>VXBZ01009855.1:253228-318760 GCA_013399135.1 Heliornis fulica | reverse complement strand
TACAAAAAAATAAAACACAAAAGCCAACATTTTATGAGGCAAAATTTTTGTTATGATAGAATATGTTAATGCTTATTCTGTTGAAAACAGTATCAAAGCTCCAGTGTAATCTATGTATACCCAAGATAGCTTTATGTTAGCTAACTTAGAGACTGCCAGCAATCTAGCTTCAGCAACTGGGAGCTCAGCTCTGCTTGTGAATCTTATTTGGGGACTAGAGAAAAGCAGCATACTCAGCATGTGCTCCTCCAAGCTATTCTGCCTGAGCTCCTCCAAACCTGGTATTTTCTTGTGCTGTCTTCTCTAGACATAAGACATTTTTTTAGTAACAGTCCTTCCCTATCAGGGTTATGAATTGTTGCATTTTCATTTTTGGTATCCAGAAACTACATTGGAGCATCTGGTTCAACTGTTTGCCTGCTAAAGCTGGCTGTCATTTTAAAAGAATTTTGGCATAAATACAGGTGGTTTTCAGTAAGCTGTTCACAAGCTGAAGAGTGAAAAAAGCACATACACAGTGCAAGAACTTCAGAGATTCACTCTAGCTGAGGATCAAAATAAAATATGGAAAAAAAAGATTAAATTGACTGATAAAAACTCATGAATGTGTCCCTCTGGAAATTTCCAGTGCCTTTCTTTTTTTAGTAGTCTGTGTTCGTGACATTTTCAGCCCTTCTATTAGATTCCAGTGAGAGCTCTGTGATACCAGGTGGCTGTGTTTTGTTATAGCTCCACTGAGGGTTAAATAGTNAAGAGGAACCAAACTAAGACTTGCCATTTGAAGATGTTAAATGAAAATATATTATTTTATAGCTCTAGTGTTTGGTTTTAAAAGTTTAAGAATTAAAAGGACCAAAAAGATATGATTGTTTGATGCATTCAAATATCCTATCCAAAAAGATAGCATGTTACATCACATTATTACATAAGAAACTGACAGAAATCCCTTGTACCTTGACACCTTAATGGTGTGAGGAAAAGAAAACGGCACTCAGCTGAGTCTGAACACCAACCCATCCCTAAGCATCCATAAGCTGGATTTTGACAATACCAAAAAGGATTGCATATCTACACCTGCACTTTTAGTTTGTTCCCTGGGAAGGTTGTTGGGCACTGGAGTGTATCAGTCTGAAATGGTACCTGGGCATAAATAGAGTTAAAAATGCATCAGTGTCCTTTCTTGACAGTGTTTTGTGTGTAGCCTGTTTGGGTCAGAGGCTAGAAGATTAACTAGCATAAATGCAGGCTGATCCTTGTCAGCTGCCTTCAAGGATTGGCATTTTCCTGGTAGTTTTAATTTAGTAGGCTGGGTATAGCCTGAAAGTTCGGTTAGGATTCTACTAGCAATCCCTTAGAAAAAAGCTGCAGTGGTCCTCACCAGTGGATGGTTACCATAATTCTGCTTGAAGCTATTGTTATCACTGCAAAGTCAAAAAAGCAAAGCATGTTTGTATCTCAGCTGCTTCTGGATCAGTAGTGAGTCGATGCTGCTGGTAAAAGCAGTCTTAAGGTAAACTTTGTATTGGAAGAGATCCTTTCACTCCAGAAATTTTGCTGCAAGACCCATAACTGATAGATAGGTGGGGAAGATGTTAAAGGTTGGATGATGTTGGGTAACCTGGTCTAGTGGAAGTGTGTCCCTGATGGAATGTCTTGTGTACTTTTTGGTTTGCTCTAAAATTCCATTGACTTAAACTCACAGAAACTTATTAATTTGTCGTAGATACAGAAAACTAGACTGAGTGTTGAGCTCTTGGTTTTCTAAAACAGACTTCTTTTGCAAAGTAGATGGCAGTGTGTCCCATGTAGAGCAGTCTAGATTTAGGCTGTGGCTGAGATGCATGAAAGCAGGGAGATTTCATAATGTGCTTCTGAGGCTGTGAAGCTCTCTGCATGTTCAAATGGCTTATATATTAGCAATTAAGTAATGCCTTGATTCAACAAAACGTTGCTGTTTCTGATCTGTTAATAGCACTGCCTAATTAATAAGCATGTCACAGTTTCCCACAGCCCCTCTGCAGTCCCATGAACATCTGCATCTTCACTGATTGATTGTCTTCACTCTGGATTTTACATTTTAACCATCTTTTACATCTAGTTCTCTCTATTGTTTAGTTTACTGATTAACTTGGAAACTATAAGTGTTGTACCAAGTCAAAACAGCTTCAGTAAGGGTGAAGATTATTGCCTTTATCATTAAATTATGAGTAATCATTCCTAGTTTTAATGAATTCAGAGCATGAGAAATGTAAGGAGGAGGGAGACTGAAATAGTTACTATGAACTGTTTAGACTATCAATAGCTCTTAACAGAATGCACCTTGCAAAACATCTGTGCTCGCTGAGATCAATACAAAGCCATTAATTAACATCAGATAATGTCAAAAAGTTTCATTGGTTTTAACTCTAAGAAAAAACTCTCCAGATTTTGAAAGAAAAATAGAACATTTTGGCTGTATTTTAAATGCAATTAGCCTCAGAGATTCAGATTTTTATTTTTATATGCATTGTTCTCACTGTTGAATAGAAAAGTGATTAAAGTACCTTTTTAACATTTAGCTGATCTTATCTGTTATACTTTGTGGATAAATAGTCTTAATCAGCCAAAACCTATTTTTTTTCTCCTCTTGTGCTTTATGAACCGAGATTGTTGAGGTTTAGGTCTGTTTTTCATTTAGCAAGCATTAGATTTTTTAAATGCTTAAATAATCAAAACTATTTTCCTTACAGAAACTAATGAATATATAATTGTAGAGTAGAATCCCAATGTAGAACACACCAGTTTTAGGAGATATTTTTTAGCAAAGTAAGGAAAGAAATACCAGTTTATATATTTATGAAAATATCTTGGAATACGTGGGCATACAGTGTTTTGCAGAGAAGACTGTATCCTTTCTTGAATGAGTCTGGGCCTGGATATGAAAATGGGTATCTGATTTTAAAGCAGATCATTGTTAGTGGGTAAAGGTTTTGATAAGATTATATTACAATTAAGGCCTAACTTTTTTTTTTTTTTCATGTAGTATGGTATGGAGGATTGGATAGTGAGGTGATTGAAGGAAACTAGTTTAAGGAAAGAAGTCAGAGTTATGGTCAATGGGACAGAGCCTAGCTGGAGGCCTGTGTCCAGTGGAGTCCCTCAAGGGTTGGTACTGGGACAAGTTTTGTTCAATATTTTTCATTGATAACCTGGATGAGGGAATAGAGTGCACAGTCAGCAAGTTTGCTGATGACACAAAGCTGGGAGGGATGGCTGACACGCCAGAAGGTTGTGCTGCCATTCAACAAGACTTAGGCTGGAGAGTTGGGTGGGGAGAAACTTAATGAGATACAACAAGGCAAGGCCTTGCATCTGGGGAAGAACAATCTCATGTAACAGTATAGGTTGGAAATTGATCTGTTAGAGAGTAGAATAAAGGAGAAAAGGGGACCTTGGAGTCCTGGTGGAGAGGACAAGACAGTGACCATGAGGCAGCAGTGTGACCTCCTGGACAAGAAAGACAAGTGTGTGGCCTATTAGAACAGTGTGATTAGTAGGTTGAGGTTCTCCTCCTCCTGTACTAAACCCTGATGAGACCACACCTGGAATATTGTGTCCAGTTCAGGGCCCATCAGTTCTAGAAGAACAGAGAACTGCTTGAAAGAGTCCAGCACAGGGCCACAAAGATGATTCCTTATGAGGAAAGGCTGAGGGAGCTTTTTCTCTTTAGCCTGGAGGAGATTGAGGGATGGACTTATTAATGTCTATAAAGACATAAAGGGCAAGTGTCAGGAGGATGGAGCCAGGTTCTGCTCAGCGATGTCCAATGGTAGGACAAGGAGCAATGGATGCAAGCTGGGACATAGGAAGTTCCATGTGAGTATAGGGAAAACTTTTTCACTGTGAGGGTGACGGAGCACTGGAACAGGCTGCCCAGAGAGGCTGTGGAGCCTCTTTCTCCAGAGATGTTCAAAACCCACCTGGGCATGTACTTGTGTGACCTAATCTATATGGTCCTGCTCTGGCAGGGAAGTTGGACTAGATGATCTTTCAGGGTCCCTTCTAATGCCTAATATTCTGTAATTCTGTGATAATAAAGTTCGCCTATTCTACCTACTCCACATCCTAGGACTACATTGGTCCCAAATTACATTTAAAATAGTGTAAAAAATTATCAGTTTAGGAACTTTTTTTTTCACCTCCAAACTGTGTAAACCAAAGGTGTGACATTAAGAGGTTGGAGAAGGTTTTTTTCAAAAGCCTTTTTTGTCCTTAGGTTTCATTCTGGGTGTCCAATACATTGAAAATGACTGAACTGGGTCCTTGCCTGTACTGACTAGAGGGGACATCTTGCTCTGGTAATCTAATACAGCCAAAATGGAAGTACATAATGTATTTTTTTTTTAGACTTAACAGTATGGACTGAAGAAGGTGCATTTCTTGTCTGTTATGCTTCCGTTTATGCATTCTGCATTGTGTTTTGCAGATATTTTAGCAGCACTGTGCCAGCTATTTAAGTCATGATTCACTACAGACTAAATTTTAATGTCCGTTTTGTCATTCTGTATTTGTGGGAGTCATATTATTCCCATAAACATGTAACTTTAATGATTTTAGTTTTCCTCCTTTTTTTTTTTTTTAGGTACTCTTTAGTTAGTTAGTTAGTTATAATCTTTCCCTTACTGTATTTTCAGTCTGTTTCAACTTAATATTTTTTTCCGGTCTCATAAGTCTATTACCTTTACCATCTGCTGACAATACTGAATCGTGCCATATCCTGGAGAAACCACTGCAACCTAATACATCCTTCTTCACAGTTTTACTGTGATCCACTGATATTCTGTAAGTAATTTATTTTCTTTTTTTTTTGTACACACCTAAAGCAATTTCAGCCAGACTTATTTGCTCTAGCTTTCTTTGAAAATGTCACATGAAACTGCCAGAGGTCGAGCTAACACCTACACCATCTCCTCTGTTCATAAGGCCTGTTACCCTGCCATAAAGGCATTTAGATGGCTTTAACAAGCTTTGTTCTTGACAAGGTTGTTCTAGTTGCTGCTTCAGTCTTTTTAAATTTAAGAAACTCCATTTGCATTTGCTCTCATGTCCATATGAAGAGGAGACTTAGTCCAAAGAAAAATGGTATCTTCTTTCCCTGAAAGTATAAAGAAATAATCACAGAAAACCCAAGCCAAAAACTAAAACCATCCCATATCCTAATAACTCCTAGTCAAGATTTAAGAAGAGAGAATTAACATTTAGAAAAGAGAAAACAACTTCAAATTCAGTCCCATGCATCAGAACCTAAACTATATCCAAATATATTATTTTTCTAGATATTTTTAAAGTTTTTAATTAGCAGTAAAAAAAAGAAGTGTAACCTGATAACTCTTGCATGGGTTAGAAATATCACCATCATCTGTAGCTATTTCCAGAGGTCCATGTTTACCACCCAAGAAAAATCCCATGAAGTATTTGCTTAAACCTTTTTCTAAATAAAGATACCTTTATAAATCATGATGCCACTCTATGGAAGCGTAGCTATAGTAGCTGGAAGTTTGCGATCAATTTCTAAGCAAATATAGGAAAGATTTTCTAACATTTTTTTCAAAAAGAAAAGCCAAAGTAAACCCAAGCTGGTGTTATCTGTTGAGTCCTAGTGTGCAGAACTCAAGGACAGTCCCATGCACTTTTAATGGCTTTGCGAATGTTCTTACATCCTTCTCACCCTCTGGTTTCCATGACTTGAAGAGTTCTTCCATCATTTGAAGGCAGAAGCTGGACTTTGCCATGACATTAAACATCTGTGAATAAAAGGTTTGTATCCTCCAGTCACAGGTATTTGATCTAAATGTCTTTTCAGAAAAGGGATCTGGAGGCAATCTGCTGAGTGCAAATTGCAATCAACACTTTTCAGTGGCTTCATATGTGTAGTCTGAGTGGAAATGGGTGGCTTTAAGTACGTTATAAAACCGAGGGAAAAGAATCACAGCTGTGTGTTTCCTGTCTTTTGACTATTACATTATATAATATGCTTTCTGTCTTCCCACTTTAAAATACTTTCTGCAAAGGCTTTTAATTTCAGCTTACTGGTGGGTTGTTGGGTTTTTGTTTGTTTGTTTGTTTGTTTTTTGTCTTCCAGCTTTTTCATCAGTGATTTTTTTCCCGGGTATTTCCTTTTTTTTTTTTTGTTATTTTCTTTCACTGTGTTTTTCTGATTTTTGTTTTCTCTCTGTTGAACAGAGTTGGATCATTTAGAGCTATATTTAATGACACTTTTTACCAGCTTTGTCATCATTCCTGGAAATAAGGTAGCATTTATATAATCAAGTCATGCTCTAGCCACTGCTTTCTGGTACTTGCAGGGTAAAAAGAAAATTGTATTTGTGATTCATCCAGGTAATTGTAGCATTTGCCAGAGGACATGTCGGCAGGTAGGTACACACACTGGCTAGATAATTAGGTCAATAGTGAACAATTTATGCTTAATAGAGTTTACTTTAATAAAGGTAAGTTTAATCCAAAATGAGAGATGTCATTTAATGGAGAAGTTTCTACAGATCTTAGAGGTCGAAAAGTGTCTTGTCCATATTAAAAAAAAAGTATGTATGCCATCTATCTTCAACACAGGTATATAAATGATCAGATCAGATATTTTAACAGCTTCCTAACTGAGAAGTGCTGATAACTAATTTGGGACTCTACTTGACTACTCTTGACTACTGTCAAGTTGAAGAATGACAAAGAAGGGGAAATACTTTTTTATTTTTTTTTCCCCAAAAGAAAGACCTTCTGCCTCTCTGGCAACAACTGCGATAGCAAGCCTGGCATCTTGGGGAACTGGCACAGACTGACAAGACATAGTACTTGTGTTTCTCCTGCTGCCTTCTGTAGTGCCCTGCCTTAGGCAGCTAGTGACTTCATCTGTGCCTAGAGTTGTCCTTGGTAACATTAAAATACCCAGAGCATGCATAAAAGATGTATATGCATTTCCAGCACAACTTTCAAGGTTTATCTAAGCTTTGCTCTGCAGAAGACTGCTCCACTGTTTCTCAGCTCAAGGTAATTATCACTTCCTCCGAACTAATATATTTTAGCTTCTGTAAAACAAGAACTTTCATTATCTGCTGACTGGCTGCAACTCTTGCATGATGATCCAAGGCACATTGTTATAATTTACTGAACCAGAATTAAAAATCGGAATTACTTGTTGCACTACCCAAATGATTGATGCCTTGACCTCTCTCTCCATTTCCAACCATTAAAACGGAAATTGTACTAACACAACCTAAACTACCATTTGTGCTTCAAATTTGGATGTGACTATTTTGAGATCTGCTGCAATTTGTGTAAATGTCATAGGGAAACAATTTTTCGGAACAGAAGCTTTAACATGCGCATATGTTAGATACAGAGCTCCGCCTCACTCTGTATGTCAGGGTAGAAATTTGCAGATTATATGTCATGAAGTTGACGTAAGAGATCACATGTGAAATTAGACTCTGGGCCCATTGGAAAACTGTACCTCACATTAATTCATTAGGTGTTCTCCAACTTCTTAGATAGGCCAAGCATGTTTCCAAAGTTACTTAAACCATTAAGATCCATCAGGAAATGCCAGATTGGCTCTCAGGGCATTGCAATGTTGCTATTGCCTTCATAGATTTTCAAAAACATCTGGGCCATTGGCCTGGTATAATACATGCAACTTTTCCCAAATTAAAAAAAAAATAATTTAAAAAATAGTATTTGTGGCATGTTCATTTTTAAGTGAAAGATTTTACATTAGAAAGTTATTGAAAGTCATTTTCATTTTCCATAATGAAAAGTTTATAACACTACATGACCTAACAAGTGTAAAAAGCCATGTGGATATTCATAATCTGTGAAAATGATACATTACATGATAATAATTCAAAATGTGAAAAGGGGAAGTGAGCTTCCTTCAAAAAATAAATCAATTTAATTACAGACCTTGTTAATAAATTTGTTTTCTTCCAACTTCACCTTTTCTCATTTCTGGATGTGCTCATTTTCTCACATACCGTTTCTGCACCAATTTTGACTTTTTGTCTGCTATGTTAAATAGCACTGAGATGATTTTTACTTTAAAAGATATATAAAATTAAAAGAAGTGCAAACCCATTGTAACACTTTTTTTTATGATTCCCCCTGCTCACACATGCACACACACCCTAATAAGACATGGAGATAGATGTTTTAAGCTAAGCTTCAGAGAGGGACTTAGTAGAAGTAAGGAGACCACAGTGCAAGAGAAATTCAGAGAAATAAAACTCTCTAATAGTTTGTAGCCCAAAACTTCTGTTTACAGTAATTATTACTTCCAATTTTACATAAAATGTAAACTTATTTTACTCTAAAATATTAAATCATAAAGGCTAGGCAGCTTAAGATGCCACTGTACTGTTACTTTTCAAATGAGTAGAAGATAGGGAATTTCAGCTACCCTGCTATCTGATGGAAAGATAACACTGTGCAAGCCGTTCAGGAGGTTCCTGGGATGCAGTGATGACAATTTCCTCCTCCAAGTGATAGACAAATCAATGAGGAAAGGTGTGATGCTGGAAACTTGTTCACACCAACATGGAGGAGTTTGTAGGGGATGTGAAATTCAATGGCATTCTCAGTGACCATAAAAAGAAGGATTTCAAGATCCTCAGAGCATCAGGGAGAGCACACAGCAAGCTCACTACCCTGGATTTCAGGAGAGCAGATTTTGGCATCTTCAGGGACCTGCTTGGCAGAGTACCATGGGACAAATCCTTGGAGGGAAGAGGGGCCCAGACAGCTGGATAGGCCCAGACAGCTGGATAGGACCAGAACCATGTCAGTCAAAATACGGAGAAGGCTGAGGTATCAATGAATGTTTTGCTTCAGTCTGCACTAGCAAGGGTTGCTAGTTCTAGTTGCTCTGCCCAGACACAGAAGGTAAAGACAGGGGCCCAGAGAATGAAGAACCACCCACTCTAGGAGAACAGAATTAAAGATGTCTAAGGACCCAGAACACAGATAATTCCATGGGACCTGAGCAGTTTCATCTGGAGGTCCTGCAGGTCCATCATCTTTGAGAAGCCATGGCAGTTCAGTGAAGTTACCACTGACTGGAAAAACGGAAACATACAACCCGTTTTTAAAAAAGGTTTAAAAAAAAAAAAAAAGTCCTAGCGAGCTACAGGCTGGTCAGTCTCAACTTTGTGCCTGGCAAGATCACGGAGCGGATCCTACTGGAAACTATGCTCAGGTACATGGAGAGTAAGGAGGTAATTTGCAGCAACCAACATGGCTTCACCAAGGGAAAATCGTGCCTAACAAATTTGGTGGCCTTCTATGATGCAGTTATAGCACTGGTGGATGAGGGAAGAGTGATAGATGTCATCTACCTGGACTTGTGCAAAGCATGTGATACTGTCTTGCATGATATCGTTGCTAAATTGCAGAGACCTGGATTTGATGGACAGACCACTCGGTGGATAAGGAATTGTTTGGATGGTCATGTTCAAAGAGTTTCAGTCAATATGTCAGTGTCCAAATCATGACCAGTGTTGAATGTTGTTCCTGAGGGAGACTGGGCAGCCATGAGGAGAAATTGTGGGTGTTGGCAGCTGAGAAGTTCAACATGAGCTGGCAATCTGCACTTGCAGGCCAGAATCCTGTATCCTGAGCTGTACCAGCAGTGTGACCAGGAAGTCTAGGGAGGTTATTCTGCCAGTCTACTTTGCTCTTGTGAGATGCCATCTGGAGTACTGAGTCTAGTTCTGAGGTCTCCAAGTACAAGAAATATATTGAGCTGCTGGTGCGAGTCCAGAGAGGGGCCACCAAGATGATCAAAATGATTGGAGTACCTCTCCTAGGAAGACATGTTGAGAGTTTGGGCTTCTTCAGCCTGGAGAAGAGAAGGCTCAGGGAGAACTTACTTCAACCTTCCAGTACTTAAAGGGGCCTACAGGAAAGCTGAAGAGCAGCGGTATACTTTGCCATGCAGTGATAGGGTGAGGAGTAATGACCTTAAGATNACCCAGTCCCTCCCCCAGGGCGAGGACCCACACAATGGGTAATTAACGGTGAGTCATGGGGTATGGTGGGACCATTGAGGGCCCATTAGCACCCACGCCCCCTCAGGCTGAGTGTGAAGGGGCTAACGACTTCCTGGACAACTGTTGCAAATGGTCCATTATTCTTGAGGAATGAATAGAGGGTGTAGAATACACAGCCTTGATCCCCCAACACAGTGATAACCTCTTGCTGAACTAGGACAGGTGGTGAGGCCCTGGCACAGGCTGCCCAGAGAATCTGTGGCTGTCCCCTCACTGACAGTGTTCAAGGCCAGTTTGGATGAGGCTTTGGGCAACCTGGGCTAGTGTCCTGCTCATGTCAGAGGGTTGGAATGAGATGCCCCTGCACAGGCTTGGGACAGGGGAGAGAAGGGGCTTCCAAGGGGCCATAAGGGTAATGTTTTAGAAGTGCTTTTTTATTTAGAAACAGAGAACTCCATAATCTCAAGTCATGGAATAGGACTCTTTTTATTGTAAAAACACAGGACAAAGAATCAAAATCCACTCTTAAAAGAACAGGGAAAATGAAGATGGGGCGTTTGTGTGGGGAGTGGTGTGAAACAAAAGGCGAGATGATACTGATTGGCATAACACTGGTTCTGGGCACACCTCTAGCTACAGTTCAGTGTATTTGTAGGCATCTGAATGAAGAAAAGTTTTGGGAGAAGGATAATCAATTTGTTTTGCAGATGTTCACTGGGGGCTCCTTTCAGGTGTGAGTAATGGTGGAGGTACAAATGTTGTACAACCTCATTATTAATTTTTCAGGTAGGAATAGGGACTGTGAGGCCCTGTGAGACAGGTGCAAAATTTGTACACATAAAACCCCTGCTTCTTTCCCAAGGAGTTTATAGCCAGAATAAACTGCAGACAAAAGAGATTTATGGAGAGATTCAATTAGATGGTTTTAAAATTACACAAAAATTCTGCAGGGAACTTGGTTGAACCATGTGTCCTGAATTACAACCCAGTGACTTAAATAGTAAATCATCTTTTCTGACACTCCTAGAGGGTGTCCCAGTCATCCCCTTCTCTCTCCCCCCTCCTATGCCCCTCCCCCATCATGTTTAGACTTTTAAAATTGACTGGCAAAATAAAAAAAATATTTATGTTTTGAGTTTACATAGCAAAGTGTTAAATCTATGGGAAGCTTCTAATGTTGTCCACATGATTTTTTAAACCTGTCTTGAGATTTTATTTACATATGTACATATGCCTCTATCCAGGCATCCTGACTAAAGCGTTAAGGTATTTCCTGCTTGGGCGTATAGCCATATCTTGCTTCCACAGCACTCTCTATTTTTTTGATGGCTCAGAGGGGAAAAGGATGGAGGTAGGAAAGGTAGCTATTACCAACATACATTAATTAAATGTGTGTGTGTATTTGAAAGAGATAACGGTATGTGAATTTGAGGACAGCCTCTCAGCCTGTAAAATATTCATTACCTGCCTGATTTAGGACACAGAACTGTCAATGCAGCAAAGGTACAAGGTCATTTGTTTATACACTTTGTGAGTCACATGTATGATAGACTGATTGGCAGTAGCAGTTTTGATAGGCACATCCATTCATAAATATAGGGGAGAAGCATACAAATCAAAACAGGTTCTGCCTTTTAGTAAATTCCATTTTGGTTTATTGCCGTGTGTAAGCTGAGCAATTTGATTTCAGTCTTCCAGTCATGCCTACCTTGATAGTCTGAAAGCGTCAGGTGACATATGAACAGCTACATAATATTTTATTGTACTTTTTATGACCATTAATGTAACGCAGACCTGCAAAGTAATATGATGTAAACCATTTTTTATATCTACAAGCTTTCCATATCTCATAGTGCTATATTTAAACATTCTGTGATGAACCAATTTCATTTTCAAAATATGCAAATTATAGCAGCAGGCTTTTTTAACATTTTAAATGGTCTTTGTCTAATAAAATGAGTCATTTTTCACTTATCAAATTCAGAAATAAAATTGCATACAGCTATTCTTGTTCTTCTAAATGAGAAGAAGAACAATATTTCTTTTATCGCCTGTCAGTTCTGAATTACTTTAAGTGTGCTGTGGGTGGACTGTGCTCCTATGCTTTCTTTTCAGCATAACACCCCAGTCAATCAGGGTCTAAAATGCACCCTTTTCATTAGGGTGTGTCTAACGGGTGACTCAAAAGAAAAATGCAACTATAACCTATGATTTTTCTTCAAGCAAAGTGATATTTTGTTCCAGTTAGTGCCTCAGTTCTACTTAAAGTGGAGTATGTCACCTTGTTTCCAAACTGGTGCTTGCAAACTTGGTGCTAACTAGGAATAGCGATGTTCACTCTTAATGCACTAGAGTGTGAGGTCATCCAAGAGAATTTTCTTTCTTCTCTGTAATCTTGTGGGTTTGTTTTTTAAATTGTAAACTTAGAGATGAACTTTGTACTTCTAAAATATAGCATATTTCTTAAATGAAAATAAATAAATAAAAAAGAAATCCTAACATGCTGTATGTCATTAGAGACAAATTCAGCTCCAAGGTGTTTGATTTTTTTAGAGCTTATGACCTATATTCTATGAAAAAAAACCTCAACCAAGTAACAAACATATAGAATAAAATTCTGAAAATCCTGTCCGTCTGTTGACTTCCTTGAGGTCCCTTAGCACTGACATTGGAAGGTGAGTGGGCTCTTTCAAAGATCTGTTTCATAAACTATTGTGAGATATCTATTTTCTTATTTAGTCCCATGCAGACCTGTAATATAATGACTTATTTGTTTGGGTTTTTTTTAATATTGACTGTGCATAAACAATAGTAATGGAATGTGGTATATGATAAGTAGTTGCTATGAGATATTGCTGCATTTATAAATCTCACAAAATGAAAATGGTAATACTTTGTATTATTTGCAATGTACTGTCATAGTCTTGCTAGATTTTTCCTATACTTGAAATAGAATAGTTCTCTGAAGATCTTGGTAGAAACACCTCTCTAACACCTGCTGTATAGTCCATCTCTCAGAGATCATATGAAGAAATGTTCAAATGTTATGTTCTTATATCAAAATATTCCCTAGCTGAAACTACAGTGTATAGCAGTTAATTTAATAGGACACAAAGCAGAGGCAATCCTGAGGGTTAGTTTGAGGATAAATAACCCATCGTCACTGCTCAGGTTCCAAGACGTGAAGCTCACATAGATACTAAAGGTGGCTTTAAATGAGTTAATTTGGTATTTCTTGCACTGTGGAGCTAGCCTGCAGGAGTCTTTTTGAATAAGGCCTTTTCACAAATTTTGCTAGCTTTGTAAAACTCAAGCTGGCCTTACAAACAGATACCAAAGTAATATACATCCACGTTAACAGGAATTATATCTCTGTATTAAATTACAAATGCAACATGAGGATAGTCAAACACAGCTCCAGTGCCAAAATCAATCAGGCCTTACAGATGTGCATGATTAAAGGACATATTTCATTAGGAAAAATATAAAGTTAGCGTTCCTAGTGTCCACATTGGCTCCTTCATTCTTCGTTGAGTGAGCAACGAGTCAGTTTGCTGAATTTTAAGGGCCAGTGATACNGGTGGGAAGTTTTTGTTTGGATTTTTTTCCCATCTAGTTGACTTTATGAGGAATATTACCTCACGTTTTGCTTAGTGGAAGTCAAAACAATTATAATGTAGAAATACCCGATCTCATGGTAACGGTATTATCAGCGGTGGTGTGCTAATCAATTCAGGCTAATTTGTTCTGCAGAGAGTATTTCTAAAAATTGGGGCAGGTGTCATAAGCTTATTGTTTGGTGCTTTTCTGTACTGAGTTTATGTGTAATGGTGACTTTTGTAGACAGCTCCTGGTGATTAAGCTGGTTTAATGGTGTGTGTAATATTACACTAGAGCATTTTGTTTAGATATATTTAAGGATGTATTTGATGTTAGGGTATGTTGCTGAATCAGTGTTCTAATCCCCAGCACCTTGCAGAGTTTTAGGTCCCTGGCAAAGCAAGGAAGCACAGCGATTCTGGGAAGATAATCCATTTCAGAGTGTTATCACATCTAGAATTATTCCTCTTTCCTGACATACCCCCTGCCAAACAGATCCTCTCAAGCATACCATGAACACATGTCATCATATCTGTCACTAAACCCACAACAACAAAATGCCATTGTGTTTCCAAAACTGAAAAGTACAGATTTTGAACAATTCTCATATAATTTGCGGAGTTCTTTCTTAAAAACAAGTTGAAACACAGATCTTCAACATGGACCCACACCTGCTTGTTTTGTTTTTTTTTTGTTTGTTTGGTTGTTTTTTTTAATAACCTATTCAATATTTCTGTGAAACGTGTAATATTTTCTACACTTACTAGGAATACTTAGAATATCAGAAAAAAATGTGTGGCTTTTAATATTTTCTAAAGACAAATATAGAGACAACTAACTGATATTGTACCCTCTCCCTTCAAGTTATGAACCTGAGACAATAAAACACCTTATCCCCAAAGGAGTTTGTTTCAGAAAAAAAATCTCCATAAATGTCTAAAATTGGTGTTTAAATCAGAACAGGTCTTGCAACATTCATTCTCAAGACACTCTAATTAGATAATTTAGAACATACTAACTATAAATCTAGCAAATTATTATCTCTGAAATAGACTTAGCAGACAATTCAGTTTTGGAATAAGGAGAATTAAGCTGTTTTTTGTATACAAATCATGATAGGATCTAATGAAATAAGTTAACTTTTATCACAGCAAAACAGTAAGTGTATGGCTCAATTCTTGCTGATTAATGCTGAGAAGTTGCTTATGAAATAATCTGCAGGTATTTTTATGCAAAATAATCTGTTGAACCTGTTCAGGACAGAACTCAACAGAACATGGGTAGAACTGAATTTTTGAGAAGAAAGTTAGCACTTTAAATGAGAAGATTGCTCCTGATGGATGCCTTCCATTGTTTCCTGTTTTATCTCAGCTTTCAGAACCTATTCTCTTTTATTGACTTTGGGATGTTGCAGGAAGAGTAATTATTTGTCTTATTTTACTTAGAAAGGAACAGATTGCATGTTCAGTTTATGTTCCCGGTGTAGTGATATGTGCCTAATTATCACCTCCAAAAGTTCCAATGGTTGACATTAAAAACATTTGACAATGGAAATTTTGTCATCTAAGCCTAGTGAAGAATAGTAATCATACAGTACTGGAAGTTAGCTTTTGACACATACAGTTCTTAATGTTGATCTCTTCTCTGCTATTTTAAGTCTTTTTCAACAAGAACACAACTGATCTTGAGGGGTATTACCATCTTAATTTCCATTAGAGTAATAAAGTGATGGTGGTCATCTAAAAAACCCCTGAGCAATATCTTTCAAAACAGTGTTTGTAGCACTAATGTTTAAATACAGAGCTACTGATACTGAGGTCTCATTTTCACAAGCCTTAACTTCTATAGTTCTTGTTCTGTAGCAACTATCGTCATCAGTGACTTTTTGATGTACTTCCTATCCTGCTTGAAACCAATGACAAAACATGATAATCTTTCTCTGTTCATTTTTTGTTTGTTTAAAGTTATTTATTTTTTAATATATGTAAATTAGATTGTGGGAAATTCAATGGTAATCATGGTTTCTATATCAGCATGTATTACAGACACTATGATGACAATTACTGCAGTCTTTCCCATTGCCACCTGTGTACTTGAGGCAGTCTTACTATTTCACTATCAAACAATTTTGGTGATAAATTCTTATGTATTTTCTAGTTTTATTTTCTAAATAGCCAAGTAAAAACAATGCAATACTGGTTTTGTTTACCTAAGTATCAGATATCTGCATCAAGAGTCCATTTTTTTGTTACTTTTGGAAGTAAGTTACCAGCACCACCAATTCAGAAATTCATTACATGAACTTTAATATGATTTTGAAAGATCTGTATTATTTTTATTATTTATTTATTGTGATAGGAACTGTATTAACCTACTTGAGGAGGTGCATTTTTTTCAGGGTAAAGAATGACAAAAACAGAAAAATCCCTGAGTACTTAGAGTTCTCTTAAAACTGAGGGATTTCTCATATGCATGGTTTTGTTCTGCTTGTTCATCCCTAGTTTGCTTGGAGACCTTTTGGTGCTTGTTTTCTATTTCACTAGGAAATTATTTGTATATCTGGAGACCCAGTGGCTTGGGGATTTTTTTCTACAGAGTTTGTGATTGATCAAGGCCAGTGATATACTTGAGACTGTGTCCTTTGGTAACATTCTCCTGTTACTTTTGCTGCCATTTCAATTAGCATACAATTGGAGAAAAAGATGCAACCTTAGGCAAGAGTCTGGAATGAGCAGAGCAAATCATCCTCAATATTTATATTTAGATGTTGTTTTGCACTTGTGTTGTTAACATTAAGGAGACAGTAACATTTTTTTCACCTGACACCTTCTTAAGCAGAGACTGAGACAGTAATTCTTCATTTTTTAAGGGATCCTTTAACTTTTTAAAAAATGGCTGTGCTCTTCCAGGATTTTTAATGTGTCTGAACCTATAGGCTTCTCTCAATAATGATGTTAAATTCTGCCCTCCAGCTTCTTCCAAGAGCAAAGTTTTAAATACCCAGAACAAACAAGAATGATATGATTCTGGCCTTCCTGTCTTCACAGACTGTCTCTCTTACCCATTCAGAAGTGATAATGCTCTGAAAGAAATACAGAGAGAGGAAGCTGGGTACATAATCTGGTGTCTCTTGTAAAGTGAGGCTGGAAAGCTGATGTACTGTAGTAGGAATATCTGGTAGCTGCAAGAGGGAGAAATTAAGCTTGTTTCCAGGAAGCAAAATAAAGTTTTGATGTTGTAATGTTGCAACATTTGACCATTTGAAAACGCTGAATCCGCTAATCACAAGATTCCTCTAAAAATCTGAAGTTACACTTTAGAGTAAAATACGTTCTGACTTCCAACTCTTAAGCTAAACTCCAAGTAATTTGAAGTGTTTTTTCAGGAATAAAGTCAGACACTGTAAAAATTAATGAGGATTGATACTCTCATGGTAGACTGGGTCTCAAAGGAGCAAGTATAAATTCCTGCAGTGAAATGATTACTCTACAAGACAGAGCCATTGTCAGACTTTTTACACTTTCATTGCTTTGGTTTTGAGATTTTTGTAGAAGTGTCTTGTGTGTCTAGCAATTTTAATTGTTTAATAGCACAGCAGTGGATTAATTCCTTTTCTGTTTCTGGGCCAGTGAGAACATTCCATGTCACAGGTGACTACATCTAGCTGTTGCAGCAGGAACGCTGTGAAGCGTTGCTGAAGATCAGTTGAATTTCGAAGCACACAGACCAAAGGCTGCCCCAGTCTAGCTCTTACATGCACGTTATTCACATTTTTGCCACTCTTTGCATATTGCGGAAGTTTTAATTGGAGCTTCTGCTTCTGTGAGTAATTTTTGCACAGTAGATAAATGACAGTTAAAAAAGGACATTGTAGTATCTAAAATCATACAGCAATTAGCCAGCTGGAATCAGAAACTTTGGCATATGTCCAAATAAGGCTCCTCATAATAAGTCTCAATGTTTTATTTGTATATAGGAAATGGTAGCCTTATTAAGAAGTGTGATTCCTAATTATTTGTGCAGCTTGAGTACAAAAGCTGAGTTTCTAAGATACCTACAATTTTGTTTCAGGGAAGGACATATCTATCTGGGAAGCAAGCAGTTTTGAGGTTACATCAAATTATTAGATACCTAATGTATTCCTAACTGTAGAGTGCTTTTTATTAATGGTGGATTCTTGTTGGAGAAATAATGCATTATTTTATTTGTTTAGGTCAAGTTCACCAAAAAGCATGCTTTTTCTCTACTGAATCAAAGAAATTATAAATAAAGCTTATTTATAAATAAATAAGGTTCATTTTAGGTGAACCTTAGATATTGGCATCTAGGAGATAAATGAGGGTAAAAATGAGGTTAGATATTTTACAATTTAAATGGTACACTGACTGTTACATTCTTTTATCCCAGAAAACAGAGTTCGAAATTCTGGGTTTTTTTGCTTGTTTGTTTTTGGTTTTTTTTTTTTTTTTAGAAGGAAGTGGGATACTTTATCTCACTGAACAGAAACTCCTTCTGAATCAAAGCCTGAGAGAATATCCAGGAAAGTTATCGCTATATATTTTCCCGTTTTTTTATACTTAAGTACTTACTGTTGCTAATCATTAGACAAGGAAAAGATGGGCAATGTAGAGCCTGTTCTGATCAAGTATAGCCCATGTCTGATATGGTGGTATTCTGGGAAGGTCCAGGTGTTGAACAACATGGTGCTCATGTGTGCATGAGCAGAGGATATCAACAGGATATCTTCAAGGGTGTAGGAATCTAGGTTCTATTCACAACTGCTTCACACTCTGCAACATGATTAAGAAGTGTAGGTTTAGCTGAGGGAGTAAAGGAAAACTTACCTCCCACTCCTCTGCAAAAACAGTGACACTAACCTGAAGTTTTCTCCTGGGACAAATTGCACTAGGAGTAGTACATGAAAGTGAGTTTAGCTATTTTTATATCCCTGAGACTAATGCAACTTCCCAGACTTGTTAGAGGCAGGTTAAAACATGTAGAAAGGACCTCCAGTCTGAAGAATATTGAAATACAATATCTTCTGATATTTGTGTTCAGAGTCAAAAACATTAAAAGAAATAGGAAAAGTTGTTTTGCTCAAGAGAAAAGTAGGTATAACTGGTTTTACAATTGATGAAGTAATTTTTGAAAATCTTCTTTCTGGAAACTACGGTTAAATAACCAATGACAAGCCCTGCTTGAGGACTGGAGACTCAGAACTATTATCAGTTTAATAAATCCATGTAGAAAACTTTTCTATGACCTTTCACCTCAGGTACTTCAAAGATAATTGTGTCTTGGAAAGTTCTGAAGCTAGTGTACATTTTAGATTAGACTAATATAAATAAAATTATCTTGTCTTGAAATTATACACAGCAGTACTTGAAAAATTTTCACGAGAATTAATTATATTTTTTAAACAACAAGTTGTTCTTTGGATTAGTTTCAATAAATACTGAGGAGTCCAATTTAAAAGACTGTGATCTGAATTCAGCCTTGATGAAATGAGTTGGCTTCAAAGGAATTACAGCAGGGAACAATCTGTTCCAGAATGCGCTTTTACCTTAACTGTGTCATAGGGTGATGTAGCACCATGACTGTAGAGGACAGTCACTGCGTGGAGAATAGGAATGAAATTGGTTATTAAACAGAGGTTAACCCCATGAGGGTAGAATTGTGAAGCATACAGGTATTTCTGTGATGAGTAGTCCTATCACATACCTCGGAAATCACACAGGTTGATATTTTTCACAGACCTAAAATTACCATTTAAGAAATATGCACATTAAGAAAGGTTGTTCTAAAAAGCATACAAGTGTATTCGAACAGTGATGCTAACAACTTTGCTTATCTATTAAATGTCATCCGTGAGTGAATTTCAAAGCTGGATATAGCAAATTTAGTGATATATCTTGTATTAAGTTCATAAACTAAAGCTTAGGTATCAAGCCACAATCTGTGAAAAATAAATAGTCCTTGTAGACAAGAATTAGGTTATCCAAGAATAATAATTCAGATTTAGCACAATTTGGTGTCCCAAACAATTTTCAAGTAAAATAATGCTGAAAAAGAGCTCACACTTTGCCTAAGATGTGGTGATGTTATGTCAAAAAGTCAGATTGTTTCTTCAGTCTTGATTCAAATCTTTGGGGAAAAAAATTACTAAAATTTGGAAAAAAATGTATAACCAACCAGCTACCTAAAAAACTTGGGGTATCTTTAATATTTTTTCTTTAATTTTGTTCTTTTCTTTTTCCCCTCCATAATCTATTGTGTATTATTTTTCTTGGGAAAATTTAAAGAAATTTTGAACAACATGAGAGGCTGTTATTATACTTCAATCCTTATTAAAAACAAGTTACTGGAAATTTCAGTAGGGACCTGGATCCTATGAGCTATCCAGCTCATTAGGTTTGGAGGCATATAAGGCACTTCAGATATTTCTCTGAATTAAAACTTGAAACCTTTTGAGTTTCACTTGTTATTACTTACCATGGGCTTGGATACAGCAAGCTGTTAAGTAAAAAAAAACCCTCAAATTATATGGAACTAGAAGGGAAAGGAGGGCTTGTCAGCCCCAGGGGATGACTCAGGATGGAGATGCCTGGGCAGGCAAAGTGCCTCAGATTTCTGCATGGTGAGAGACTATCAGGATTTGGTCCCACTTTTTGGCTTCTTTCCCCCTTCAGGTGAACTCTTTCAATACTTGTTTCCTAGTAGTAATAATCCTTCCCTGTTCTGCTATTTTTGGAGATTTTAGGAGGATGAAGTGGGATTAATAAGTATGTAGAAATACAAGTACATCCAATTTATGTGTAGAAATATAAGTTCATCCAATGATCTCTTTCAATGGCTGATGAAAAATCTTTATCTTTTTCTTCAGAAATATCAACAATGTCAGGGTTGAGGGATGATGAGCAAATATTGCAGGATAGACTAGATTTCATGTCTAGGCTTTTAACAGTCTTTTATACTGGTGTTTACAGGGAACTGAGGGAAGATCCTAATTTGTCTTTGTCCATGCAGCAAGTTTGATCTTGCCACAAGAGTGTTAGAGACACTTCACTCCAGCTACCCCCTCCTTGCCTGATGTTCAGGCTCTCTTGCCACTGCCAGCGATCATCTCTGTGTGCTTTGCCTGTCACAGTACACTGGGCTGCTACTGTCAAGGGGGATGCAATGGTGGTGACAGCATTTCTGACAAAACCCTGCCATGATACCGGATGGGGGTCTGGGATATGGTGGCAGTCCCTTTCTCTTGGCTTGGCTTCTTAGGCAGCGTCCTCTAGGGAACTGGAAGGCAGGAGCATCCTGTGGGCTTTGGTCCAGCTCCTGTGTGGCCAGCTGGCCAGTGCCACGCCAGTCCAGCAAATGGTTCTGTGCCAGCAATAGGGGAATTCACTCCCTGGAGCTACAGTTGTAGGGTTTAGCTGGAGTCAGTTGCCTTGTCAGACTGTTACATCCTAAGTGTGAGTTGTATTTTCCTGGCATAATGAAGGTTGAGCTATCACTCTGGATAGTGTTGAGGGCCATTCTGAATCAGAGAGAGATGCTTTTTTAAAACACTTCTCTTGCCTGATGTGCAGAACTCCAGCAAAGGGCAGAACTGCCTGTCTATTTAACATTCACACGTTGATGGCAGTCGGCATCTCGGGGCTGTTTTAAGCAATAGTTTTCTGATTAGCTAGGTGTAAATGCATTTTATCAAAGGTATCTGTAATAAACTTTCTAAATCGTTCATTCACACCTTGTTAATCATTTGTTTCTGAAGCACGTGAGTGGATTTCAGAATCAACTTCATAGTGTGTATCTTCACCCTGATGGAATACAAAGTTGCAGTTCCTTAATTCTTCTTCAATAATGTTTCATGACACACTTCTGCTGCAGCAGTGTTATATATCGTTACTAATTACTGGCAAAATTAAAGCAAGTTTTACACCAAAGGGAAAAAAAATGTTTTTAATAGAGAAAGATAGAAATTCTTGTCCTGCCAAAGCAAATTGTGTAATTAATATATGCTCCTCAGAGGTTCACTCCTTTCAAAATAGATTTTCAGAAATGTGATTTTGACTTTATTGTTTCTAATAACATCTGTAAACAGTTTGAGTGGGGGCAGTGTTTTCACTCTGAATGATGTGATTTACGCACAGAAACTGAACAGAAAAGAGACTTGCACAATTATTCATGTCATGCATTAAGTGATACAAACCAAATGTGTCCTTGGCTTTTTCTTCCTTTGAATGTGTAGTTACTTTTTTTTTTTTTTCTGAAGTTTGTGCTAGATTGACAGGAAAAGAAGCCTGTTCCAGGGCAAAAAAAGAGCAATATAACTTTCACCTTTCTGATAGAGGAGGGAAAGGAAGAAATATATTTCCTAGTTTGACACAATGGCTTGACCCAAAGATTTTCAGACAACCTGACAGAAATGGCCATTTTACAATCTAATACACATATTAGGGGCAGAGGCAGTCTATATTAATATGTGAGTGTTTTTGTCAGATTCTTGGCTTAAAGATAAAATGTCCAGTAGTGCTAATAGTAAGACAGGGCATTTTACATTGCCATGGGAAGGACAAAAACATTCAGGAAGTGGGACACAAAGGTTATCTCAAATGTATGCCAAAAATAGTTGAAAACCTTGTTTTCCATTTCCACCGTGCATTTAAAATAATCTGTGAGGTTTAGTTTAAGACCTCATATGGCTGTAGCATTTTTATTGCCCTGATTCAGTGCAGCTGTCAATAAACCTTCAACAGAATGTCACCTATTGAAAAAACATTGCTTTTAACACAATGTTATAATTTAATCTGTCACAAAAAGTAAATATGTTTTAGTTCTTAGACTTTATTCTGGTTGATAATTCTGTGGAAGCTTTAGTTTCAATACTTTTTAGCTACTCAGTAAATTGGGATAATGCAATTTCAAGCAAGCTGGATAGAGTTTTTATTTAGATTCTGGCACTTTTTCCTTCTAAGCCTCAGAGGACTCATCTCAGCCATCATCCCTAGGTAAAAGACACATGGTAAAATAGAAATAGAATTTCTAATGAGCAGGTTTAACAGGAAATTTCCTATTTGATTATCAGTCAAAAAGGAAAAAAATACATTGGTTCTGATATTTATTTTTAGAGATGGAGACTTAGAAATGTAAAAACTGGTAACTTGATGTTAAAACTTGTTTATTCTAAGCTAGAAATTCAAGGATGTGTTTTAAAAGATTGTGGGGAGTATTTTGTTAGTTTGTTTTGTTTGTTTTTTCACATTATCAGAAAGTGTTTGGACAGAGAGGGTCAAACCAGTTGATGCTCCAAAGTAATTGGATGTTTTGTTTCAGAAGCTAAGAAGTTGTGTTAAAGACAGGTATTATCAGACTAGTATTCTCCCATTTCTGCTACAGGTTTAGCAACCCAGTACTCTGCACACATCCTCCTGAACATAAACTGAAGCTTAGAACTGGAGATTCAAAACAGTTTCTTATCTTTTTGTGTGTTGAGAGCACCATTTCCCAGCGGTAGCCCAGGGTTTTGAAGGGAACCATCACAGGGAAAGAAAAGATTAACTGTGTACTAAACCAAAAGTCCTATCTGTTTGGTTAATGATATTTTGAAGGTTCGGGGTTAATATTAATCTAAGAATTATGCCACTCTTAAGGGGAGAACTCTGCAAATAGATGTTAAGCTTGTGCAAAATTTGGAAGAAAATTATAAAATCTGTATAGCGTTGATACAATCCTCCATTAGATTTCTATTATTTTTAGCAACTTGATTAGTACACAAGCAGCTAGGACAAAAAACAATGTTATTTTCACTTTGAAATTGTTGCAGCTTTTCTTATCTCTTGTAATGTTTTGAGGGTTTGGAGGAAGGGCAAAAATGGATATGTGCGGGGAACAATATTTAGAGAAAATTGCTAAAGATAGCAGAAAACAAATTTTTGGTTAATAATAATGCATAGATTTCTGTTGTACTTGGAAATGTGGGGTTTTTTGAAAATGAAATTACTGACAGTTATACCAACATCCTTGTGGGATAACTTCTCAGTGGGTAATAATAAAGACAGAGAAAGTAAGGAGAGGGAATACGGGACAGGTTTCCTGAATCAGTGATAAAATCTTACGTTTTTTGGAGTTCCCTCAGCTTTTAAGCAGGTAAAAAATTGATAAACATACCATATGGTAGAGTTTGTGCAGAGATAGTCCCAATGTCCCCTGTGGTAAAAGGACAGTACTTCTGCCTTTGGTTTGAAATAGAAAGTGAGGGTAAAAACAATGTCATGTGGTTATAGTAACTGAATATTTTTGAGATCAAAATACAGTGTCAAATGTCAAACTGAATAGAGAGAGAACTGTTTTTTAGATTAGTCTTTTTGTTCTGTAGAGGCTAATAATACTCACTGTATTTTAATGACTATTCTTGAATTGTGAAGGCAGAGAATAGCTGTCTTTTAAAGATCTGCCTAAGCAGATATAAAATAGATGGATGTATAATAGAATGTGTAAGCCAAAAATAGCTTGCTTGGGTGAAATGCCACATTATTTTTGAAAGTTTGTCACTGTAATTTCTAAGGTGAGCCTGAAAGACATAAAAAGGTATATGTTTCCCATATTTTGATATCTTCAGAGTAATATACTCTAAATGGAGGCCTGCAGAAGAACTCTTCATATTAAAAAAAAAGGAAGAGGTCTTAAAAGAGGTCTTAAAAAGGAAGAGCCTCAGCAAACCATGGTCATAAACTGACAGATGTGTCTGCAGTAAAGAAGGTATTGTCCAGTCGGTGATTTTCCAGGCAGTATTGCACAGGCACCAATAAGTAGCAAGGATCACAGCAATATTTTATAATTAGACCATGTTTAAGTACAACATATATTGTTGCTGATCTGTATCAGAGTAAGCTATTAAAACACAAACCAAAACATTCATCTAATAAACACTCAGTTTATTTAGTTCATCATTATTAGGAGGTTTTGTTTGGTTTGGTTTGGGTTTTTTCTTGCTTTTTCCATAATTTGAAGAAATAAAAAAGAAGCTGTTTGCCAATTTTTGTGGAGGGTTTAGTTTAACTTTGCTAGGTATAGGGATGCAGATACTTATATTTACAAGGATGTTATCTGAATGGAATTTATATTGTGTCACCTAGGAGATATATAAAAGACGTTTTCAGATACATTCACTGTTTAGATATATCAGGAGATAAGCAAGAACCTTTTTGAGCTCTCAGCTATTAGAGGGAGTAAAAGTCGCTAATTCTAACCTCCCGCTCATTCATTCACTAAGGTCCTAGATTAGACTACACGAACACATATTTAAAAGATTAGCTCACTGAAATAAGTTTGCTACCATAATATCATAGAGAATTTTTTCACCTTTTTTAAACAGTTAGTTAATATGCAATGCATAAACCTCACCTGTCCTGAGGCCCTTTTCGTTTTAAGGGTGAAGTTACATTTAAACCAGTTTAATCTAAGCCTAAATTTACCTCAGCCGTATTTGACAAGGAGTTGCATATATGTAATGGTTCGATCTGGGAGAAGCGCATTGTGGTGACATTTTTTATTGATCTTTTTCTGCACATAGTGCTACACAAAGCACACTGCAAAATTTGCATGTACTTGGTACATTTCCAGTGCTGCCTTATCATTCCACAATTCTCTTTAGCTTTAGTTCAAATACTAAACAAATTCTGGAGCATAAGGTAATGATCCCTCTTAGTCATACCTCTTGCTTTGTACATGTGATAATGCTTCCTTACTTCTTTGATTATATTATAAATTATATTTTTCTAATATGAATAACATGTATTGCATTATATACTTTCGTAATATGATACGAACAGACTAGAAACAAAATAATGCTAACTTTAATGAAATTGTTGTTCTTATAGTTAGAAATATTTGATTAAATATGAAACAAGGTTGAAAAATGTGCTTCATTGACACAAATATTCCCTGAAAACTGAAATGGTACTAAACTTCTACTTGTCTGTCTGTTGTTAGCTGTAAATCTCAAAATTTTCCTTACCTTTACTGCTTAATTTCCTTCTGTGCCTTATGCTGTCTTTTTGTAGTCATTCCACTGTATTGATTGTACTGGAGAAAATTGATTTTGCAATTATGATGCTTGAATGACAGACATTAAGAGCACAGATTTTGTCAATTATAGTTGCTTGGATTACTGTCAAAATATTGCTTTCTACTTGATGGATGGAGTGAAAGACATTGAAATTCAATACCAGTATTTGCAAGGAAGAAGCTTTACTAGTGAAATTTAGATCTTTGAGAGTATGTTCATAACAGAGTGCAATGATTGTTCAAACTATGAGTGGGAAATAAATGTGTAATGGCAACAATTTCTTGTTGTTAGATTTATCATTGCTGTACTTAGGTACATAATATGCACACAGGGTATATAGACTGAGGCCACAGAGCAAATTGAGGATTGAGAAGTCAGTATCCTAAATCAGCTGTAGTTGGTTGACCTTGACTTCTTGTCAGATGCCAATCTAGCCTGTCTCTCACTCCCTCTCCTCAGCAAGACAGAGGGAGAAAGTAAAATGGAAATGTTTGTGGGTTGAGTTAAAGACAGGGAGATCACTTACCTCTTAATGTAAAAGGCAAAACAGTCTTGAATTGGGGAAAATTAATTTATTGTGAATTAAAACAGTTATACCAAATACAAATGAAAACACACCCTTGTCCTTTTGCCCAGGTGCAGCTTCACTCCTTTATTCCAAACTTCTCCACCTTCCCCACCCTCCCTGAAAGGCACAAGAGGATTGAGAATGGCTTGTGATCAGCCCGTAGCAGCTTTTCTTCACTGCTCCTCACACTGTTTCCCTGCTCCTAGATGGGGTGCCTCCCAAGTAATAGAGCCCTTAGTGAACTGCTCCAGTGGTGGGTCCTACTCACAGGCTACAGTCTTTCAGGATAAACCTCTGTGGTCTCATCATGGGCTGCATGGCAACCTCTGCTCAGGGCCTGGATCACCTCCTCCTCCTTCTTCACTGACCTTGGTATCTGCAGGGATGTTTTGCTCACTTTTTCCCTCAGTTCCCTCTCCCACAGCTGCTGAGAGTAGCATTTTGCTCTGTCTTCAAGACTGTTTTCCAGAGGTACCCTACAAGCTCAGCTGCAAGTCTCAACCGTGCCCTGCAGTGGGTCTATTGGAGATGGCTGGAACTATCTGTGTCTGGCACAGGGCAATCCTGATCTGGTCTCACAGAGGCTCCTGCAACCCTTGCTGCCAGGGCTGGGGTACCTGCACCCAGTACATTTGACCCCACACCTTTCTGAAACATATTTATGAATATTCATAAAAACATAAATTAATCACAGTCTTCACAAACTTCACTTGCACCACCAAAAATTTCCCATACCAAAATCAACATCACCCCGCCCCACACCAAAGTAACATCACCACAACACCGACAAATCTGGGTGATATTGACACACTCCTGTATTGCTGTCTTTTGGTGCTGGGCAGGGGCTGGAGAGGAAGCCCTCATTCTATGTAGAGCACTGTTGAGCAACAGCCAAAGCACTGGTGTATTACCATCACTGCTTGACCTGCAAAAGCACAGCACCGTACAGGCCGGTAAGAAGGAAGTTAACTCCATTCCAGGCATACCAGAACAATATCATTCTTGTATCACCAGACAGATGATCTTGTGAATTCGTGGTGTACCTTGCTTGTTGATCTCTGATTTAATCTAATGACTAAATAAGAAATACAGTAGGAAAGGCTATGAAAAGACTAACAAATAGGTCCATGTAAATGCACTGACAGGAATAGCCATTATATCTGTACTCTTTGATGTACTTTATGAAGCTGATAACTAAGTCAAATTTTATTTTCCCTGTAGTATAACTGCTGCCTTGTTAGTGTAGATAATAATATCTTATGTCTGAGCATAAAGGCGTGCTCTTTGGGAGTTGTGAGTTTAAAATATGGACATGTTGTAATATCTTAATAGTTTCACATCAACAAATACCAGGCATTTGTCTAACAAGAGCAAAGTGCTTATAGCTATAAATTAGTTTCCAGCTGGTGTTCAGGGAGTCTTACTGCTTAGCCCAATTGAGAAAGACAGTTGATACAGGAGATCTCAAGGTTTTATTCAGTGTTGGTACCTTACTCTTGTTTTTCCACTTCGACATCATATGCTAGACATAATGTAACAGAGCTCAAAATTGTTTTGTGATACTCCAATTAGTAGTGGACTTGTTCTTTTTTGGGAATTGTTGAATGCCTATGAAAAATTATCAATATTTTGAGGTAATCAACAGAAAAATGGAAATACAATAGATTATTTGTAAATGATCTACAAAAAATTCTTTCTACAAGCAGACCTGGAATAATGTTTTATTTCAATACAGCTTTAATTGGGCTCTTTGTTTTCTGCAGACTTCACTAACCCCTCATTGGAGAACTTCAAACATCTCTCTTGTGGCCAGTTTGGGATTTTTCCTTCACAAAGCAATTTCTGTAAGTTTGTATTCTCTTGAAGTTTTTGGAATCTCAAGGTTAAAAGGGGTAAAAAAGATTACAAGTAAAATAATCTACCTGATAGAAGTAATTTTTAGCCCAAGTAATTTAAGAAATCACTGAAATCAAGTAGGTGGCTAAACAGAAAGGATTGTAATCACAAGTAGGTGATAGATCGTGCTGAGATTAAAGCTGATAGAAGTTGCTAGGCAATCTTTTTATTAAAATAATTTCACTTGCTTTGCGGTTTACTATAAACAGTCACATAAAATAAAAAATACATCACTTATTTGAAGAGAGAATCAGAAATAGATGTGGTCCCATACAGAAAGGTAGTCAAGCATAGCTTTTTTGTGCTGCTGGAAACCCTTGGAGCTATCAGACAGCCTGAAGTATATATGGCATAAACAATTTGGCAGAGTAAAGAAATAGTCTGGAGAGTTTATAGCAACAAATTCTTGAAGACCGTGGGCTACCTTCATTAATAGAGCTTTTTGGAGCTGATGTGTGGATTGCCTTCCTGAGAAATTTCTGGTTCAGAAAGCACGAGACCTTGTACTGGGTCTTCCTCTCATTCATGAACCCTTCAGCTTTCACCACAGATACTAGTGTTTCTCTGCAAGATTTGGGAAAACTGTAATTTTTGGCTGTCTTAAGTCTTATGACTTTTATTATATTGTGTTAATACTTCTAATTGATGCAAGAAACGTGTTCCTTATCTAGAAAAAGAAAAGGATATCTTGTTTTCTCATCCTACAGACAAATCAGGCGAAAACCCAAATACAAAATGACACTTCATAAAACCAGGTGTAAGAACAAATAAAATAATAAATTTTAATTTATTTTGTACTTGTTATTGATAGCCATGAGAGTATTCTTTCCTTATAGGGGCTGGAACAGACCACAGAACTAGGATTAAAAAAAAACAACACATTCTTCATTTATCATATTAACAGTATTTATAGTTCATTCTACTGGCTGAATGACAAAAGCTGAGACCCAGATGAGCCTGCTGCTTTTACATTTTAGTTTTTAGATACTGGGGAAATATGATATGAAGATGGGGAATTTAAAATTCTGATTATTTTTTGTGTGAGGGAAATCTCATTAATGCTATCATTTTGTTGTTTGTGTTTTTTTTTTTCTTTTTACGGAGAAAACCTAGAACATATTTAGAAATATAAGATCTATAGGAAAAAGATGTTATGTTGAGATTAGGTATAGTATTCAGTTTATATAATCAAGGACCATGCAGGACATTGGGTAACATTGTAAATGATCACATTTGGGCAGCAGAAGACAGAAAGAGTTTTAAAGAAATATGAATGTGTCAAGAGAAATAAAATTTATCAGTAAACAGGCCTGTAGCTGTCCTTTTACAGTAATCTTTTCCTTTTGGCATTGCACTGAAAACTCCGCTGTGGACTTATTTCATATGAAATTGCAATAGATTGGTGCATTAATACACAAGAGGATTTAAGGGCTTAAGGGACATGAAAACATTCCTACTAATACTGATATCCAATGAGCATCCTTGGAGGTTTTCACAAGAGTTGTAAGGCAGTTGAGGACAGTGAGCTAGAAGTGGAAATATTAATCGTGAGGGAAATAAGTTATAGGAGAAAACATTTTGTTGGAGTCAAAGTGATTTGTACAGCATTATCATTTGAAGCCTCCCTGCCAAAAGAAATTTGTATCTTGGTGATTTCAGCTTTAGTTACCTTTCTAAAAGTAAAATCCCTAAACTTTAAACAAAAAAGAAACAAAAATTAAAATGATGCAATTTATTCAGGGACATAATTGGCAATGAAATGCATGTGTCTGAAACTTCTGGCCAGAAGTGTTGTCTTTTGATATTATTCCCATTCTTTTGAGAAACTAAAAAAAATCTTGACCTAACATTGATAGTAGTCAAAAGCTATTTAAAAGACATAAGAGAGGCCCAGCTTTTTTTAGAATTGCTGAGGTTGTAGAGCTCAAATAAAGACATTTTTAACTCAGCAACTTTTATTTCTCTAGATGCACACAGCTAAGCATTTTTACTTCTGAGGCATTAACAACTTGGGCAAAACCTGTCATTTTATATTTTAAATACATTGACTTGTACTACTATAGTTGGTTATAATATGGTTCAGTGGTTACTGCAATTGAACTTACACTGATCAGTAAATGTAGTTTGCCTAAACATTTTAATTTGGTATCACATACATTTCTAACAACTCATAGTAACTAATTATAATGATTCTTAGTCTGAAAGAGGAATTTTGAATTGCAGGCATAAACCTTTTCAGCAGCCATCATATCACAGAATCACAGAATCACATGAGGTTGGAAAAAAAACATTAAGATCATCGAATCCAACTGTACCTGTCCTCTCCTAAACCGTATTCCCTGGCACCTCATCTATATGTCTTTTAAATACATCCAGGGTTGATGACTCAACCCCCTTACTAGACAGCGTGTTCCACATCCTTTCTCCTGAGGAGAAAGCCTGTCATAGATCTAACTTTGGTGAGATGCCAGCATCTTACAAATTTTTCTGGATTCAAGATTTAGTCCTACATTTATCTTAGAACCATTTTCAAGAACAGTATAAAACCTATTAGTAGTGATAGTGACAATAGTTTTACCTTAATCACAAGGGAAGTATTCTGATAATTTCAGATTATGAAGGTAATGCACTTGATTAAAATAAACCACATATCTCTTCACTTCTAAAAGTGAATCCAAAAGAAACCAAACAAGCAAATAAATAGACTGGGCCCTCATTCTTGATTCTCCTTCTGCCCATCGCTGAATTTGAAAATCCTACTTCTGTGGAAAGCTGCCAAAAGAAGAAGAAATTCACAGGTTCAGAATAAATATACACAAAAATTATGGAAAAAATGTGACATTTTTATACCACCATTAACCATGATGATTTCCATCAGGAATCTTCTCAAGTTACAGGAAAAGAATCAATGAAATGCATTAGAGAACTTTGTCACCCTGAGGCTTTTTCTCATATATTTCTAGATGGTGCTGTTCCTTGGATAAAGGTCTAGAGATCAGTTTTCAGTACCCACAGATCCTCAGAAGTGCTGTGGTATTGAGTAGACTAATTTAAACAAATATAGACCCTCTTTACATCTCATAACTTAGTATCTACTTTTTCAAGTTCTATACTTGACCTCTTGGGATGAGAATGGTGGGAACATACATGAAATTAAATACCTTGGAAAAGGTATGTGAAGCATACTAGCTATTTGCCTATGATGGCTTTGTGTAACATACATTATGAAGAGCAGGGGGATATGCTGTATGCTATTCATTAAAAAGAAAATACCTTCAGTAGGGTTTTTGTTCCTGCAGCATTAATGGATTCAGTAACATTTTCAGTGGGATCCTGAAATACCCATGCTTTAGCCAGATGCCAGGCAGTGCTAAGACCCTGGAAACCAAACCATAGGTTAAATTTTGAGCTTTGGAGAATAAAATGCCTGGATATTTGCAGTAGAAGAAAAATGCCATCTGCTTCAACATATACCTTGAGAACATCGGAGCAGAATAAGTATAAGGTAAATTCTTGATTTGTGAGGTGCTGATAGAGACAGGGTGGAAATTACTTTCATTTCAGTTGATGTTCTACATCATGTCAGGCTTCCTGCTCACTTTTACAAGCATACAGATACTGGGAGTGAGTTTACCATTGCCTGTTTGCACCTAGTAGTTGGGTGTGAGAGAGCTCTTGCTATCCTGAGTTAAACTAATGAGGAGTATCTCAGCTATCAGCTCTAAACAATCAATGAGACATGCAAATATGTAACTGAAATGAGCTGGACTGTCCTGTGACAATCTCCTGAAACATCTGTGTCTTTCCATTGACTTGGAAGAAATTTCAATTCAAATGACAATTGGCTAGAAATTTCTAAAGTTGTAAAGGGTTTATTACAGCAACGGGGCCTGAAAAAAACTAAAGCCTAAGTATGTCCCAATTTGATTTTTTTTTTTTCTGGCACACCGTAAGTCCTGCTGTGAGCTCCTTCAAAAAAAAGGCATAAATGACTTGGTCTGGACAGAAAGTATGCAGATTCCTTGGTGAGGACATGACTTAGTGCTGCAGGTGTCATTGTTATTTTACACAGAGGATGTGAGCATTCATAGGAAGAGAAACAACAGATGAAGCATTCCAGGCAGGAATGTCACATTTGTTGTGTGAGGTAATTTGCTGTCTATTGCCAGAGATTATTATATTTTGTATTGTAAAAATAATAAAAGCAAACATTCCTTTCAATTTTAGTGCAATTCTGTATGCAAAAAAGTTATTCTGTCAAGCCCTAAGCATGTCTTCTCTTTTACACAGGTTTTATTGTCCTTTTCTTTCAAGTATGCATTTCCTGTGATGCTGTTACACCTATTTGTCTTGTTAATGAAACTAATTTCTAAAACGTGATGCGCTGTGAGAAAAAGGAAGGAGCTAATTTTTAGAATTATATCTGAACCAAAGTTAAAGGAGTTTATAATGGTTTCTGTAGGGTTTGAAATTTACTGAAAATATTATTTTAAGACAAGATATGTAATAATTGCATTTTGAAACATTTAAATGATGAAAAGTTAATTTCCTGAAGGGAAAACAAGTAATTAATTTGCATATTCTATTTCCTTTATCTGCCTTGTATTCATATTAAAGATAATGAAGATAATCAGAATTCTTTAATAAGGGAAAAGCATCTGGATTTGCACTGTTATATTTCTTTATTAGAACAATTCAATTATGGAGTGTTTGTGGAAAACTCATTCTGATGGAATGATTAAGAATGGAGCATCTTTTCCATTATAACGCTCTTCTGAGCAGAATAAAGGGGATATCTTCCTTTGATAAATATGCTATTCTATAAATATATATTCTATAAATAACTGCAATATAACAGACATAGCCAGTTCTACAAGATTTCCTGCACATCCATAGCTCAAGATACCTCATGCTTGAGGTTGGAAGGGACCTCTTTAGGTCATCCAGTCCAATCCCCCTTGCTCAAGTAGGGTCACCAGCAGCTGGATTCCCAGGACCATGTTTGTATAGTTTTCCAAGGATGGAGACTCCACAACCATTCTGGACAACCTATGCTAACGCTCATTCACCATCACAGTGAAAAAGTGTTTTCTAATGTTCAGAGGGAACCTTCTGTGTTTTAGTTTGTGTCCATTGCCTGTGGTCCAACCACTGGGTTCTACTGAAAAGAACCTGGCTCTAATTGCCTTTGCATCCTTCTTTCAGGTGTCCATATACACTAAGAAGAGCCTTCCTAAGTCTTTTTCTCTCTAGACTGAACAGTCCCAGTTCTCTCAGCCTTCCCTCATGTGATGTGCTTCAGTCCCTTAATCATCTTTGTGTCCCTGGACTCTCTCCCATATATCTGTATCTCTCTGTAGTGCGGGACTCAGAATTATACACAGAATTCCAGGTGTGGCCTCAACAGTGCTGAGTAGAGGGAAAGGATCACCTCCCTCAACCTGCTGGCAACATTGCAGTTCAGGACAACATTATCTTTCTTTACTGCAAAGACACTTTTCTGGCTCGTGTTCAACTTGGTGTCAATGAGGACTCCCAGATCCTCTCCTGCAAAGTTGCCTTCTAGCTGGGAGCCCTCCAGCATATATTGGTGCATAGTGTTGTTCCTCCCCAGGGTCAGGATTTTGCATTGCTCATTGCTGAACTTTATAAGATCCCTGTCAGTCCATTTCTTCAGCCTAAGGGCCCTCTGGGTGGCATCATGACCCTTTGATGTATCAGCCACTCCCAGTTTTGTAATATAAGCAAAATTGATAGGGATACACTCTGCCTAATCCTCCAGATCATTAATGAAGATTTTCAAATGGATTGGACTCAGTATTGACCCCTGGGGTACACTGTTAGTTACTGACCTCCAACATGACTTCATGCCACTGATTGCTACCCTCTGTGGCAGACCATTCAGCCAGTTTTCAGTCCACCTCCCTGTCTGCTCATCCATCTCATACATGTAGCCTTGTCTACAAATATCTTATCGGACACAGTGTCAAAGGCCTTTCTGAAGTACAAGTAGATGATATACACTTCCCTTTCCTCATCTACCAGGCCAGTCATTTCATCATAGAAGTTAATCAAATTGGTCAAGCATGACTTCCCCTTGGAGAAGTCATGTCGATTACTCCTCATTACTTTTTTGCCCTTCATGTGACTGGAAATGGTTTCCAGGATTAGGTGCTCCATCACCTTTCCAGGAACTTAGGTGAGGTTGACTGTTCTGTAGTTTCTTGGGTTCTCCTCTTGACCTTCTAAAGGGTGAGTGATAGTGGCTTTCCTCCAGTCCTTGGATATTTCTTCCCAGTCATCAGGTTCATTCAGATTATCAAAAGTGGCCTTGCAATGGCATCTGCCAGCTCCCTCAGCACTCATGGGTGCCCCCTGTAAGGGCACAGTATTTTCTGATCTGATTCTTTTCTAATACAAGAGCTATTAGGCTTGTGCCAGAAGAAATCAATTTAACCCTTACTGTTTATTAAGTTTCCTTATCAGGAAACCTTAAAAAGAACAATACAGATTGTATTGGTTTTTTTAACCTCCTCTGGACTGCTTCCTGAGGCCTGCAGGGTATAGCTTGGAAAACTTTGAAAAGAACTTCTAAGTCTCTATTCACACTGTCCCTCTGTATGCAGACTGTACCCAGCCAGGGAATAACAATGCTGTTACTTACTACCCTTATTTGTCATTGGTGCAGTGTGTGCATTTATAGTTCTTTGCTCCAAGGCACTGGTAGTCATTCTCAAAATGTGTGCTCTTGTAAAAATACTAGCGAGAGTTTGTGGTCCATCTTGGGTATGAAATGTAGGTGAATGCATGCCTTGGTTGGAAAAAAACATTAAGATCATCGAGTCCAACCGTACCTGTTCTCTCCTAAACCATATCCCTGAGCACTTCATCTGTCTGTCTTTTAGATACATCCAGGGATAGTGACTCAACCACCTCCATGAGCAGCCTGTTCCACAGCATGACAGCTCTTTTGGTGAAGAACTTTTCCTAACAACTAATCTGAATCTGCCCTGGAACACCTCAAGGCCATCTCCCCTTGTTCTATCACCTGTCACTTGGTTGAAGTGACCATCACCCACCTCTCTACAACCTCCTTTCAGGTAACTGTAGGCAGCGATAAGGTCTCCCCTCAGTCTCCTCCAGACTAAACAACCCCAGCTCCCTCAGCTGCTCCTCATAAGGTTTGTTCTCCAGACCCTTCACTAGCCTGGTTGCCCTTCTCTGAACATGTTCCAGGACCTTTATGTCCTTCTTTTAGTGAGTGGCCCAGAACTGAAAGCAGTACTTGTGGTGCAGCATAGGAATACAGAAAGAAAAGGAAGCTAACAGCTGTATGTGTATGATGACTTATTTTAGAAATTTCGACAATGGAAATGCTTACAGTTTAAAAATAGTCTGGAGTTTCCTTCAGATTTTAAATCTTCAACAATCCATATTTTTTAATGGAACATACAAGCTGCAAGATGCCAAGCAACAAATTAATTCTCTGAAAGGGAATATAAAAATTCTCTTGAAAACTTGACTTCAGTAGTTGCATATAAACCTGTGGCAGATTTGTTAGTTTCTTACCTGAAACAGAAATTCAGGGAGCACCACAGCAGCAACCAGAGACTTTATCTCTTAAGTTTAGAGAAGTTTGTTGTAAGGAAAAGTGCTATTGGCAGGAGCACCACAGTGTGGGATCAATTTAGCATGAAGCAGAACTAAAAGGCAGTGAGGCAAGAATTTTAATACATCCCCTTGGATCTGTAAAAAGTCACTCTGGAAAGCTGAATGACACTGCCATGGAAATGCTATTCTCTAATAAACAATAGCTCTGTGTTCATGCTGACTTTACAAAGTCTGTGTGCTGGAAAAACATGGACCAAAAATAACTGCTTGTTAATAACTTGTCACTTACTTTTATAGGCGCTTCTGCTTTTTCAGTCAGCTCCTCCCTCAAAAAGGTGCTAAAAACATGTCTGAAAAGTACTACCCAGGAACTTTGAAAACTACCTTGTTTGTACACACTATGGTAGATGATTTTGACTTTGAAATTTTTAATTTGTGTATTTTGATGGGAAAAGAGGAGATATTTTTGACTTAAATCAACTTGTTCTTACCTAACTTTACAGGACTTAATTAAAGTTCTTTAGTTTTAAGATGATAGGACAAAAACTATCAGGTTTCATAGCAAAAATTTGTGTTATGCAATCTGACAGGTGTTGAGAGTGTTCTAAAAATACAAGACACTTCTTTGAAAGCTGGGACACTTGGGCTCTGTTCCTGCTGCCACTGAACTTGTAGCTTTTACAAAATGGATTAGTTTTCACAGAAAAGATTGAGCTCATTCCCCCTTAGTCAACAGTCAAGGCACTCTTTTGAGCAGCAAAAACAATGAGCTTTAAATCCTTCATCCCTCAGACTGGGTAGTGAATGGGATCTTGGTCTCCCAAGAGACTATCTGGTGTACATCTATAATTTCTGACCCATTAATTGTTACTCCAGTTGGCAAAACAATGCTAAAAGGTACTTTTTTTTTTTTTTCTACCCTGAACCTTGTGTAGTATATGGAGTAAAATAGTGATATGTTTCAAGTTGACAATTTTGGCCATACAATTTTACTGGGTCATGGGGGTGGGGAAACATTGACTTTTTTCTTGCCAATCTCTGATATCAGAATTTTTCTTTACTAATACCAGAACAAAAAACCAACAAAAAAAGTCATATTACTTTTTTTAAGGGACTGTTAGAATACGAGATCCATGAGTAGTGCTATTAGTGAGTCACAGACTGAATAATTTCTGTGGTTCCTTACCCAAGACCTTCATCTCCTGTGGATCCATACGTGAAGAAAAGGACATTTATGTGATTCTACTCCATTAAACAGGAGTTAAAGATATTTCACATAGTTGGATATCAGTCTTAGTACTACGTCTGATATAATAGCCAGCATAGAAGCACTATTTATGGAAAGTTGACTACACTTTTCACAATCTTGATAGTGAGTGAGCAGAGACCTGTAGGCTATGAAAACCTCAGCCTCTGACTGCTTGGGCCACTGCCCACCATGGTCTGTATCTCAGTCTCTCTGCTGTTCTTCAGAAACAATTTGTCTATCTTCAGAGATTTAAGTAAATCTTCTGAATAGATGTTTTGAGACTGGTTAAAAAAATAAATTACAGCATCCAATTTAGTTGAATGTTTTTCTGTTCTAAAAAAATTCCTAACACATTTATAAGGAAAAGTTTCTATTTTCCATAATCGTGGAAATTAGATGCAGAGCTCCTGTCATACTGATGAAAATTCACCTTCAATATTTTTCCTAGCTCATCTCTGAAAATGTATCTCTCTGTGTCTCTTTCTGTTACTGATGCTTCCTTCTCCCACAAACGGATCCAATTAGAAAAGCTATCACATTGATATAGTATGACCAGACATAGATATGCGATGTCAACACAAGTGTAAAAGAGCCGCCACTATTTTCAGCATCCTTAAGAGGGAAAAACTGAAATCACTGGGTGCTATTTGTAAGACTAAAAATGTAGCCTTCTGACAATAATTGGTATCATTGGGATTCTACAAGAAGATAGGGGGATTATCTACTACTTTAGTTATTGCAGGTATGCTGCTGAGTACATCACTGAAAAACAGAAAAAAAAAAAGCATTATCATTAGTTCACAGCTCTCAGCAATCACCTCTTATCTGGCTTTTGCTTAATGCTCTCCTTATTTATTTGACTGTGTGCTGTGTATGCAGCAATCAAATGACTGCAACAGATACTTAAAAGAAAATGCAAGGCTACAGTAGAAGTTTGACCTTGCTCTGCCCCATGATGGAAAATTCTAGTCATGTACACAGAATGTTCCTGTAATTGGTAAATATAGGATGTGATTTACCAGACTTGATCAGAATTACCTGTACTACATGTTGTTATTCTTGCTGGAACGCATTGCTGCTTTTGGTGCTGACTGCATGGCCACAGGACAGGATGCCAGTTAGAGGATGGTGACTCGTGGTTCTGGTTAAAGTAGCTGTTTTCTTACCCAGCTTTCTTCAACACCTATGTAATGACTTCCCATGATGTTGTAGGAATACAAAAGGATGCCTTTTGTCTATTAGAGAAATTTAGTCAATAAAAAGTGACACTGCCTTTCAGAAATTATTTTTATTTTACAAGAATTATTTTATTGAGTGTATTTAATGTATAGACTTATTAGAAATAAGTTACAAGAGTGGTGAGGGAAGGAGAAATATGGTGGAGAGCTCTGAAAAATTTTTATGTGGTACTATTTTTGGAATCAACACCAAGATAAGAAGTACAGAAAGATTTCTGACTCATTAAATACAAGCTGCTGTAGAGGTTATAAAACTATTTTTTTTGCAAGCTAAACTGCTAAATAAAATAGTTGTCTGTCTTCACTGCAAAAGAGTATGTTTCCTTTGAGAGAGCCAATTGAACATAGCTATCCAAGTATAACATCCTACTGAAGAAAAAAATGGAGTTGAATTTTAATTTGTTAAGATTGGCCCCTGTCTCCTGACTTTAAGAGTTGCACTGAAATAAAAATGTGTCCTTAGTTAATTAATTGAATTAAATAGGAAGACTTGTATTATCTAAATATAAGTAGATATTTTGGAACATGCATTGGAAATTACTAATTTGAAACCTTCCAGAAGTTACTTAAGTAGGTACACAAGCACGTTATCTAAGTAAAAACAAAACCCCAAACCTTGTGATATTCTTTATGCTAAAGACTTACAGAAAATTCAGTTGAGTTTCCTAAATTACTGAAAAATCTTAGAGTCAGTCAACATTCAGCTGCTAACAAAATGTGAACTATATTCCAACCATTAGTTATTTCATGCCACTTACAAGATGTTTCATTGAGTTTTCTGTTTAGGACCTAGGTCAGAGATCAAATAGCTTATCCTGCAGGGTTTCACCTTTGTAGAGAAAAATCACTTATAAACATCCTTAAACAGAATCCGTTTAAGAAACAAAATCAATTAAATCTGATGAAGATGTGATTCCCATTTAAAATACTTCTTTCACACTTTTTCTTTATGTGTGTTTTTATGAAAAGCTTGGATTTGTAATACACACTCTCCATGAGGGTTCATAGGAAGGTGACCCAGATATGAAGAGTGCTGAATGAAGTAATTTTAGTTTATCATTTCCCTGTATGGAGCAAATTATAGCTTAGCTCTCTGATTTGGAATGGCTAAATAACAGGGCAAGGGCTGAGAATATGGTATTTTCTATGTGATTTCAGTTTGAATATCAAGGACAACTGTAGTCTTGGTAGAGTTAGGAATGACCTGAGATGTAGGAATTAATGTTTTCCTTGACATGTTATATTGAGATGCTCTTGCTTTAAAATAGTTTCATGTTGCCATTGCCTTTGAAACTCCTTTTTCTGTATTCCCCAACTTTATTTCCCTTGGTTCATCTTTGACTAATGACCTTAATGGCATACTCCCTGCTTACTAGTTTGAAATATTATTTCCTGGGAAAAAGAGATTTATTTTTGGAAGAAGGGTGATGAAGGGGAGCGAGATGAAGATTCAAGAGGTTTATGTTTAGATATTAATATGCTTTTGACTTGTATACAATGATATTTTTAACATCTAGATTAGTTACTGAATTAACATATAAAATATTTAATCTAAATAAATTCATGCATGTTTTTACTGAAGTCAAAATAGTTCATGTCAATTTTTCCCATCAGGAGATATTATTTTATTTTCATTGCCCTTCCTTTGACCCAGTTGATGCTTCTTAATGATAATAATGCCAGCTCATTTTACCGATTTAATCTTCTTTTTTCTACAATTCCTTTTATGGAATTTTTGGTTTCAGTTTTCTGGCTTCCTTTTTCTTTATTTTTCTTTTTTCAACATTGAGTCTAGTTCAGGGATTAAGGATTCTTTTATTAGTATTACTCCATTCGCATTATTACTAAAATGACACTCATTTTGCTAGTCTGTGGATAGTGTTAATGAGGAGTGAGGGGAAGGAGATGTTAACTTTTTTCCTGTTCTTCAATAGCATGTCTTTCTCATTTATGCAGCTAAGACCTCCACTGCCCCACATCCTTGGTAGGCTCCCGGATAAATCTTGTGGCTTTACCGCATTATTCATAGCACCAAGTGGTTGGTTGTTCAGATAGTAATTTGCTATAATCAGTTTTCTGGGTCCTACAGATCAAAGAGATTTTTAATTATGAGATACAAAGTTATACATGGCCTCATCTCCCAGAGGAATGTTAAACCTCACTAACTTATTTAAATTCTCGTAGAAACTATTAAACCTATGAACAGGATTAAGCAGTCTCTCTTCAATTACCAGCATATGTTACAAACATTTTGTTATTCTTTTCTTATGAGTCTACATCCCTTCCCTAGCTATGACTTCCCAAAAATACAAGAGGTTCTCTTTCCATTGCCTTTCTCCATTAGGTTTGTGAAGTGTCAGAGTGGATGCTTACCTGTGCTGCCACTGCCCTCACCACTGACAGCCCAAAGTGTGATAATCCCCATATATCCTTTGCAGCCCTAACTGCACAGGGTGTTTCTTGTGAGCAGCGTGACTGTTGGACTCCTGAACTCATGACAGATGTGGTATTTTTTCCCTTGTGAAAGGAGGTAGCTGTAACACAGAAGCAATGCCTAGCCTGAGGGTGAGTTTGCTTCCTTCGCCAAAGCACTAGTCTGGAATTCTGAATTTAACTAGGTGCCAATATCTGAGAGGGGACCATTCCTGCTTACGATTCATAACTTATTGCTAGTGGAAATACATCCTTTTGCAGATTGTTATTCCTTCTTGTCCATTTATGCTTATTCCCATTGATGTGTTCTCATTTCCTCTTCTCTTGCTTTTTCCTTCACAGACTATGCCTGACATCCACTGCTTCTTCGGTTCCTCTCGAGCTTCTCTCAGGCAACTCCATTGGCTATCCTAAAGGGTAAGGCACACAGGATGGAGACATACAAAAGTTTTTGGGAAAGGGCTTCTCCTATTCAAACCCTGAGCTCTTCTGGCAGAGAAGAGGTCCTCATATTTGATTTCAAAAGGGAAAGTATCCTCAATTTCAGTGTAGTTGTCATATATGTTACCATTAAAATCTTTTCTGGAATTCACTGATATTCTTAATTGAAAATATGCTATTCTTAATTGAAAGCATGCATTTGACTGGCCTAAGCATCACCCACTGTAATGTAACACCAGCAAAAACTGCTGTTATATTTCCTACATTTGGATAAGTGTAGCTATGGTAGTTTAAGAACAGCTGCCCTCAGCTAAGAGCTATGATTTCTCTGGTAGGAGCAGCTGAAGCAATATGTACTATTTTCAGCTAAATTTTAGAGCCTGCAGTTGTTGCGCACTTTTGCTGACCTCATATCATGTGGAAAATGTGCTCTAGATGCTGGAGGCACTGGGGCACTGATGTGATCTTTTCTGCAGCTTCTTCAAGGAACTGGTGCTAATTTCAAGAGAAGAAGCCCTTCTGAACAGCTGCATCTGGAGCCTCCAGAACCTACAGTGCACAGTTTGTAATTGGGACCTACCAAAACAGGAGACAAAGGTCAGTGCAGTACCCCCCCAAGACACTACTGTCATTCTTATCTTGTGCTTTTAGGAGTATTATGGATCAATGTATGTGGCATGCTGAATAAAGTGTGAATACTCTCAATGCAAATTTGACCTTCCGTTTACATGTTATGGGGTGCCTTGGCTATTTTCACATTCTTTGGATAAACCTGAACATGGCACCACAGTCTATTGAATTGTCTTTTCAGTCCATATGCACACAAAAAAACCCAAACGTATACACATACATACACACACACATACATATGTATATGTAGATAAAGGCAAGTGCACATACTTGGTTAGAATACAAATAACGTTGTAACTTAATGACAGAAGCAGAGTAACAACAGGAAAAATACTTGTAATTCATTTTGCCCAGTGCAGATTATGTAAAATTGCTTTTCGGGGCTTGATGATAGGGTGATTAGCAGCAAAGTACAGTGCAGTGGAAGGTCATAGAGGTTGATTCCCCTCCCAGAAATCACTCTGTCTTGAAGGAAGTCTAAATGAGTTGAGCACTAATGCTGCAAAATCTCTCCGCTGGCCACCTGTCTGTGAAAGGGCAAGAACTGGTACTTGTCTGAGATTGGCTTGAAAAAGGAGTTGAGAGACCAGTGTTAACCTCTTAAAAAGAGGGGGAAATAAGTGATGAATCAGGGGCATGGCAGAATTATAAAGATGGCAATGAGAACTGATTGGAACAAGAACCGCAGCTCCCCAAACACCCACACATCTTTCAATCAAAGAATTCAAAAGGAAAGGAACCCTCCGAGAAAACAGTGAAGTCGAACAGTATCAAATGTTGCAGCACCTACTTTGGCTTGGCTCCCAGTGAAATCCCTCACGGTTTTGCTACATCAGAAGCATAAGACCAGGGCAAATACCTTGAAGTGCCTCTAACAAGGTCATTCAGAGAGCAGAGAGGTTAGATGTAAAAATGTGTACTAGAAGAAAATAACATCAAGCATCCCACAAGAGGGCTTTTGAAAATACCCATGGTATTTGAGTGGACAAATCTCATGCATCTTTACTCCCTCATTTGCAGCCCTTTTAGCAGACTTAGTAAATGTGGCTGAGATGTTCCCCTTGCCAGAGAAGAGTTCCTAAGGCAAAGCGAATAAAAATGCTCCTGAGAGCTTTCTTTCAGAGCAAGACATAATGCACTACCTCACTACACTTTACTCAGTTTGTTTATTGGGGAAAAAAATTGGAATAACTAAAATTAAAAACAGCGTGGCAATATTCCATAAGGAATGGAGAAGATGGTATGACTCTGTACACTTGAACTCAAGTAACAGCTTGCTGCCTTCAAAGGGAGGTGTCTTTCTCACTTTTCTTCTCTCCTAGTTGTGGGGTCAAATGGGACTTCAATGAACCCTTTTGGTATCTCACCTAACTCATTGAGACAGCAACAAACAATTCAGGTTTAGTAGTTTTCAGACATTCTGTTAAGTCAAATTGGCTCAGAAGAAGGAGATGAAGTTTTAGGGGTTGGACCAGATGACCTCCTTCTGTGATTCTGGGAAGGAATATTTGATAGGGGAGGTGTGTTTGGATGTAAGAATAGGAGGCAAACACTATCCCTCCCTACAGGGAGAGGGTAGGACTTTTTCTTTCATCAGCAGTGTACTGATATGTGAGCTTCTCCTGTTGATTGAAATAGCACTTTATAATAAGGGGTACCCTCACATCTCCTTGCTACTCCATTTTCTTGTCCCTGTTTGTATAACTGTCAGTTGAGACTGGATGCTCTTCACAGAACAGGTCTCGTTCGGTCTGTCTGTAAACTGCCTACCATGGTGCTGGGGCTACAGAACTATTTATGAACAGTAATAATATACCTGTCACACGCTCCAGTAAGTGCTCAGTTTATCTCCTGAGATGATTTGCTCGTCGTTTTGGTTTTTGTCTTTTTTGTATGGGATTTTGTTGGATTTTTTTGGTGGGTTGTTATTCAAAATTGCCTTTTTTGACCAGCTGCTGCACTTTGAAACAGTTGAGATTGATACAATATTATTTTAATGCTTAATTAAGTTATAACTGCTAAATATTTCCTCATAGTTTCTGTGTCTCAGCACATAAAGAGAATTATTTGATCTCTGAGCCTTTTCTAGTTTGCAGTGGTTGGCAGAAAGCTGACCTCTATACACTGACCATGTTCTCTTGGGTATTTGAATTCAATAACATTGAATTTCAAAGGGAATTTTTTCACTTCCTTTCTCTCGCCTACTTTCAAAATTGTGCTGCCAGTGTTTTACCATAAACACTCAGATAGGCAAGGTGACCAGCCTCAATTTCATCGTCACTTGAACCAAATGACCCTCAGTTTACTCTGTGCTATCTGACAATTGCAAGTTACTTGAGGAAAAGCCATACTGCATAATACATAGCACACTTTTATGATCCATTATCCCTGGTGTGCCCTAGAAACTTTGCTGAAGTTGTGAGACTCTCTGTGCTGTCTTTATTGCAGCTAGCAATGAAGTTCTTTTTTTTTCTGCCTTCAATCTGTAGTAAAGAGAGTTCAGATTGCATTTTCCTGCCCTATAATGAGGGATTTTAGGTACGGAATTATTAACTACCCTAAAAGCCTACCTGGCCAGTATTTGCCTGGCCCTGGCTTAAGTAGTGAAAACTACTGTTGTGTAAATCACATTGCTATTGCCACCCATTCCTACTCCTCCCTACCCCCACTCCTATTAACAGGTAAGATTAGGGAAACAAGAATGAAGTTGTGGCTTCATCCTGTTCTTATTTCCTTTAGGAATAAGGGTTGTGCAGTATGAAAGGGAATGTTGGTTGATGTTGGCATCCTACCTGTGAGCTCTAGAGGTATGCCTTACACTTTGGGTATGTCTCCTTTTTCTACACATGTACATTTCCCATGCCCGCAGCAGTAGGAGAAAAGCAGCAGCAGTCTGCCAAGTCTTCCCTACAGACAATACTGGTGTTGATGCATTGCTGTATCTGTACTCTTGCCTTTCTTTATGTCACTCCTTTGGTACTAGTGTCATTTAGTATTCTAAAATCAGAGCCATGTTGATTTTAACTGCTGGTTCTTATAGAGGGAAAGAACTAGAGAAAACACCCTTTGAGTATGAGTGGGTACAGGTTAGGTAACTGGTGACTTGAGACAGCTTGCAGAGCATGAAATCTTTTTTCAAGTATGCACACAACCATTCTTACCTTATATTTGTATAACAATAATGTCTGTAAAGGCTTATGAAAACATTAAAAACCAACTAGAAGAGAAAGCATAGGAAACTACTTTCTCATCCCTTCTCAGTAGTCCCCAAGACTGCATGAGCAGGCCTAGGTTGAAGCACTTATAACAAAATAGGTCCAGTGTTTGAGCATCTATTTGAGCAGTTACTTTCATACCAGTACTTGGTGCTGTTGTACGTTTCATGAACGTGACTTTTTGTACAATATTCCACACAAAGCCACGATCACATTGTTAACTTGAGTTGAGCTGTGTGTCAAGGTAAGAAAGGCTGATCTGGAGCTGATGGAGTCTCTCTCAGATTTTCCCTGATCCAGAAGTCCTCAGTCAGAATTGTAGACATGTTTCTTGCAGATGTGTAGGCCAAGTGCATGCACAAAAGAGCTCATCACAGATAGTTGCTGGGCGTAAAATGCAGATAGATAGCCAGGATTTCACAAGAGGAAAATGAAAATCTAGTTGTGAAGAGGCAGGAAAAGCACATCCTATAAAGGTGCTCCCCAAAACATCCTCTTTAAGTATTTATGCTGGCTAAAGGTGAATCTATACTACAGTGGAGAAGTGACTGTTGTGCACATAGCTGTGCGACCAATAGCTTTTTCTGGTTAAAGAGACTGATGATTGCAATTTGGGCTTCTAGATGCAAGCCTATGGGAATATTTGGATATATGATGGGGGAGGTAGGAGAAAGCCTGAGGGACTAAATCCTCACTGAAGTGGTTGTCTGAGTAAACCAGTTCAAAATGAGCCTAGGTATCCCCCCAGGTCGCTATCAGTACCTGAAATGTCTGATGGTACAAGACTCTAAAGTGGCTAGTGAAACTGTCCACAGGAGTACAATTCTCAGTAAAGGGGAAAAATTAGATTCAGAAGTACAAATCAATTTAAACAAGAGAAGAATAATAAAGGAGGATTATTAAAGGAAAAAAAACCAACCTGCAAAATAGAACAAAAGCCACCAACATGTGCAAGAGCAGCACTAGCTCTTATATGATGTCTTCATTTGTTGAAATGAAAAGGGCTGTGCATCAGAACATGCTAGTAGCAGACAGGTAATTGTCTCCTGCCACAAGCTAATGCATATATAATAAGTAAAACTTGGAGGTTTTGTAGATGTTTTTTTTTTAAATGACTTTGTTCTGTTCTCGTCAGTTAGCGAATAATGTGCACTGTTTGAGCAAAAATATACCAAATATGGTGGAATAATGGTAAGATAGAGATTATTTTTATAAAGGCAACTGTTTTTATTCCCAGTATAAACTGTAATTCTGCCTAGGGGGCTGGGAATTTTTTTTGGCCAGGGGTGCCCAAACACCTTCTACTTACCCCCCGGAACCCTGGGGACAGGGACACAAAGGGGAATATACTCTGTGGCTCTTATGCCCTTCCAGCAGATGCCATACTTCCCGTCTACTACACTGTTCAATTGTGTTTCGCTCTCTTAAAACTTTGTATCATTCATGAATATTTAGATGAGAGGTAACATTCTGATAAGAAGTGCATTTCTGTAACGAAAAATAACAATTGAATGTATTTTTTCAATCTGGTGTAAATGCTGATTTGATTTTCCGCCTAATTTTTAGGTGTAGATGCTAATTTGATTTAGGAAAAGCCAGCTGGTAACAGGATAAAGGTGTTTCGAGCCACTCGGATCTCTTCCTAGAAATGCTTGTAAACACGTCTTCTGGATGTACACAGTCTTAAAAATTACATCAGAGCTCTGATGAATTAACATTGTCTTTTGCTCTGACAGTAAGGCTCTTGTGAATGGTATTCAGAAGAATGGTAAGTGTAATAGAAGTAGGTCAGCTTGGCAAATAAATAGCCTGACTTACACACGCCTTGATTTGTTGGCGTTTTGAGATTCTGGGCCAGCTTTGTAGGAAATCTGCTCATCCTGTATCATATTTAATCCATACCCTTTTTTTTTTGTAGCTTGTCAAAGATTTATTTGATATACTATGCATATAAAAACTAATATTCCAGTGCTGAAATTTTTTAGTAGCTAGTTTAACTTGATTCACTGTGACATTCCCATGTGTAATGACATCTTAGCTACCAGTTTCACATCATTAATTATGATATTGCTCTGTACTGTGACAACAGGCCTAAATTAAAACTTGTTTTAAAATGTATAAACTGACATTTCTCAGGGTCATTTATTTCATGAAGTAATAGATATTGTAGGCATGAATGAAATATCACTCCCAACTTCTGTGTTTCGCTAACAATCTTCTTGGGACAGTAGCTGTTGGATAAACAGAAACAAAATTGATGTAAAGACCTCCTTTTATTTTTCCTGTCCACCTCAAACCAACATTTCAAAAGCATCAAGAGTTTTGGAAAAAAAATAATAGTTGTATTTCATTGAAGAATTCTACTGAATGTGACCTTACATCATCCACGTAAGCAGATGGTTATAAAGCGTGTTCCAAAAGTCTTTCCACAGGAATTTAAGCAGACACAGGCTTAAGAATTTAATCTAAATTGTTTAGGATTAACTACAAAAAATAATCATGATTATTTTATCCAGTGAATAATGGATTTCTTTAATCTGATTTGAAGACTGGATGCAACAGCAGTCCTTGCTGTATTTTTGCAAACAGCAAAAATCTACTAGAAGAAAAACTGCTCTGATTGTTTGATTTCACCTTTCCTATGTTGGTTTCACAGTTTACCTTATTATTTTGGGCACACGTTTGTTTGAGAGAAACAACTTCCTGTACTCTCTATATTTCAGTAGTGCAGGTACCTAACAGCTCTTTGTTCCTTTCTTGCACTGGGACATGCATTTGGTTTGTTAGCAGATGGTCTTTTTTCTCTACAGTGCTAATCAAACTTTGATACATTTGGATTTGCACAAGGGAAAAGCTGACAAGGCTGACTGAGCACATCTGCTTAGCTGTTTCTTGCAGTTCCTGAGAAATGACTCAATATTCACTTAAGGTTGAAATGCTGGAACTGGAAAGTCAATATGGTGGCAAAACCGTCAGCTTATGTTATCAACTAGAGCAGAGCTGCTCACGCATCTCAAAATAACACTCAGGCTGACAACACCATCTCCTTTTAATTGATGAATTACAACATTACTGTTTAGCAGCATCTGAGCAGCATCCTGTTTGTAAAAAAGGCATGTAACCAAGGGATTACACTTGGCTTTTCTGAAGTGGGTTGTTTTATAAATAAGGCAGTCTCAAGTCTTCTTCAAACTCTGTTTTTATACGTGTGGAAGTTCTGCATACAGAAGGCTTTCAGAATTGAAGGTCAAATCAAGCTCTCAATACAGAACTTGATTCAACAAGAATGGAAAAGAAGCCTACTCCAGTAGTCTTTCCAAGTGAATAAATGCTGGCTATTTTTTGGTTTGGTTTGGGTATAACTTCTTTCTGAAAGGGGAAAAAACCCTGTATCTTAGCTTTCTGGTAGGCTCTCCTTGGTGTCTGTGTCAGTAGCCTGTCGCATCTGAGCTGCTACTAGCAGTGCTCTCCTTTTCTCACTAGACTCCTTACCACATCCTGATATTGTGCTCTCTGTTTTTCTTATACTGAGGACAACCAACCTCTTACCTTTTCACTTTTATTCCTTTTTACCCTGTGTATCAGCATGTAAGAGACCGTGTACCATATATTTGTACTAAGTGTACAGGAAAGAGTTATGCAGCTCTAGCTTTTCATGTGTGGAAACAGAAATTCAGTCTCATCTGTGGTAAACAGAATGAATGATCTCCTCAGTGTCCATGTTCTTCCCCAGCACTACTATAAATGCACACCCTCCACAGGGGAAGGTCAACACTGCAATAGAGAAGTTCAGTTCAGTTTAGCATTGAAAAATAGTTTGAGAACACAATGCTGAAAACTGTTCCCTTAGTCCCTGCAGGGCATCCATCATCTGGGGCTTCCTTGACGTCTCTTTTCTGACTGTTCCAGAAAGGAGGCTTGGAGGAGGACATATGGTATTAAATAATACCTCTTCTTTTGTTAACTGAAGACTACCATAGGACTTCCAAGAGCATTTCTAGTTTATTTAATCTCCCGATCCTGCCCTACAAGTGAGTTTCTCTGCTTACAAAGTCGTTTATGTCCAGAGAATGTTTCAATACTCTAATGGTTAGAGAGAACATATGAAGTATCTGAACGGAAGAAGCAAAATGTGAAGAGAACAAAGGAGATGATAAAAAAGACAGCATTGGAGTGTAACATGAGTATAAAAGTATCTTTTTTCCTTTGAAAGGAGATAAAAGTCATTAATGTGCATCAGAACACTCATATAAATATATATATTTATAAACAATAATATATAAACCAGTGTGTTCAAACTGATCCCTCTAAATTAGCAATTTAAAAATATATGGGCAACATTAGGTAGTAAAATTTTATTTTTACATCAGGAAAGTTAAATGGATAAGGGAAGTTAAATTGGTAATGCTAGAGTGTACTGTTCGATGGCTTTAGGAAAGACAGAATTTGACAGTTACTTGAGACTTATTTTTCTTTTAATTTATATTCCCTACAAAAGGGTAACTCTAATCAACTGCAAAAACCAACCAAACAAAAAGGGTTGTATTTTGCAAAACAGAAAAAAAAAAATCCATTAACATCAACATATTGAAAAGCATTCTTAAAATAACAATACTACAGAAGGACAGTACAGGGCTGGATTGGTATTTCTCTGTATGACTAAGTAGACCATACTTAGGCAATGGTCTCAAAAACACAGATTTACTTGTAGTTTCTAGAATAAGTGAGAAGGCAAGGAAGACTGAATTTTGAGACAATATTTGTTTTTGTTGCTTTACTAGTTATTTTAGATCAAAATGTGAGGAACATTTAGGTACTTTGGGTTGCAGTTAAAAAAATTGTCAACACTAGCAGGACTTACCCACTACCATTGGCTTGGCCAGCTCTCTGGGATTAGTATCTGACATGAGCTCTGCCACATTTGCTTTTATCCTAGAAAACAGAGCACATCTGGGATACTAAAAATATAGTTAGGTTTTGTATTCACTTGTTTGGATTTGTTTGCTTAGTTGGCTTGTATGTGTTTTGCTTCTTTGCGGGGTGTGTGTGTGTGTTTGGGGTTTTTTTTTGTTTGTTTGTGTTTGCTTTTTTTTAATTGTATTTCAATACAGCATTCATAACTCCCATCATTATTTGGATGATTTTGGTCCACTTTTATTCATCATAGATCTAAGTGCAGTACTATTACAGGTATTGTTGGAATATTCTATATCCTACATAGATCACCTTAGTGAGATTATACTTACACTGATGTCCTGATTTCAACTGGGATAGAATCAATTTATTGTTCCTAGTATCTGATACAGTGCTGTGTTTTGGAATTAGGATGAAAATAACACTGATAACACACTGATGGTTTTAGATGTTGCTAAGTAGTGCTTACAGTAAGTCAAAGACTTTTCATATTCTCATGCCTGCCAGTGAGAAGGCTGGAGATTTACAAGAAGCTGGAAGGGGTCAGAGCCAGGACAGCTGATGCAAATCGGGCAAAAGGATATTCCATACCATATGACATCATGCTCAGCCTATAACCTGGGGGAAGCCACTTGTTTTTCTTGGGTTTTATTTATTTCTCTTGTTGAATGATATTATTAATAACAACAATAATGCATATTAATAGTAATAATTTGAATTATTAATCTGTTTTTGTCTCAACCTGAGAGTTTTCTCACTTTTACTCTTTTGATCCTCTCCTGCGTTCTGCCAGAGGAGCAGGAGGGGAAGAGTGAGAGTCTTTGGTGTGCTAACTTGCCAGATGGGGTTAAACCACACTCAATAAATGAAAATAAAGCATGGTATATTTTTAGTAAGGCATTTTCTTTCCTTTTCAACACTAAGGCTTCCTACCTTCCTAAAATTCACTTAATATACTGTATTCTTTGTTGGAGGCTGATTCTGCAGCAATATAAGATAAACTCACACAGTATTGCATATTTTAATAGTACATTGTTATCAGACTGATACAGTTTACCTAATACTCCAATATTTATTTTTTACTTTAAGTGCTACAGAGAAAATCAGTTAAGTGGAGAAACTATTACTGTTTCAGGCAATATATTTTCTTTATTGTACAATGGCACCATTACTTAATCTTGCGTTTTTTGGAAGATAGTGTACTTTAATCCCTCACCACTAATCAGAGATTCAGGAATTCTTTAATGAGCAAAGAAGAATAATCCTTTCTATATATCATATTTGTGATGTTCCTCTTTTATCACTTGTGTCACTTCACTTTATATCTCATATAACATCATGATAAAATCCAACTTTCCTTCTAGTTATTGTGCACATTGCTGGATCTAAAACTACAGTATTTAGGTTAGGGAATAGGCCAACAGTACTAGTTGAAAAATAAAACTGAATAATTTTGCTTTTTTGCTATCATGAAATATAAAAAAGGAGTTAAGGGACAGAGGTAAAGCAGCTGTGTTATCTAGAACCTATGGCAAGCCAGCATTCCCTTGCTGCTTGAATTCAAGCATTTAATCATTTGGCTGTTATACATCAATAGTGACACATCGTTTTCCATGATATACTGTTTTTTTTTTTAATATAAGCTATAATATCTGTGTCAGGCTGTCATATATAAGCTAATTTTATGATGCATGCATATCTATCTCTCCTTTCTTATAAATTTCCAGACCAATCCGTATTTTCACAGTACAGAAAATTGGAAAGTTCACAGATCAAAACCAAAGTTTGAGCAAAGTGGACTTTTCTAGTTGAAGTAATGCAGGTAATGTCAAGTTTTGAAACATCACTGTAGAGTTGTTCTATACAGTGAGAATCCCTTGGATGTTATAAAACTGATGTTTTCACTTTCTCGGGGCATCATTTATGGAAAATGACATCATGCATAACTGTTTCTATGCAACTGCATTTTGTTCTAGAGATTTTCTTTAGCTCAGACTAAATTCATGTGCAGAGATGTAGTCTGTTGTCTAAACAGCCATTTTTCAACTACAGAGGTTACTCCACACCAGGACCTGGGAAATGATTTAGCTTTTTTCAATCTTTTGCACACAAAAGTGCAGGAAGCACCATGAGACTGCAAAACCTTCAGCTGGATTTCTTAAGAGTAGTAGCACAATAACTAGTAAGTCAACCAAGTATAGAAAGGAAGATGCCCAACATCCAAGGGACATGGTCTTTAAACAGTAAAAGAGAAATGGGATGGGAAGGAGGAACATCCAACCTCCTCCTTTATAGCAGCTTACCATGGACATACTGAAATATTTATGCTTCTGCAACAAGTACTGGGTGTGAGTGATGTCTTTCTTTAACAAAACAAATGCTGGTGTAAGACATGATTAGTAGAGTTCTCCTTGGTTAGCTTCCACACAATGATAACCTGAAGGCAACTTATATGCATCAGTCTTAGAGGACATGGAAATAACTCATATAACCTCAACTTTGCTAAGGAAATGTGAAATAGGCATACAAACAAGGTCTAGCCTTAAAAAACTTGCCCTTGTAACTCTGTAAAGAAATTAAGTCACCTCCATTTAACAGATGAGTGGAACTGATTAGAAGCCTCATGCAGGAAAGTGCTAAAGCAGGTACTCACCTTTAAGCAGCTTTCTGAGCTTATCTTTCAAGACTTTAGACTAGCTGACTGAAAATCTATAGCATTCTTGCCTGTTGAAGCACATTTCCTGATCACATGCATGCACTGTAATCACAAGACTTTTCTGTTTTATTGGAAAGTTTGTTGTCTCCATATCTGCAGTTCCTTAGCATAGCCTGGCTAATCCTGAGGCAAATGCAGCCAAAAGAGAAGCAGGTACAAAGATCATCCAATAAAACATTTATGAAGTGTAATTCAGCTGCATGTGCCATTGTGTCTGTAACATGTTCTGTATTTGAACAGAACCTGAGATCAGCATTTAAAGACTGTGTAAGTGTCCAGGAGGATAAAGAGAAGTTGTGTTTTTTCAGGTCTATATCAAATATCTTTTCTAGCCAGGAAGGAGAAAAAAATTTATTTTGATTGAAACATCAACCTATCAAGCAAACTATTAATTTGAGGGTCAAGAAAACATTGTCTTATCTGGACTCCAGCTGCTGCACATATATTTTATTTTTTCTTATATTAGTTTAGAAGCTATGTGAAAGGATAAAAGTGAACTTATATAAAAGGGTCAGGAACAGTGACCTGTTCAACAAGTTTTTTTTTCCACAGAGACCCCTCTCAAATTCGCAAGAAGCAAAGGATGTAAATTATCTATAGTATAGTGTAAGTGCATTTATAACAATATTTTAAAGTTTTGAGGAACAAGCTACAGCTAAACCCACAATGAATATACTTATGGTCATGAATATGTAATCAGCAGCCGAAATGAGACTTCAGGAGCACTGTTGTGAATGTTTAAAAGTATTGGTGCCATGTAGAAATACATGTTATCTTTCTAAACTAATCTTCCACTCCAATATGCAGCTTTGAAGTGCTGGGAGAAGGCAATGATTGTGTATGACTGGTAACAGACTCTGCTGCTGCCCAGAGGCATAGTGTGAAGAACTAAGGGATCTGAAAACCAACAGCCATGAACTCACTAGCAATAAGGATCAGCTCCCTTAAACTTATTTTCTATCCCCCTCTTTGCGTAAGTGACTGGGGCAGTGGGTTGGCTTTCCTCTGTTAACTTGAGATTGCCAAGACCATGTGTCTTAGAAACTTCAAAGGTCTTGAAGCAGTGAAGATGGAATGACAACCAAGGCTCTCATCTAGGCTTATGTGCACAAACCCACAATGGCAGCGTTTCTGTTTAAAAAGGAGCACCCAGAGCTCAGGTCAGATGTATCCCATTTTTAATTGCTTACCTTGATTTTATTCAGTTCATACTTCAGGGTATCAAGCAGTTAATCACATCTTAATACCTCAATCCAGACATCCATAACATAATGTACTGTTCTTGACCAAGTGGGAAAAACCCAAACTGCTCTATTTTCTTCATGGTAAATGTGAGGATGGAATCGAGTCCTTCCCTGCACTGTCTCACCCACTGATTGCCACCTTCACTTGCAAAACCTCTCAGTACTGACTGCATACCTCTACACAACAGTAGGATAACAAGTCCTGTAGATCAAAGCCTTCAGAATTTGCAACACTGATTCCTTTCCAAAACTGAGAGGAAAAAGCATTTATTTCATCACATAGTTAAAAGTCTGGTAAGTTTGTACAGGATGGATTTTTCAGCCAGTCCAAATACAGCACAAAGTGTAGCTGGGCAATGTGTTAGCTTAGTGTGGGTGGGCAATCCAGGAGCACTTCTAAGCTCCAGATTTGGAGGGTGGTTCAACTACAGGAAACTTCCTGAGGTCTGAAGTCCTTAAGCATGTGTTTTTCTCTGGTCCCTGGCAAAAATTTTATCTTGTCCTTCAAATGGATGTCTTTCATCCCTGACTTGATCTGACCTTGGCACCGATAGTGCTGTGTGAGGAGGAATAGCAGGGAGTTATGTTTGAATAATGCAGGATCTGAAGTCCCTGCCATCTGGGCCATTTCGCTCACGGTAATGTGTACTTTCCAAGGCCATTCTGCATTTTATGTCCCATTCCCATATACACCTTTCTCATAGAAAGAGTTTCTCACTGTAGCAGGAGCAACTTATTTTATATTGAATAATTTCATTACCTCTATGCAGCTGTCACAGGCCATTTGGAGCAGGGCTTTTGAGAGGAACAATGGCAGAATAATTCTTATGTCAGCCTTCATAGGCAATTCCACTCCCTTGTCTGGAGGTTTGAGTTTGTGCATTCTGCGCTTGGCTGCAAGCATGCATGGATTTTAGTAGCCATAGATATTATTTCAGTGAAATGTGTCTATTTTTTAAATACATGAAAAGTTTATGTATATTTTGTGCTGAAATCCAGCTTAATTCTCTGAAATATTTTTTACAGAATGACAGAAAAGTGCTTTCACCTTCCAATCCAAGAGAACATTTTAGCATTTGATAAAGTCTGTGTACATACTTAAGTGTTAGCATGAGTAGGAATGAAAGCAAGGGGTATAATGAAATAGAAACATGCAACAAAATGTCAGCAGTGTGACTGGTGCTGCGTTCAGCTGTGTGCTTTGCTATTGATACAGAATGAAATACTGCCCCACTGATGTATCTGAAAAAGTAGATGTGTTGGGAGCTGTGGTTTGACTCATTCAGGTAAGTTACTTGGAACGATCTTTTTCATCTTCAAACTCTTCATCTATGTGTTTCTTTATCTTTTGATTTTCAGTGTTCAGATTGTGTACCTGTGTACTTTTTGATAGTACTTGCTTATCAGTATGTCTCTGATATATGAATTAATTTAGATTATAACATTTATATTCCTATAGATTCCTTGCAGAGTTCTGAGAAAAAAATCTTTTCTTGGTTACAAGACTTCTACATAGCAATGATACTAACTATAGTTTAAAAACTTATTAATGAGATCCTATCTAAGAGATTTTAGGATTTTCCATGTCTTGGTTCTTAAAAAAAGAAGAAAAAAAGAATGGTTATGTAGCAAGAATCCTCAAATTGAATGAAAAAATGGTTTTGAAGAACCTCTAAACTTTAAATGTATTTGTACTGCTACATTTTAATATTTTCCACTTTTCATTTTTTCTTCATTTATTTTTTCAATCACACTGTTAATTCTGTCTTAAGCATATTACTGTGTAGCTTTTACAATCAGCTCATTTTGTATAAATGATATTTATTTTAAAATCTCATGTCCGTTTTCTTTTTTTTTTTCCCAGTGTGTGAGGAAAAAAAAAATGTAGCATTAGGCTGTGGAATAGCCCCGTGGAATTAGATTCATAAACAACAATTTATCTGTGGCTGTCAAGCGTGTTTATCTTGAACGAGAGCTTTGAGGAACAATTAGCATTTTGTTTTAGAAATTATGATTTCTAAACCTCAACTTTTCTGAGGAATTTTACTTGAAACTATCAGAATTTAATACATAGGAAATACCTGTCTCATGCTGGGCACTGCAGAACTTGTTAAATGTAAAGAGTAAGACACAAAGCTGATGTCCCAGCCCATTATGGAGAGCGATCTTAAGAGTATCGCATACTTTTAGTCTTTATTTCAGTAACTGTGCTCCACCAAGCTCCTAATGTGTTCTGAGCTAAAGGCAAAGTAGTAGCTGGTGCATTTTGTGGTTTTACAAACCAAGGCCAAGAGCTTGAGCAGCAAGACCTCACCATCTGGAGGAAGCAGCAACAATTGCTTTGTAACTATGTTTTGAGTAGAGCTTCTAAACATTCCTTGCCCATGATTTGAATTACTGTTTTTTCTTTATTTCTCTATGTAAAGGTCTGTAAGGCTTGTCTGGCTCTGAGCTCCAGAAACAGGTTTTGGTAATGTCCAGTGCACCAAGTGACTCGGGGTTTGTAAAAGTGACTCAGCCGTGGGGGCTGCCTTGAGGCCACATCTCTGGGGACACCTCCTGGGGAGCTGTGGAGAGAACTCAGACCTGAGGTGCTCTGTCAGCTGAGACTGACCCGGGCAGTGCCGCATCCCTCAAAGACCCAGAAACCTGCGTTCAGCTGGGAATTCCTTCGACAAACAACAGGCCCTGAGTCCAAATCAAGACGCTATTCAGCTGCCTGAAAAAAGACAAAGACAAGCCATTGGGCCACCATTTGGCGTCAATGGGCCCAGGCAGTGTGGGGACATGCACGAGACAGGGCATGAGCTCAGGGGAACACTGTTAATCCCGGCACGGGCCTGCCCACTGCCACGCGGGTAGATCGAAGGAATAAACCACATAACCCCCTGCATTCGGGCTGAGGATCGGGAGCCGCTTCTCCAGCTCTGCGAGGAGAGCCTTCCCGCTGGGCCAGGCTGCTGGCTGGGGTAACGCCGGGAGAGCCCTCACCTGGAGAGAGAGGGGTAAGTGAACCATTGAGATGGTTTAAGTGTGGAGTCTCGGGTGACTGACTAACACACGGGTGGTATTTAGTGCGCTTGTGAGCTGTGATCGTGAGTTCCCGTGTCTGCGCCGTGTAATACTGAACCTTGTCAGTTGCCCGTGGGCGGTAATGGTGAGTGTTGTGACTGCTGCGGGGCCTAATACGGCGTGTGGTGACGCGGTTGTGTTGGCAGTCGTGCGTTTGTGACTCTGGTGGTTGTGGTCAGGGGAGTTGTACTGCTGAATTGCAGTAGTGCGTTTCTCCGTTGGGTCCATGAAACCTGCAAGTGACGTGGTGAATCTGCACGTGGATTTAAAATTAATTCTTTATTACTATTTTTAAAACCCTGCTGTTGAGTGTCTTTTTGACACAAGGTCTTTTAATATGGATGATAAAGCCCTTAGAAAGCAGATTCTCTGCAAGGGGTATTGCCGGCGAGTTCCCTGCTAGCTGCCTTAAGGGGCAATCACATTCCCTCCTCAGTGACAACTCTGTGACAGCTCTGAACCAGTTCAGTTTTCTGTCCCAGTAGGATATAGCTTTTTCCTCTGGGCAGATGTGTTTTCTGCTGCTTTAGATAATTGGATCAACTTGGCAATGGGCAGTAGAGTGCCTAAAATATGGCCCAAGTAAAGTGTCAGCAGCACATGATTCAGGGAGAGGAAGGTGTGAGGTACTGGGGCAAGTCATGGCACGGAAGGCTGTCTGGGAAGCCACTGTTTTGTAGTAGGAGCATACTGAGTCACAAAGAGGCCAATCAAATGTAGCACAGCACAGACAAGGTTGTTTTACTCCTTTCCTTACACGACTTCCTCCAGAATCAATTGTATGAAGTTATTTTCTAATCTTAGACAGGGATGATTCAGAAAAAAACATCCATTCCTTTAACCTTGTTTGCACAGGAGGGTCCAAGATTGCTTCACACCCTCCTCATAAAAAAACAACCTCTCTTATTCCCTTCCATAGATTAAAGGTTTGGCCATGAGGGTGTGATAGGGGCTGCGATTTGCATTTCCCTTGGATCACAGAAGCTATTAAGTATTTTGGGTTTTTTAGAGCTGTAATCCGCAGTGGCAGCATTGTTTCATTTTCATGCAGCTGTGTTCTGTGTTTTCCTTTCCTGTTTTCCAGTCCACATTATTGGGCTTTACTGTCATGACTTGTTTTCACATCAATGGGAATTACAAAACTCAACCTGAATCTCCCTGCAAGTGCCTGTAGAAATTACTTTTCTTACTGAATCCTATATGAAATATAGCAATGCTGCATTTTAAAGAATTCTGTGACCTGGGGACCAGCTCTTGGCAAAGAAATAACATTGTCTTATTTTCCTTCTCAGCTCTCCTTTTTCTTGCAGTTATTTGAGAGAAATCAGGACTTCGAAAGAACCAGATAAATTTGAACTCCCCAGGTCAGTCATTTTATGCCTGGCTTCAGTGCACTTGACTGAACAAGTAAAGAATGTAAAATCCAAACAAGAAATCCAGTATTATCTGTGTATCCTATTACAGTTTTCATCAAAGCAAAAGCTGTCAAAACTAGTGGAAGTTAGTGGGAGGATAGGATACACGGCTGCCCATGTTTCTCCTCTTCGTTGTTCCTATCTGTTTTCTCAGTGATACACAAACATTGTGATAGAAATTGTACAAAACCTAATTTTCCAAAATAAAAGCTTTAAAAGCGAAGTCCTTTAATTTCCTAAAAATCAGAAGGTTCATTCTTAGTATCATCCACACATTAAGCAGAGAAGGTTCTAATTAAGGAAAGTGTCTCTTAGTCTGTTTTATGGTGCATAGTACTTGTACTCCCTCTAAAAGATAACGAGAAATGTCTGCCTTTTTACTGCAAAACATCAGAGAAAGGATACCATTAAAGCAGGGCATGTATAATTCTGAACCATACAATTTAGAAACAGAAAAGCTGTTTGGACTACATCTAGATCTTGCCAAGATTCAGTTTTTCAATTGGATGGTTTTCCTCGGAAAACATGCTATGAACATTTTTGAAATTTATACCGTGTTGCTATAAAGCACATATTGTATCCATTTTATTCTCTAATCAAACTACTTTTAATTACCTGTGATCTAGGAAATTAATTTGGTTCTCTAACTTATGTTCCTGTAATTGTAAGCAAGTGATTTTTTCCTTGGTCATTACATATTAAAAACAAGCACTTATCTTAATGTTCTCTATTGGTTTGGATCTTTTTTCTTCTTTCTTTTTGTTTGTCTCTAGTTCAGAGTCTTTACATTATACATGTCAATGAATATCTAGGGATTTTACTCACCAGCGAAGTATTAACTGGCCAATATGGGTCTCCCTGGCTCTTGCATCTCAGATGAGGTATGAAAACACAAGTTTTTCCTAAACACAGTAGCATCCTGTTTCACAAAGTCATGTTGAACACAAGGTCAACATAGGAGGCTTACGAAGTGATGGAAGAAGAAAAAGGAACAGGTTAACAGGAGGAGACCTTCCTCTACCAGTAGTAATGTGTTACTCTCTTCTTAACTGGCTTTATTGCGTAATCTTCTTGGGCAGTATTTGTTGCTAGATATTAAAAAGCTTTTCTTTGTGTGATTTTGAAGTGCAGTATCTTTTAGATAACAGTCTACACTTGCATTTCCTTCTTCTAGCTTCCTCATTATGTTCACTTCTAAATGTGCATAAATTACTGTCAGTGCTATTTCTCCACAGCATTTCATCTACCTTAACTATACAAATAATTCTGCATTGACTTTTATTTCCCAGTGATATTTCACTTGACATACTAACTTTTCCAGCTTCCTTCATGTTAATGTCTCTATTCTCTCGTGTTTACATCAGTGTTCTAACGAGCACTAACTAAATGCATGAAGTTATAGTGGTAGTTTCACACCTGCCAGATAACAGAATTAGCTCTGCTTAGAAATAAGAAACCCACTTAAAAATCCACTGGATTCTTATTTCATAAGTGATATGTTTTGACTGCCGTTTGTCTGTCAGTTTGAGAGGCTGATTATGTCAACTAGGTTAACCTTCTCTTTTTTTCCCTCTAAACAAAATGAACATTAAAGCTTTTATCTTTTCTAGTGCATTGTCTTACCCCATGGCTATTCCTTTTCAGGAACAGATAGTGATTTGCAACCTATTGTTGTGATTTTTATGTTTTTATATATATAGGACTTGTTGCTACCCCTCCCCAGAAAAAAAATAATTAAAACCCCCCATTTTTTGGACAAACTATTGGTTTTAAAGAATACGGTGACAATAGGTCAGAATTATTTGTTGTGCCAGCTTGCTTTTCACATACAGTGAGAGGAGCTTGAAAATAATTACCCCACTGGAATGTGAAAGCCCCCAGGAGTGTCTCGACACACAGGCAACTGGACTGTCTCAGCTTCAGAGGCGTCCCAGGCGGTGCCTGACACATCAGAGAAGATCCAGCTCATGTTAGCTGTGACAGAGGGAGGCAATAGCAGTGCAATTAACTAGAGTCTCTGTGTTTTCACAGTCAGTGTTCATGTGTCTCAATGATGGGAAAGTTCTCATTGCAAGTAGTGTGATGGCACTGTGGGTGCTGTGAGCTAAGATAGTTTTAGTAGCTGCAAATCTGGCTAATTTTATAACCACATGAAGAAAATAATGGATATAGATCAAGATCTAATCATGAACTACATGCAATAGTTCAATTTGTATGCTAAACTAAATTAAAGTAGATATATTATTCCCCTCTAAGTTATGTTAGCCATGGAAATAAAACCAAAATTTTCCTGATGTCTCTAGTTTTTGTACAAATAAAATATTAGAACTAAAAAAGAAGAGAGAAGGGGTAAATGAAAAGCATTGTTTACAAACAATTTACAAATATATGAACAGCTGTTTTGCAAGCAGAGCATGCTGCAGATTCCCGTCATTAGTTCTATATTCTCTTGCTGAGTGAATGCTTGACATTTGCCTTATCCTAACAATACAGTCATCAATATGTTTCTCCTGCTGATCAGTTTATAGCTTAACTTATTGGTACTGGAGGCTGTTTTGGCAGGATAATGTATCTCAAGCAGGACCAATTTTTAAAAAAAATTCAAGAGCTGGATTTAGTCAAGCAGCATCCGCTGTTTACAAACTGAGATTTAAAGAAAATAAGATGTCTCTTTTTCTTCAGGGTTTGGCTGGATACTGCATGGTGAATACTGTACATATACCTAATAGTCCATTCTGATATTTAGACAATTTCACTTTTACTTTGTTTGCTATAAAAAAAAAAGCATCAGAATCCCTAGAGAAGCAAAACTATCATGGATAGTATTTTCTGTGCATTGGTTATCCATTTCTGTTAGCTTTTAATTTCATTTTACGACTGATGAGTCTTTCAGTCCTTAGCAAGTTGAAAAGTGTTAACATACTTCATTACACCTGAAAATGTGAGTGACTTTCTTCTGTGGTTAGTCTTAAGACTCTGAAGCTGCTGGGAATACAAAATAAACGAGTGAAAGACTTGGCGACAACAGAAGCTTTTGTTTGCTATGGTAGGGACTAGAACTTTTAAAATGGCCTAAAATGCTAATGAATTAGATACTTCCTGCACATCCCTATCATTTCCTGAAAGGCAAAGTAAGAACAAAATCCTAAGTCAGGAATCAAGACTCACAGACAGCACTGTGGTATTTGAATGGCTCAGGAAAGTAACTAGAAACCCCTGAATTCTGGCAAAAAAAAACCAGAGAAAGTGGAAAGTCTAAAAGTATGTAGAGTATCTTACTCCTCTCCAGGTACCAGAAAATTGCTTCCAGTTATGGAGACTAAAAGCCTTCCAAAGACAGATACATGTTGGCATGAGTTTGGAAAGGATGGAGCAGATGTTCCCTCTTTCCATCAAGATTGGTAGGCAATACAGCAGTTCTGATAAAGAACATGTTTTATTTTATCATCTGCAGTTAGCTGAAGAGTGGAGAAGAAAGGATGTGAAGTCTAGCAGTTAGGATTCTTACTTTGTTGGGAGGTAGGGAGTGGAGGGAAGAATTTTGCCTTCCTTTTCTGCTTTCACAACCAGTTATGGATTTTAGGTTCTGTGGCCATTGAGATGAACCTGGCGATTGTCATGCCAGCATGAACTGGAGTATGGATTTCCCCATCTGATGTTGGTGTCCCAATCACAGGGACTTGGACTCAGGTTGCTGCATCCACTTTCTTCCTCTTGGGTCTGTTATTTTTCAATCACTTTTTTTCTCTGCAAGAGGCCCAGTTCAAAATGGAAAATGAATTCAGCTAGATTAAATGCAACTTTAATGATTCCTGGATAAATATTTAAATGACCAAGGTATTACATACAAAGCAGGAATTGTCTAAAATAAATAAAAAAATAAAGCATTTCCTAAAGTGTCTGGTTTTTTGACCTGTGTAAAGGACATGTCAGATCAGCCACCATGCCCCACCCTGCCCAGCTCTCCTTCTTGGCCATGTTCTGGCCCTGTGACCACCATTGCCATGACCCCCTGGATGCTGCCTGGCAGCCCCCTCCTCAACAGGACCCTCCAAACATGTGTCATTACAAGGGATCAACTGCTGGGGTAGCTGGTGGATGCCAGGGCAGAAAGGAACAGCTGTGGGAGATGCAGAGCTCTGTCTTATCTGAAAGACATCTTTAATACAGCAGAATGGTGGTTTTTCCTGAGTCCTTCATTGCTCAGAGACACACAGCTTTCTCTGTGCTCCTTCAAATGAGACATTTTTGGTATGATCCCATTTGCTCTGGTTATTTTACTGGCTTCAGAAGGATAAACTACCAAGCCAGGAGACAAAGGGTCTCAGCAAGTTGGGTTCTTGTAACGTACAAGGTGTGATTTACTTTTATAACTGACGTATTTTTCTTTCCTGTAGTCGTATTTAATACATATTATGTTATGCACATACAGTTATATAGTGATGATAGCAGATGCTTATTTCAGACTGTAAAAATGGAGGTGTGCTTCTGCTCACCCTGTTTCCAGAGAAGATACTAGTGTGTGTGTTAGCAATGGATGGTTGGCTGGATTACACACCATTCCACATGGAACACGTTTTCCAAGGTGCCGTCGCCTTGTTAGTCGCGGTGGATTTATTTGCTTAGATTTGTCTGATCACCTGCATCATTTAACACAATCTGATTTCTCTAGAGCTTCTAAAGACTTTCAGTGATGGGATGACACTTAGGATTACCTTGTAAAGTATAGAGCCTGACTCCTTTATTAGTATGTATGTTTGATTAACCATTTCTCCTTATTCTTTTTACCTAATAATACTAATGGTAATCATGCTACTCTGACCCTTTATGTTCCTCAAGAGTTTCAGTAAGCTGTTAATTTCATTAATTTTAAAAATTTTGTTCTCTTGCCATGAAAGAAAAGAATAACAGTGAGCAAGTAACTTTAGCTGATACATTTTTTTTATTGTTATAACTTTTTCTCAGGGTTTATACTTCAAATAAAAGCATTTGAGCTGTAAAAAGTGAAAAATAACATGTAGGTCAGCACACAACCAGCAAACACACATCTCAAAATAAAATTTTATCAGCCCAATCAAGCTCAGACAGATTCAAAGAGTGAAATTGTCCAGCTTGAATGTCTCTTTTACTTCTGAAGCACGCAGATTCTAAATGACAAAATGTATCTTTTTCTCATTCCTTTGACAGATAATTTTCTCTACAGCTGCAATGTCTCTGAATGGGGTTTTCAATCTAGGTCTTACCTTCTGGCTGCTTGTCTTCTTCACGCATACAGATGCCTCCCTGAAAAACAATGATTTCTAGCATAGTTTTGATATTGGGATTTAATGGACTGAATTTTCTTTTTTTTGTCAAGTGATCTAGCTCAGCTCATTAAAGAGTTGTTACACCTTGACAACCCTTATTGTACTGGGACAATCTAAAATTTCTTAGCATTTGACATGAGGTTAATTTTTTGTAATTGGTTCAACCACTTTTTCCTCTAGTTTTCCATCCTTTTTAAATGAGTAATTTATCTGTCTTAGGTTCCTCTGGGGTGAAATTAATCCTTGATTTGTTTGCATCTTTGATTCTTTGTATTTGTTGATACATTTGGAACCAAAGTACATAATGTGCTTCTAATAGCACATGGTAGAATTTTCTGTAAACTAGGAAATATTTTTATCTTTGTATACCCAAAATATAAGCAAAAGAAGTCTTTCTTATTCCCATGCAAGTCAGCATACAGTTGCACAAATAAATGTTTTCTAAGTTTTGGTAAAGAAGAAAAAAAAAAAGACAGCCATCCCCAGAAGTACATTATTAGAAATATGCACCCAGAAACACAGAAATTTCCAGATCTTGCAAATGAAAAACTTGAAAACATGTGAGCAGAAGCTTTTCAGCCACCACTTTTCCTGCATACTTCTCTATTATCCATCAATGCTGGTTTTCTAGAGCCTGTCAGGTTCTACTGTCCTTGTTGCAGGGGTAGTTGTGTCAGACTATATTTACATCTGAAAATGGAAAGAATTTCAAAATGTTTTTTGAGTTTCCTAACTGACTTTCTCTGTTTTATGGTTTACTAATTTTGTTTCTGCCAACCAGCTAATCAAACTCAATCTTGCTGGTGTAGCAAGCAAAACACCAACAGTAATTAACGAGGCTGAGTTGGCCTTCTGTTCTGATTGCACTCAGGGCTGATAAGCAGGAACCTTGGAACACTAGTTGCTTTGAGAAAGTTGAGAGGGTTTGGCTGCAAAAAGCTTGTAAAAATATCTTGCTGAAGTGGAACTGTGAAAGCCACTTTTAATTGCTGAATTTCAGGGACAGAGAAGCACCGGGTCAGTAATTTATTAATGCTTGTTTGCTATATCTTCATGTTCTGTGTAATATTCTCCTTGCTTATAGACCAAAATATTGTGTTTAGTCTGTTAGCTACAGCCTCATTCCAGGGACTTGTTTTTCCTTGTTTTTTGGTAGTGCTGTGTTTAATTTCATTTTGTTATCTACCACTTCTTTGTATTACATCTGGACAACTGTATTGTATAACTGTAGCTTACTCGTGGTGCCTAGCTTTGTATTTTGGGGGTTCCTAAGTGGACATTGCTTGGATGAACCTGCCTTCCAGGGTACCTGGACTGGCCACTTTGAACATCAGCAGCTATAGCATTCTCAGCATTATTACTGAGCATATATTACGCAGCATTCCCAACATTATTACTGAGCATATATTACAAGGCTAAAGCCCTGACAGAATTAAAATTGGCAAAGGATATAAAGAGCAATAAGAAAAATTTCTATAGGTATGTAGGGGATAAAAGAAAGACCAGGGAAACTGTAGGCCCCCTCTGGAAGGATACTGGTGTACTGGTTACCCAGGACATGGAGAAGGCTGAGGTACTCAATGACTTTTTTGCCTCAGTCTTCACCAAAAAAGCCTCTTGTCTCACCACCCAAGTTGTGGAAGGAACGAGCAGGGACTGTGAGGATATACCACTGCCCACTGTACTTGAAGAGCAGGTTAGAGAACATCTGAGGAACTTGAAGGTGCACAAGTCCATGGGACCTGATGAAATCCACCCGCGGGTCCTGAGGGAACTGGCAGATGTAGTTGCCAAGCCACTTGTCAGTGTATTTGAAAAGTCATGGCGATCTGGTGAGGTCCCCGATGACTGGAAGAGAGGGAACATAACCCCCATTTTTAAAA
>VXBZ01009855.1:207418-252664 GCA_013399135.1 Heliornis fulica | reverse complement strand
ATCTAAAGAAGTGTGGACAGCAGGTCAAGGGAGGTGATTCTCCCCCTCTACTCTGCCCTCGTGAGACCTCACCTGGAGTACTGTGTCCAGTTCTGGAACCCCCAACATAAGAAGGACATGGACCAGTTGGAGAGGGTCCAGAGGAGGGCCACAAAGACGATAAAGGGGCTGGAGCTCCTTTCCTATGAGGACAGGCTGAGAGAGTTGGGGCTGTTCAGCCTGGAGAAGAGGAGGCTCCGGGGAGACCTTATAGCAGTCTTCCAGTACCTCAAGGGGGCCTACAAGAAAGATGGGGGGAGGCTGTTCAGTAGGACCTGTTGTGACAGGACAATGTGACAGGTAATGGTTTCAAAATAGAGGGAGGTAGATTTAGATTGGATATTAGAAAATCTTTACTGTAAGAGTGGTGGAGCACTGGAACAGGTTACCCAGGGAGATGGTGGATGCCCCATCCCTGAAGACGTTCAAGGCCAGGTTGGATGAGGCCCTGAGCAACCTGATCTAGTTGGGGGTATCCCTGCTTCTTGCAGGGGGGTTGAACTAAATGACCTCTGGGAGTCCCTTCCAACTCTAATCATTCTATGATTCTATGATTACATATACAGTGAGCTTTGGCATTATTTTAAGCAGTTCTCTACAGTTGTCTTTTAATATTTTCTTCAGAAAACCAGTGAGTACAATTGGCTTTTAATATAAGCTTTAATTAAGTAGTTTTATCTGGGTTTGGAGGTTTTTTTTGTTTGTTTAATGAGACTAGTGCATTGTTTGGCATACAGGATGAATGGTGTTCACCACTCATGACCAGCTATTTAATTTTTCACTTTTATCTTCTTTCAGTGTTTTGTCTTATATTTTATTTATTTCAAATTATAAGAACATGCACTGAAGCTGGAATTATTAATTTCCTCATGGACATTACTGCAGTACTTGCTATAGTGCGTCATGATTTTCTCAGTGTTTCTGAGGCATTTATTTGAATTTCCAACAAACTCCTCTGAGGTATAACATTATGAATATTCCTGTTTGTTTGAGAAGGACCTGAGATGCACAGTCTAACACTGTAGTTTCAAAAGAGATTAGGCTGATGCATTTTTTATTTATTTTTTTTCTTTCTTTTAAATTGTTAAGCCCTGTCATGAGTCAATTTAGTTTATTATGTAAAACCATTTTTTTTTCTTGCTCCCTACTTCTGGTAAACTTTCTGCTACAGTGTTATAAAGGCTGGTGGAGTGATTTCAGAAGAAGCGATGAAAGTTGGGTGTTGTACCTGCCAATAAAAATAACAACAGATTATTTTACCTGTGTTTCTTCCAAGCTCATCAAATGATTAAATACTGTGTGGATAGAGGTGTGTTTATAGCCATCATTGAGCTTAAAGGCTGGTGATTTCCATAAGCTGTTGCCATGTTTCAAACATTAAGAGTACATATGTGCGTATGGTGCTGTTTAATCATCTCAGTGCATTATGTATCCCTCTATAATCTTCACATCGTTATGCACCTAGCTGTATTGCTGTATTTTGAATTTTCAAACTTCAAACTTTTGAATGATGCTGCTCCTGTCTACAGAGGGACTCATCTACTTAGTTGTGTGGTCTGTAGCAGACCCCCACTATAATTTCCTACATCCCTGTCCCGCCTTTAATCCTGAATCATAACCTCATGATCGGCTCTTCATCTGTCTCCAGATGGAGCTCTATGCACTCCTGCTGGTCATGGACATAGACAGTGACACCCCCTCCTCATGTCCCCTGCCTGTCCTTCCTAAAGAGCCTGTATTCTTCCAACCCAACTCTCCAGGCCTAGGAGCCACCCCACTACATCTCTAATGGCAATGAGACCATAGCCCAATAGGCATGTGCATGCCTCTGACTCCTCATTGCTCCTTATCCTATGTGAGTTTGCATCGAGGCATTTCAGTAGGGCCCCCAGTGAAGGTGAATGACTGACTGGAGTGATTGTAATTCCTTTGAGGTGCTTCACTAGTTTTTCCCTGTTGGTTCCTATTACCTCGGAAGCCCCGGGCTCATCTCTGTAAGACTTCAGGTGTGCTGTGGTGTGTGCAGCACTTCTCCAAGCAGCAGGCTGAGGGGCTCCGCTAGCAACCCATCCCTCCAACCTTGGTGTGCCACTCCACAGCCTGTTGGAGGTAAGCCTGGTATTCCCTTCCCCCTTCAAGCCTAGCTTTAAAGCTCTAACAGTAATTTAGTGCTTGCCTTTGCTGATAATTGGATAAAGCATGGAAGAATCTCTTACTATCTTTTTGACTCCTGGTCTCCATCAGAAGTGAATGTTCCTGCATGGCCTGGTTCTGATTTTGCCTTGCTTGATGTTGAGGTATATACATGTAGATAGGTAGTAGCTTTGGGCCCCACAAGCCCTGTTACAAGCAACAAAGATTCTCGAGAGTTTCTACAGTACAGTTTTAGTCTGGGTTTTTTTTTGTGGGTTTGTTGGGGTTTTTTGTGTGTTTTTTTTTTTTTTTCTTCTTCTGGATGGTGTTGATGATGAAGAGGCAAAAAGAGTCTCTTCTGGCAGCCAGATTTCTTTGAGGACCACAGATTACTTCTGTTCCCATTAGGTGGGAGAACTAGTTCCAAGTGTCTCTTGTGTGAGACTGAGCACAGTAACATGGCTAATAATGTTTTCAAAGGTCTCTTAGGAGTCATACTGGTTTGTTGAATGTGCCCAACTAGAACAGCCTGTTTTTCTGTCTTCCAAAACATAGCAAATCTTTATGACTTAATAAAATCAGTCAACAGTGAGCTATAAATGTGGATGGTTTCTTTGAGATAAGTCAGCTGTGAAGTTCACAATTGTATGAAGAGTGCATGGCCAATTGCCTCTAATGAAAGGTGGCACCATCCTGGATCTTTTTGGCAGGTGCTAGGATCTGATCTACTTCTCTAGAGCACAGAGTCACAGGAACACTATGTTATTTTTTCCAGGCTCTCCTTGTTCACTTTTATACTTTCTAAGCCTTACAAAGGAACTCTGCAGATGGAAGCTTTTTCTATGATCCTTACTGATTTTTACAGTGTACTTACCTCAGGTTCTGAGAGAGGGTCCTTCAGAGAAAAAATAGCCTGCAATCATAATCTAAGCTATATTTGTTATTGTACCTATCCTGCTGAGGTAGGTAGATGTTATCTTGAGTGCTTGGTTTATTGCATCTCATTTTAACAGTGAAAGAGGACAGTTTCTAAGGGAGTTGCCAGCCAACCAGAAAATCTCTTTATAAAAGATTCTGGTCAACCCAATGGATTTCTGTACACTGAAATTCTGGTTATTTATTTCCTACATGAATAAAACTTAATGAAAGTGAAAATGTTTTAGATAATATCTGTCATTTTTGAATGGTTTTAAGATTTAGCATTATATAAAAAAATGCTTGCGCTGCCTCAAAACAGCTAGTGATAGCTGCTCTCAGATGGGAAAGGGGAACTTTTTAGCTGTGTGCAAATAGTAAATAAAGTTGTGGCAGCTTCTGATTTTTTAGTGTTCAGGAACCAAAAGGAATGTAGAAAGGTTTCCAAAGCATGTAGCAGTCAAATCTATTTAATCCACAACAATTGCAAAAACATGGCTGATCCCCTCCAATTCTTTCTTCTTCCCACTGTATCCTTTTTTTCAGGCTGAGTTTCCCAGCACAGTGTTTGGGAATACTAACAGGTTGCCTCTGTTTCACTCATCGCAAGCAGACAGGAACAAGAAGTTACTTTTCCTCCATTAAGTGCAATGTGGCTAACTAATGAGGGGAAATGAGGCAGAGAATTTTTTTCTTAAGTCCCTATAGACCTACAACCTGCCTAGTCATGAAGGATCCCTCTAACTAGTGGTGTCCATAATGTTTTTTAGCTGGTGAGGATTTGAGCAGAAAATTTTGTTAGTTTGTACAATGGAATTTTAAGAGGATAACCTTACTTGGTACCCACTGGAAGCAGAAAAGTTCTCTGTTGGCTTGTGAAGGACCTTTTCATTTTCTCTTAACTCTGTTTATGCTTTTCCTGAGTTGTTGCTGCTATCTGAACTCATGGACAGCCAGGGAACTCCCTGCTGAGGGCCACTGTGCAGGCATAGTTTTCTTCGTGTACTGGAGTCTTGGACTGCCAGGTTTGCTAGAACATATGCCATCCTTGCCTAATATGAGAGGAGAAGAAAAAAAAAAAATCAGAGATTTTTACCAAGTGATGTTAAGTTTTGGTGAGAATGGATCTCCAGTGTACCTGGGGTAAGAGTTGCTCACTGGTTTTACGGTCAGTGACTTAGCTGCAGAGAGAGAAGATGTGAATTAGGTGCTTAAATAAAGGAAAAAAAAAGGCAATTCTCTTTGCAAGCTGTTTGGAGTTTTGTTTTGTGGTTGGTTAGGTTTGGTATTGTCCTTAAGGAATACAACCATTTCTAGTAAATAACTTCACATTCTCCTTAATATTCTCTAATGTTCTCTGGGGTGCATGTTTAGTAATAGTCTCCTGTAATGTCTACTTTTTATTTCTAACGTTAGTAATACACCTGCTTTTATAGAGAACTTACTACTGTAAATGCTTGTCTCCATTAAAGAGCCTGGGAAATAATGTCTTTTTCAGTAGTATGCTAATTTGACATAATCACTTTCTCTTTTTAACTTAGCTTTTATCAATTATTTTTCTCCATGCCTTTTATAATAATGTACTGCCTAAATAAAGATGAGCCTTTGTATTTTGGTTGTTTGTTTGGTTTTCTTCGTGGATTCTGTTATCACTAGATATTTCCACAGCAGATGAACAAGATCACTCTGATGGTAGTTTATACAAAGTACTCACCCTGTGTTCTTTCAACTGAAAATAGTTCATGCGCACAGTGTGTGTGCGCATATAGATATATACACATGCGTTTGTTACTATAAAGTTTTCTGTGGAGATTATCACCAGCTGAAAGTCATCTGACACGACACTGAATAGAAAGATACAGGATGACTGGAAGGGTAATTGGGCTCTTCCTTATTTATGTATTGTATGTGTATACATATACACCAAACAGGGTTGTTACCTGCTCCCTGCCCCACTGTGTACATATCCCACATATGTTCCTTTGGGTTATGAAAGAGCCTCCCAGTAGCATGTTACTAGTGCAACTTCTAACAAAAAAACCAAACAAACAAAAAACCATAACCAAACCTAATCAAAAACATAACCCCCAGACCAAGTAACTGGTCATACTTTAGTTGGTGAGATTTCCCTTATGGCTACTGGTGGATTTTCATATTTCTATCTAATCCACAGAGTACACGTTTCAGAAAACTGAAGTGACTTGAATGATAGTCTGAAAATTGCAAGTCAAACATCCAGGACGCTCTCTAGTAGGCACTCTAAGGATGCTCAGATCAATTCTTAAAAATAAAAAAAAATTTAAAGGCTTCTTTTAAAGGCTTTTAAATTTAGGTAAATAACTAAACACAAATCTGTTGATTTGTATAAATGGTTTGTAGATTTGAAGCCTGTAACTTGTCATGACTGGGAGTAAAAAGGAGGAATGGAGGACTGATGTAGAAGCCACATGTGTTTAGATTGAGTGCAATTTTTTTTGCCTTCTGTTTGGTAACTACATCTAGACCAATCTAAAAAATTGGAATTTTTTTGGATAACAACAGGTGTGAGGAGTCCACAGATATGCATACACTGCAATCATATATGTGCAAAGAAAGAGAGGATAAATTATGATTTACAAAATGCTAACAAGCAGTTTTAGATTTTCTTCAGTCTTTAGGACATGATTTTCTTTCTATGGCAGAGAGACAGGCTTCTGTTTGTCATAAGACTGCGGTGACTCCTGCTAATGTGTAGCTCTCCGGTTTTCTCAAAGCTGCAAACACAGGGATTGTTATCTGCTTAAATTGTGAATGTCTTTATAGTTTTTGGTGTTGGTAATCGTATTTGTGGTTGAAATGTTGTGATATATTTACCATCTCAGCTCTGGTGAGGCTGCATCTTGACTCCTGTGTTCAGTTTTGGGCCCCTCACTACAGCCCCGGATCATTTAAATCCACTTAACCTACTTTCCGACATAGGATATGGGCTTTACTTCTGCTGCCTTTAGCAGAGCATGTGATCACAATTAAACATAAGTTTAGGTTCTTTGGTGAAAATTGATTTCTCTGTGTGTTTAAGTATAATGAGAGGTTTAATGAGAGGCAAAATTTCTTCAGCTAAGTCATAACTGGACTATACATCAGTACTGTCAGTGGCCATTGCACGTTCCAAAAGATCTCTTTCATGAACTACCAGCTTCTGCTTCCTTTTAAAGTAATGATCTGTGTTGCAGTGTTGTTACTGCTAGTAAAGTTGTAATACGATATATGAAGACTCCTGTTTCTGGGATCTTTACTAAACAGAATGATGTCATTAATTAATTTGGTGCTGTTTTATAGTGAAAAACTTTTCTTATCAGGACCTGTATAGATTCTGAGGGATAGCAGTGTAAGGTAGTTTCTTTTGATTTCTTCTAGCTATTCCTGAGGAATGAATGCTGGTCTCTGGTGGAAACCTTTAAAGGAACATTCACTAGAGTATTGATTCAGCTATATAACCTACAATTTATGAAGGCCTGATACATAAATGCAAGGTAAGTGTTGTCATTAATCCTGCTTTTCAGAAATTCCTTCTCCAGGTTTTTCCATATTCCCTTTAAGTCTATTTTTCACAACTGTACATTTCATATTTTAGGTGTGTATTTTTATATATGTGTGTATATATATATATATATATATATGCATACATATAGAAGGGGAAAAATACATGTAGGCTTAGGTTAAGTCATTCTTTCTTATTTTCAAAATTATCTTGGTTTTTTTTGTTGTTTTTTTTTTTTTCTTTTTAGGTGGTAGGGGTTTTTTTGTTTGCATGTTTGCTTTTGGTCTTGTGGTTTTTGGTTTGTTTTTTTTAATGAAATAAAGGGTAATGGAACAAAATCTAAAGAACGTTTTCCTTGCCACCTCCTTTGAAAATATGTGCGTTGATGAGTAGGAAGGAAAACCTAGTGAATGGCCATGGCACGTAAAATGATGTAGCACAGAATGAATCATTTTCAGCAGACTTGACAAAGTGGGAGATGTTCTGATTCGAACTGAAACTATCCACCTACTTCTGTTCGTTACATTGACAGTTCTCTGTTCTCTACTCTGAACTCGGATTGCTACTTATCCACCCACATGGTTAATCTACAGAAACCATTCTGAAAGGTTTGTTCCTTATCCTATAATCTTTGATACTTTCTACCTATTTTGTGTCATCAGCTAATTTAGATTTTTTTTGAAACAATTTATGTCAAATCATATCAATATATGGTTTGACTTGAAGCTGTAAAATCCTAAAAATTCAGATGTAAATTAATCCTCACTTTAAAATTATATCATTTGTCAGAGATTATAATTAGTTTTTTAATAGTATATTTAATACTTCAGTTATTTGAAAAATTGCCTTCTTGATGTATTTTTATTATGAAAATGGTTTAATTAATTTTAGGGACAAATAGTTAATAGTCTTTTCTCTAGCGTTTTTCTTCCAATTTTGTACAGACAATGAAATGAATCATTGCTAACAATTTCAGACCAGAAAAATATAAAATCTGCTTTTGAGAAACAAGTGTGAAATCTGTATGTGACCTTTTTATGTATTGACTTTTTGGTGAGAACCCGTAGATCTCTCTCATAACATTTTTCCCTGCTCTCCCTTCAATTTTTAAAACAACTTTCCACTTAAAAAGAATTGCAGCCTGTAACACGTTCACATGACTGCTTGCAACAAATCTGGTAGCGACAGTCTTCAGAGCCGACAGATGCTGGGAATTACATGTGTTACCCATTTCATCCGTACTCAGAGCCTGCTCTCCATCCAGATAATGCATCCTTTCCCTAGGGCCAGCTCATTCTACCTGCAGCTGGTTTGTCACAGCAGGCAGTCCAATGTGTTGCAAACTGTACCCTCCACCTCAAGAAAGCTAAGTAAAGCAAACCTAACCTAACATACGATGCTGCTCATACTCCTTATTTAGTAATGGGGTGTTTCTGCACGAGCGTAGAGCTGTTACTGCAGCGTGGACAGCCCTCAGTGTGGGATGTGATGGAGGTTAAAAGCCTCTGGCATAATTTACTTATTGATGTCTGTCCTATGTACATTGCTTACAAAGGGTGACTTGAACATCAGCTTTCCCAGATGCCTGGGCTGAAGGTTGTTCTTTAGTCAAGTGAACACGGACCTTTTAGGGCACTCTTATTCTATATTAGCACTTTTGTGCGGTGTAAAAGGGTGAGAGTAGGGATGACTACGTACTCTCAGCTTTCTAATTCACTAGCCTTTCAGAGAGAAAATGTACCCAGATGAGTTCCCTCAGGCATTTAAATAAGCAGTTTGATAACAAAAGTAGTGGTCTGCTGAGCGCATCTGGAAGATAAACATATATGCATAAACTGTAAAACCATCCTACAACTGCATTTAATCTGCCCTACATACATCTGTCCCAAGTCTTCCCTCTTCCCATGCTAATGCTTTCATAATTCAGGGTTATAATTCACCTGGGGGTCGCTGGTGCTCTGTCAACATTTAATTGTTTTAATTACTTAATTATCTGCTCTGGTGAAGTGGTAAAGTCTTGACGTTTCACATTTTCCCTAGGAATATGCATCTGTGGGATATATCAATCTCTGTAAATGGTAAATGCAGGGAAAAATAATTCAGTTAATGCAGTCGTTCAGTGTCAATGTCTGCGTTCTTACCGATTCCTTATATTGGGCCACTGGGTCACTTATTTTCTTAGCCTGTAGATGTTTGTGAGAGGTTTCATCTTCAAAATAAATCTACTTATTTTTTAATTTGCTGTTGAAAGAGGAAGGATAAAAAGGATGTGCTGAGCGATACTTGTGCAGTCTAAGAGAATTAAACTGGGAAGTTGCTTTACAGTGGGTTCCCCTGAATGACAGGTGAGAAGCATGGCCTCATCAAGGGGGAAAGCTGTCTTGTATGCAGACTATTCATTCAGTGCTCAGAAATCATAGCAGTCACTGGTGAGTGACACTTCAGGCAGAACTGTTACAGAAGATGTGATTAAATCTTTGTATTAAAAAAAAGACTTGCAAAAAATGTAGTTTTCTGCAATAAGTGAGCTTTAGTTTGCATGTTATGGAGCTTTCATTGCAGAAGCAGGGAAAGAAAGTTTCCATCAGGTTAAGATTTTGTGTGGTAGATGCTTTTGTGGTAAAGGAAAATGGAAGTGATGAGGACCCTAAATGCTGTTTACTGTTAAGATTTATTACTTAGGTGTATCTTTTTATTTTTCTTCTTTGAGACAAGATAATGTTTGAAGTTTGCTTAAACATTTTTCATAGCTGGGGGATGCCAGTTCTCAAATGGAAGGTACTAGAAAAAAAATATACTTTGAGGTAGTTATTCCTTCAGTTTTTGACATTAAAATTACTCTTGAAAAAAATACAGAAGACTTTGTGTTAGACTTGACTGCAGAAACAAAAAGACAAGTAGAAGATAGTACGTAAAGTAATTCCTGTGCACTTACTGTAATGGGAACGAGTACTGCTTATTTTCTCTTTCGTTCACTGAAGGCAAAGGAAGATGATCATTTTATTTCATCAAAAAGATTTACTTGGAAGATAGCATTAAGGGGAGGAGGTTCAAAAAGGGCTGCTTTATAGGGAGGAAAATATTGTACAAGTTTAGTTTGTTTCCGTGTAGAACTTCTGTAGTTGTAGTTGTACCTACCAGCATTTGTGAAGCCAAGTCAAGCTCCTGAAGATCTATGTCACTTGAAGAGAATAGGTAATGCCAGAGAAGCAGCTGGAAAATGTGAAACCCTTCAGCCTTCACCAATATAGTGTTGTGACTGAGGCTTAAGGAGCCCGCTTCTTGATGTCAGGCTAAATTTTTTTTTACTCTAAGTGTGCTTTCTTGATAGACCTCTGGGACGGGATTGGTAAATGTGCACATGATGCTTATCTAAGCCATCGAGAGATTTGCTGAGGGGTTCTCCTAAAAGTCGCTTGTCTAGTCTATGCCATAATATTTCCCAGTTTATTAGGGAAATATGTATTGATATGTATACTAGCTTCTAAAGATAATATGTACAGGTGAAAAGTCTATATAAAGGTGTAGATATTACTGATTCACAATTTATTACATTGTAAAGAGAGTATTTTTTTAATTTTATTATTATTATTAAACTACTGCAAATTCTACAGGCTAGTTGTGTTCCTGATGTAAAGCTGGGATATGTTGTGAGACAGAGAGAATAAAGAGTTACTTTTGCTGTTATTACTTCTGGGTTGGTGAACCTAGAAATGCTTTTGAGCCTCCAGGTCTGACTTGACCAATGCAAGTCTAACGAGCTAGCAGCCCCGTCTTCTCTGCACTTTTATTTGGGTGGGGAAATGGCCACGTTCTTTCTTATCAGTGTCCATACCCTGCATAGAGCAGGTGTGGCTGGAGGTTGTGGTTTTGTGACATAGTCAAGCTAACAAGACTTCTTGTGACTTTTGAAGGAGGTGGTCTGACCTTAATGCCCTTATGGTGCAGCTAGTGTGCAAATACAGATTATTGTCTGATCCCATAAGTCAGTTACAGCAGCATAAAACTATTCATGTTTTATTGCACAGTTTTGTTGTTTTTATTTTCTCTCCTGCTTGTCTTCTCAAATTGGCATTGGAATTCGTTACAAATTGTATCTTACTAAAAAAGATTGCAGAGAAAAGGAGTCAACTCCATTTCTACATTCATCTTCTAACAAGATCTGTAAAGAAAAATTTGACAAATGTTAAATAATCAGTACTGCTCAAATTTTTTTTAAAAAAGCACTTTTTTTTTTTTGTGTGTGTGCTTGCCATATAAAATGAAACCTATGTAAGAATATATTTTAAAATAACCTGGAGTGAGATTGTAAACTAGGAAAAATGCTACTGAGACTGTAGTAGGCCATGTATGTGCTTTAGAAGGCATTTTTCCAGCAAGTTATTAACTAAGGTACTTTTTCCTTTGAGCTGACTTCTCTTAGTCTTCTCATTTCACTGTCTGGAAATGGCTTACAAGGATCCAAAGCTATTGGTGCTACTGTAGGTAAATCGAGTAATGTGAATACATACCTGCGTCTGATGAAGTAGTGACATTAATGACACTACAACTGGCATTGGCTTCTTTGCATCCTTCCTATCCACCAGGTGTGGGGGAAGAGGAGGAGATGGCCTGTCACAAGTGAGTTCCTGCAATAAGAGACAAACACTAAGCTTCCTACACAGCCTGATCTGTCTTCTCAGGGTTCCTACTCCCCCACTTCCTGGTGTGTTCTTATTAGGAGTTGCCTGCCTATTTCCATTACCTGCTTAAGGAGCCTTTCTTAAGGAGCCTTATTAAGATGCATGGATCATGGAAAGGCAAAATTTATTAATATCCTAAAAATGGATGAGAACTAGAGGGAAGAATTCTCCTCCTATACTGTTTACCAGGTAAATTCAAACTACTGCATAGCAGAATACTTTTTTGCAGTAATAAAAAATAGCTTTCTCTGAGCCAAGTAACACTATAACCATTGAGAGGATGCCCACAGAAATATTTAAAAAATCCTATTAATTAATTTTTTTAATAGGAAAAAAATAAAAGTCCTTGATCCTTACTTGTCATCACAGTTCAATAGGCTCCATCCTCTCCCTTGCCTCAGCTCTGTTTTAATTTGTGATTTATATTGAAAATAATTCCCTGAGTTTTCTTGCACTATTTTGCCAAACAAAAAAAAATGTTAATTACAGGATTAACCTTAGAAAAAAGGTGAATATTTAAAACTGAGTGAATGGTTTGTCAACACCTATATTTTTTTCCCCTTGTACTGAATGAAGTAATGATTAATTTCACTGTTGGTTAAAAGTCCATTTTATACATCTCTGTAAGGCATTTACATATAAATTGCTGGGATTCAATGTAACATCTTGGATATGTTTGTGATTAAAGCTTGTTTTCCTAATTAGGAAGTATGTCAGCCTTCAGTTGTGTGTACTTGGCAAGGTCAATCTAGAAAATAGGTCACAGGAATGCCCCAGCACAGGGTACCCGGCCTGTGCCTTCTTTCTCTGCTGTGCAAATTCTGAGTGTGAGTACTGCTAGTGGACTGTAGTTTTAAAAAGAGGATGGAAAAACAAACTGCAGCCCCAAATCCATACTTTGCTCTTATACCACCGTTTAAAATGTTTGAATTAATGCCACAAGGTGAGTTTGTTGGTGAAAAGATTATTATATTTAAAGGTGGAGCGTAATGAGACAATAAAAGAGCTGAAGTATAGTCCTCACTTTTCTTTGCAGCTTTATTTATTTATGCCCTATTGGTTTTAAAGTTTTATATTGTTACCTCTTTCTTACATTGGTTTCGGTTACAGAACTCAATATTTAGCGAAGATCCTAAATGTCTGGGGAAGATCTTAGTGAATAACTATGCTTTTTTTTTAATGCCACATCTTTAATGATCTGTTTGCTTTGAGAATCAGTCCTTTTCCTTATACAAAAAAAGCAAAGCAGATTGTTGCTTTTCCTTTAGTTAGTTGTTCTGCTCTGTTCAATTCGTAATAGATCGCTGCCGCTGAATTTCTTTAACTGGTCCAAATGAAAGATCTTAATATGGTAGCGAGAGAGCAAGGAAGTGTGAGAAGGAATGAAAGGATTGTTAGCATACAGCAAGTCACTAGAACTGAAGATACTTTGCAATCATTTCCTTGATTGTCCCTTTGGGAAAGAATTGTATCTGTTTACCTACATGCTCTTAGCTCAGACCTCCTAGGATTTAGTGGATATCGAAAACAGCAATGTGTGGAGGCCAGATATATGCTAGAAGGATAAGAATGTCTGCATTTTGCCATGGGAAGTGGAATTATATCTCAATCCTGCATACAACATGCTATTTATCACGCTCGGAAAACAGCAGTAGGTAACAAACTTGAAGCCTTTGCAGCTAGGAGACTTTATATCTCTCCAAATGTTCTTTTTTTATGAAGAAATTATTCTCACCATCATGTCATGCTGTATTGCAGTTTACTGTGGAGTGCTTCAGTCCACAGTGTTATATCTGGTAGCATTTCATCTAGAGTAACTGATGTGTTATTATTTGGTGTGCCAAACAGCATGAACAGGTCTGAACTCTTAACTCTTTCCTTTAGTCTGTTTAAGGTGACTTCATGTTGGTAATGAAATGCCCTCTGAATAACAACCCTGACCAGCAGTATATGGATGAATCCCTCAGTTTGGTGTTATCCACAGGCCTGACAAAGCATATTTGTGTTTCCACATTGAGGTTTCATAGTTTTTAAACCTAGCTGATGGAGCTTACCTTCCAGCCGCTTCTGCAGATACAATACTAAGATAAAATCCCAATTTCTGTTGCTGAACTGCAAAAGCTTATGCAGGCATCATGCTTTATTTGGACTTTTATTATCAGTGCTGGGAGAGTTTATGATAGAATTGTTCAGTTGGAAGGGACCTACAACGGTCATCTAGACCAACTGTCTGACTGCTTTGGTGCTGACCAGAAGTTAAAGCATGTATTAAGGGCATTATCCTTAAACACTGACAGGCTTGGGGCATCAACCACCTCTCTTGAAAGCCTATTCCAGAGTTTCACCTGCCCCTTGGTGAAGAAATGTTATGTAATGTGAAGCCTGAATCTACCCTCCTGCAGGTTTGAGCCATTCCCATGTGTCCTCAGGAAGCCATAGAGAACAATGAGGTTGCCCCTAAACTTTCTCTTATCCTAACTAGATAAGCCCAGAGTCCTCAGCCGCAAATCAGAGGACATGCCTTCCAGCTCTTTCACCAGCTTTGTTGCCCTCCTCTGGACACATTTGAGGTCCTTAATATCCTCCTTATATTACAAGGCTCAGAACTGTACACGAGGAGAGGCTGCTCCAGTGCTGAATACAGCAGGGTAGTTGTGTCTTGTGACCAACTGGTTGCACTGTGATGCACCCCAAGATGTGTTTTGCCTCCTGGTTGGCCAGGGCACACCGCTGGCTCCTGTTGAGCCTGCTGCTGACCAGGTACAAGAGTGCTTTCTTCCAAACGGCCAGCTGCTTCTTCTAACACTCTCTTTTGCTTTTTACTTTGTTATTCCATAAGTAAAGCATTGTTATGAGTCAAAAATACAAGATTTGACCCCTGCTATGTCCTGCAAAAAGCCAGGAAATATGTATTTCTTTGTGATGATATCATCTTATGGAACCTTGTCACTTCACAGCTTTGAGTTGCTGAACATAATAACTTCTTGCTTTCCTTTTAGTATTGCATTTTAAGATTGAGGTCACCGTTCTTTGATGGATTATATCAGATAATAATTATATGACCAAAATATATGGGAAATTAAAGGTACTATTTGGCATAAACATGAGTCATACAAATAATTTAAAATTCATGTAGTGTGCACCAACATTATTTTTATGATTGCCCTCTACAGAATTATCTTTGTGTTCTTATCACTGTTTTTCATATCATAAGGTTTTTGGATGTTTCTATCTCTAGGTTGTACAAGAGAAGGAACAGTATATCTTAGATACATTTCAAAGCAACACTGTAAGTGGGCAGGGGAATTTTTAGGAAATCCATGTGCTTTGTTGGTTTAGCTCAGTCAGAAGCACAAGGCATATGGTTTGTGGAATAGATGTTTTTTAAAGAAAAATATATATCTCATTGTTTTTAACTGTTTGTGAAAGCAATCTATTTAACAGTAATAAAGAAATTCTCTTTTCCTATATGTATTTGCATGGGCTAGTGTGGTCTGAGTAAGTGATTGTGGAAGCTGCTGAAAGGGCTTCTTGTGCAAGCTGAAAACAGTTTCTATTGTCCTCTGTCTTTTGTGCTACCAAAGAACCAGCTTTGCACACGACAAGTTTTCAGCTATTTCTAGTAGTGGTGCACATTCAGTAATAACACATTTAGTGCATGATTTTATTAACAATTTGCCTGCAGGAAACTCTGGTTACACATCAGTTGTTAGGGTTAAATCTTACTGTGTCTCCATCCCCAGGATTGGCTATGGCTGTGAGTGTAGACTAATAGAGTATTATCTTCTGGCAACTTTATAATGGAGGCACGGGTAGGTCTGTTTGAACTGAGTGTAAGAAAGAACAAATGGGTCCATTTTTTTTCCTGACATAGTTCTTTTGGCCACCTCAAGAGACAGGAAGATTTATTAGGCAATACAAAATCCTGTCCAGCAAGTCAAGAAAATTCTCATTAGTTTAGATTTATCCTTAGTTTATGTTATTCTTTTAATCATTCTTTTAATCATTGATTTCTTTTAATAGAGATTTCAGGCAAAATTCCTAATTGTTTTTCTTGAAGATAATTTCTTTTTTCAGGGTTATATAACTTTTTGTGAACATCTGAAATTTTAAATTTTTCTGTGTGTCTATGCTCGTTTGGTAGGGGTTTTGTTTTTGTGTTTTGGTGGGGTTTTTTTAAAAGCATGCTTGTACTCCAGTAACCTCATTCTTTCTATCCAGCTATATCTTTGCTTGACAACTGCAGGAATGATGTTCCAAGAATGAAGAAAAATGGAAAGTTAGTTGGATTTTGACAAGAATGGACCAGCCAATAGCAAAAATAATTTACTTTCTTTTGACATAAACGTGTCAAATTCTGAAAAGTATGCTGCCAAAACTAGACTGGTATTAAAAACTTAATATAAACTTGCACTTTCAGAAGAAAGTTCAAGTGAACTTTTTTCCTAGGTTTGTCTAAACAGTGCTTTTTTTTTTTTTTAGGTCTTATATTAATAAAATTATTTTTACACAATTTTTATAGCTGTTGGAATTTTGAATTTCGATTTTTTTTTTATTGTTAAATCTAGGTCTATGTTTCTTTGATTTGTAAGTTGAGGGTTTTTTTAACCTTTCTTTTTCCATTTCTTTCACAGGAGGAAAAAAAAAATGTAATACTGGCTTTCATGTAAACATTTGATTAATTTTAACGGTAACAATTATCCTTTAGGTCTGCTTCTAGATCTTGATTGAAAAATAAAAGCACTTCTTAGCTCTTCTAGATTCAGTCATAAATATCCTGGAAGATTATGGTCTGTGGTATGCCTACCATTTTTTCCACTTCCAGTTATACTGTTCTGTGAGTGAGCAGTGCTGTAGATTCCCTTCAGAAACACTTATGCAGATGGATATTTCACTGTCTAAAATATTTCAGCCACATATTTCTTTATATTCCTTCCAACTCTCCTAGCTGTAGTATCACATACAACTATAAAAAGGTCGATTAGACTCAGTATGGGCCAAATTATATTTAATTTACACAAATTAATGTAAATAAGTAGATTTATAAATAGGTAGGTGGTTGCACAGTCTCTTGAAATATATGTGCAATGTATGCTTTAACCGTAGTCTTGGTGCACACACACACACAAACAAGTTTTAAATGAATTCAGATGGAAAAAGCCCCAGCACTTCTGAGCTGTATATTGTCTCCTGATTGCTTAAAGTAGAGGTAAGTTTGTTCAGGATACAGTAAAGTAGTTCTGCCATTGCTATTGCTTTTCTTCACAATGTTGCATAGAGAATTAGATCAAGGAATACAGGAAACGGTCTGACCAGAACAGAATAAGATGTTGGGCCTTGGTCAGCCAACTGTGTTATTTTACCTGACCTATAAACTGGAAATCTGGGGAAAAAGGAGAGGTGGGTTAGTGGGACTTAACTGGAATTATGTTTTTTTGCTCACTTATGCTGGAATGATACATAGGGAATGTACTTTCTTTCCCTTTCCTTTTTGTGTTTCTTAAAAAAATAAAATGATATTTTGATAGTAACAGTAGAGAGATTTTTTGGGGACTGATTTGGAGCAATATGGAAAATGGTGGTTTAGCCTTCCACATTAAATGATATAAAACTACATTTGGTGAAACATGTGGCACAGGGAAGTATTAGATTCTTTGTGTTAAAATTGAGTTAACATTGAAACCTGATTCCATCAGATGTGAGAGACATAGTAATGTGTCAAATAAAATATTCTACAGAGCAACCCCATGATGACAAAAGCAATCTTTTGACAGTTTTGCTTCCTGTTTTTAAAGGAAAGGGGGTTTTGGTGTTTTGTTTGCTTGGTTTTCTTTTGTTTAGTTTTTTTTTTTTTAATATGCAGACAGACATTTAGCTTGTTGCCTCAAATAGAAATGTAGAAATCCATATTAAACCTCAATATACTCAACAAAAACAAACCAGAAGTTACGGTGTGAACAGCTACTTTGGAATAGAGAAAAGTGTAGGTCACATTTTGTCTGAGCTACCTTACTGTTTGCTGAAAGACAACCAGGACTCCATACACTCGTGACAGACTGTCATTGATAAAAGCGAGGTGTTGGCAATATCTATGAGTGGTGGGTGGCAGTCAGTTGATGTGGCTGTCTGACATACTTTGTATAACAGTGAGTTTGGTTACTTTTCACTTTCCCTTCCCACTCCACAGCAAGCACTTTTTTTTTTTTTTTATTTTTATTCAGTAGTAATTTATGTAAAAACTTCCCTTTTACTAAATATGCAGAAATCCTTTGGAGAAACTGTCACTCTCTCCTGAAGTAAGACCATATCCCTAATGTTTTGTAAGGCCAAGGGAGTACAGAGGAGCTATCCAAAGACATGTAAGGCTGGTGTGCCAGCTGGCAGGTTACAGGTCAAACTTCCAGGTTTAAGCTTTATGCTTCACCATGCCCCTACTTGCAGTCCCTTTTTTGATGCTTCTTTCTTGTTGGGTTTTGACAGTCACTCCATTAACAACTGCTGTGAAGCTGACCACTAGGCTCCTGTCTTCCTGTGCAGCCGTTGTTGGTCAAAAAGGTCAAGCTAAGCATATGGAGAACCTTACTTAATGTACTTTAATAACTGACATTAATTAGCTCCTGCCAGTACAGCTGATCAAATACACATATTCAGTTATTCCAAGTTTTAATTAACATTTTTATGAGTGATAGGTCATCGAATTTCTGTTATTAATTAGTGAAAGAGCATCTGTTGTGAATGCTGTTATGTGTTTGGCAAAAGGAGGAAAATGTGTAGAAAGGGAGGGACATTTGTGAGAAAAATACAGGTAAACAGTGGATAAAGATACTGAACCAAGTTTAACCTTGGATTAATTTACTTGAAATACAGAAAATATGTCCAGCTGATTATAGACTTACTGTTTGTACACAACAATACAAGGTATTGTACAAAAAAGAATGGATTTATGGGTATTGATTCTTCTTGTGAAAGCAGAATAGCTTTTTTTTTTCTCTTAGCCTAATATTGCTGATGTTGGTCAGGTCATTCAAAATGACAGTGGCTATGCAGAAGGGACAATGGGTGGGGAAGTTACTGATGGATAAAACCCTTCCCCAAATTCTTCCACTGTTTTCACTTGCTGCCATCCTATTTCTTTTGGCATTTAAAATTTTTGAGAAGCTGGTACATCAGCTACTATAAGAACACTAAAATGTGATAAGAAGCAAATACTCTCCTTCAGAATTTTTAAATTCCTCTCAACACTTTGTGCTGTTTTCTGTGACTTGCAATTCCCAGTAGAAGTGCAGTAGAAGAGCACAAGGCACAGGTCCTTGAGTAGTTTGCATGTGTTTCTGTGCTATGACATCTGTACTCAGGTAATTGTGTCATCCTCTATGCAAAAAAGGGGAGAGGGTGGGTAAGAAGCTGTCCTGTTTTAGCTAGGATAGATAGTAGATATAGTGCTGTATTCTGGATTTAAGGTGAGAAGAATGTTGATAACACAGTGCTATTTTATTTGTCACTAGGAGTGTTTAGACCAAGTGAAGGACTTTACAAATTCTTACACTTCCTGGCCAGTGAGCTGAGATAGGACACAGCCAGGACAGCTAACCCAAACTGGTCAAAGGAATATTCCTTAGCATTTGAAGTCATGCTTGGCGTATAAACTGGGGGAAGTGGGGGAACTAGCTGGGTATTGGTGGTCAGTGGGTGGTGAGCAATTGTGCTGTGCATCACTTACTTTACATATTCTTTATTATCACTATCATTATTACCTACCTTTTCTGGTCTATTAAAGTAGTGTTAACCCACGAGTTCTACATTTCTATTTTTTGCCCTTTTTTTCTTTTTTTTCCTTTCTGATTCTCTCCTCAGTCCCACTGGAGTGGGAGTGAACAAACAGCTGCTTGCTGCGTTAAACCCCTGTACAAGCCTTGTCCTGCAAGTGAGATTTTCCCGAAGCACAAGAAAATAACCCCCAGTAAGGCACAGTATTAGCCCTACTTGTAGTTTTCTAGAGGTTTTCTATTTGTTTGGGTTGGTTTGTTTTTTTTTTAAGGAACTGATCTGCCCTTGATCCTAAAAAGATTATAAGAATTAATTTCTCAGGTAATAATTCGGGTACATAACCTACCTCCTATTTATATCTATTATTTGATCTTTTATCTAACTAATTTCCTAGAAATCTTTCCATGTAAATGTAAGGATTTGAACCTTAATGAAGCTACACTCATATGTGTAATTTGTTTCTTCTTTTTTTTAACAGACTTGAAAAAGTTTACTTTTTGTTTATGTTTGCTTTTCATATGAAAAGGTTAAATATTCAGAGTAAGTTGTAGAATGTCTGGCCATACGTGTTGGTTTTTTGGTTTGTTTGGTGGTTTGTTTTTTTCTTTTTTCACCAGGGATCGACTTTTATTGAGAAATAATCCTTCTGTTTTGCCTCCATCTATATCAGGGCTTATGTGTAATCTTAGAATCCAAAGCTTCTAAAATTGCTTTAGATTTATTTTTTAATTTTCTTTTGCTGATTGGCATGGCTTTCTAACATCTGATTCAATACTACTTAAACTGTAGTTTTAATACTAAACATCTGAGAAAGGTGAGCTGAGATGTTCAGAGTAATATTTATTCCAGAAAAAAAATTTAGTGACATTCTTTTTATTCTCTGAATTGATTCCATTGTCCTTAGTTGTCGATTTTGTTACTATCACCAAGTAAGGATATTGTCTTTCCAACTTTGATAGATAAGCATAAATACTGCTAAAGTGCAATTTATTTGCTGCTGCATGGCTTTAGCATCTTTTAACATAACTATTTCCAATTATGAGTTAAATCATGTCTGCTTGGTATTCACTGAGAATTGTTTTCCTTTTTTGAGAGGGAAGTTTAGAGACACAGGCATTGTGATGTAAAGTGTATGTAAAAAGGAGGACTAGCTAGATCCTGAAAGGCCCTAACTTCAAACACATGGAAGCCTATTTAGGAAAAAATGAAAGAAAAGGTAGGGTTTTGAATCTTTGGTTCAGCTTAACCTTAGTGTATTTTGTAAAAATATCTCAGAGGTTTCTTAGCCTCTTCAGCAACCTAGTAAATTATCTCAAACTTTTCTTCATTTATGGACGTACTTGCCAAAAAAAAAAAAAATTCCAGGTCATGGATCTCCTTTTCCAAGCCTCGTGAAAGAACAAGATAGAGCAGGCAAACAAAACTATGTAATGTTTAGTGTCAGACCTTGTGCTCTGTTTCCTGAGTCAGTTCATATTTTAGCTACCTCTTTTGTACAGTCATAAAACTAGGAAAGAATATAAAGATTAAATGATGTGCTGATAGGCTATTACACTAAATTTTTGAGTAACAAAGCTTTATAACAAATCATGAAGATGTTTGAGGATTGTCTCTTCCATTCTGTCTACATTCTTGCTACTTTAATGTTATTGTTCTTAAATTTTCTGTAACTGTAGACTTGAAATCTAGAGGAGATTATAAAGGCTATCTAATTAATAATATGATCAATATGTTTTGCTTCCTTTGAAAGACGGGGCAGCCAACTTGTCTAATAAAAGCCAGCGGACAGTGTTAGTATCTGATTTCTGACTTTGTTTTATTAAGGATTTCTCTGTTAAGAAGTGGGAAAGGAGCTGGAAAAAAAATATAGTTGAAAAACGTTCTCTTTCTGGGGGTCCTGGCACAGGGGCATAATTAGATCACATTCTTTTACTCCTTTAAAAAATAATCTCTGATAATGTTTAACTTCATAGGTAGTTTCTGATAAACAGGTTATATATTTTTTTGGATTTCCAGGTTTTCCTTGGCTGTGTTCAGTCATATGTCAGAGCATGCTAAAAGTGCTTCCCTTCAATGCCTGGGATCAATAGGTGGTTTCAGAGCTCTTTTGAGCTCATTAGTCTGATGAAGTCACTTATGAAAGCTAACTTACAGGAAATATCTGTGCTAAAGGTGGGGAAGTTATCTTGCTGACTCTGTGAACAAGAAATAGTAGACTCATGCTTTCTTAGAAGTCTGTTACCTGAATTCTGACAAATTTCTTTTTCAGGCTTTTCTTTCCAGACCTGTTGCTGGCTCATATAGTGAAACCCACCAGCTCAGGCAGGGCTTCTTTCCCTTCTAACAGCTTTACTTTGAAACTAATGAATTATGATGTGGGAGTTGTTGGATGTTGTCCAATAACTTCCTCAAAATAGGTCTAGCCCTTACAGAATTCATTTTTCTGACCTTGCCACAGATGTTTTTACTGTTGCTTTGCTTAGGTTAAACAGATGCTATGTCTATGTGGCTGTGACATGCAGCTTTCAAACTTCCTCACTGTCTTCCAAATATCTAAATTAATATCCATCCTATTCAGCTTTTGAATGTTTGTTACTCTACAAAATAGAATTTTCTCTAGCTAGTGATAATTAGATACCTGGTTAATGTGCTCTGTGTATTTTACACATTATTAGGATTTAATCCCAAAGCGGCAATACTGTCTCTGCTGATAAGCAGGATGAAATCCCCATACATATTCTGCTCCATTAGCTTTCCTAATCATTTTAAGCCAATTACTCTGAAGACTTCTGGGTGTAATTCCCTTAAAATGCACCACTCTTTCCCTCTTCCCCCCGCCTCCTTTAAAAGCTGTGGTCATTATCGTTCTTTTGAAACCTTGGACATTGCTGACTTGTCCACTCTGTATCCAGCTTATACTGCAGGAGGCTAACTGGAAAGTGTCCAGTTTCCTTGGGCAGCCACAGGGTATACTCATGCCAGAGTAATGAGAATGGTCCTGCTGCTGGTCCTCAGAGACCCTGTAGCACCAGCTGTGAAGAAATGTTATGGAAGAGGCTAGTGTTTGCATTTTTAAGTTCTGCTTTGGTTGGGTAGATAAGGAGAAAATAACTGTCAATATTTGTAAAGCTATGGAAGATCAAAGACAGTCAGCAGACCTCTGGAAATACTTTAGAAGCAAAGGTAAGAGTTTAGGTTAGTTTCAGGTGAGAGAAAGTGCACAAAGAATTCTGGAAATACTTTGTTAATGGAAATGGGGCTTTATCATTGATCAGTGCATAAATGTGACATGATTGGGAGATGCTTTTATTTGTATCTTTGTTTATCACTTAGATACCTACATGTCTGTCTGTGTGGTAGCAAGTGTCATGCCAAGGCACCGGTGTGTTGTCTTTCCAGAGAGCTCGTAAGGGATTTAGAGATATTTCCGTGTGAAACTAGAGTATTTCTGAGCAGGCCTCAGAGAGGAAGCCATCCAGACATTGTCCAAATTGCTTGGATTTCTTTGTGAAGTTCACACTTTAAATACATGCTTGCTCATACTTTAAATACATGCTTGCACATTGTTGGGATGCTAATATCCTTGTTTCTTTCAAAACTTGATTCCACACTATTCCTAGCTATATATTGTCATTGGTTTCCTCTCTAAATGGATTTTTTCTATAAAGTTGGAGAGTTTAAATTTAAAGCAAATGAAATTTAAATGAACTTTTTACTTTTAAAGCTGAAAGTCTGCCAACTCACAAGTCTATTTCAAATTTGCTCTAAAGGTGTTTTCAGACCTTAAAAAAGGATTAAGTGCCTCCTCATCGGAGTCCCTTAGATGTGAAAGTTTTCACACAATTCATAAATTTGCCCCTAAATCATACCTGTAAGTTTTCTGTAAACACAGCCTTGTGATGAGATGTTTTGCTTCTCTCTAATGTTTTCATTGCGTAACTTGAACATGGTTCAGTTTTGTGATAAAAATAATAGTAGAAAGTGATGATTTTAGGGGAAGGAAAAAAAAAAGGGAAAGAAGTCCTTAGTTTAGAAATATCTCTGAAGTTTACAAAATACTGTGAGATTCAAATTTCTTGTGGTCAAGAGCATTTTGTACAAAAGCCTTTATTAGAAAATTGTTGTTCTACAGAAGAAGTGTGCTGTGGTTTTACTGTGAACATTACAAAAGCAACATTAAGTCTTGTAAATGGAGGTTTTGGTTTGTTTTGGTTTTTAATAATTTGTCATATATACCAAGCAGTGTGAAAATTTCAGTGGTGTTTACAGTGAAAATAAGGCATTTTGTTACCCAAAACATCTCAGTATTAATGGATGCATGCCATTAGCATGGGTGGTGGTTGTGTGTAAAGTCTTATTCATCCATTTTATTGCTTTAACTAAATACTGTGAGGGAGACACACCAGCAGAATTCTATCATTAAAACAGAACTCTTGCAATTATGAAAGGCTTTTAAAACTTTGTATCACAAGTGTTAAAATAATGCAGCATCTTGTACTCATGAGCAGAAAAAAATCTATCTGCAAGGAACATTTGATACAGAAATTTAGAATTATAAATTTCAAGGTTTGAGAAAGTTTAATAGATGTTTTGTCTAAATATTTTTAAGCTCTTAACCAAGGTTTGTCATGGCAAAAAACTTGATAGAGAGGAAAAAATCAATAATTTCAGTGATGTATTGGCTTAAGTAAAAAAGTTACACCAGCTTAGAGAAGGGATTTCCTTTGTCCAAAAATCAAATCTGAAACTGTCTCTAGTGCTGACAGAAACATTTTTGGAATAGATTTTTTCTGTAGCAAGACATTTGTTTCCCTTCAGAGAAGATTGTTTGGTTTTTTTTTTCTTTAACACTATTTCAGTCATCTCAGAATCCTCAACACTACTTCTATGTAATTACACAGAAAAGGATGTGATAAAAGTAGCTTAGGATAGTAAAGCCCATGCTATGCTCTCCTGGAAATGTTCAAATAGGTCTTGCTAGGCAGAATGGCTATTTTCAAGTTGGCCCATTATTAGAGCCATTATATTTTAGTTTGTAGTATATAAGCCAGGAATTTTACTCCTTAGTTTGTTTGATATCCATTATTCCTTTCTCTAATATAGATGTGCACTTCTTGGATGAAAGAATGACCCAGTGGACACTTATGTTACAAGCCACGAACTTTACTGGAAAATTGTTCTTTCCAACAATATGCTGTTTATGGCATATTTATTCTGCCTGAAAATGGAGGTTCTGCTCCTTGACCTGTTTTCCTCAGATATTTTTCAATTCTAGGTGTGGAAAAGGTAATTGCCAATTCTATTTAAAGCATTTTCTTATTGGCAGTAAACCAATGTTGAGCCAATGGCTGCGAACTGGAATGGTCTTTTGTTTTACTTGGTAGTTTTACTATCTATCTATCTATCTATCTATCTATCTATCTATCTATCTATCTATCTATCTATCTATCTATGTATCATGCCAGGATAGCAGAAAAGATAGAAAATGTGTCAAATTCAGGCCCTAGTCCCCGCTTTCAGATTACGTTAAATAATGATAAACAGCCATCTATCTTCCTGTAGTGTAACACAGTTCAAGTTCATGGTCAAGATGTGCTGATCTAGGGAACTTTGAGAACTGGAAAGTCAGGAACAATTAATGACTTTGAGAAGATGGAAGAACTGCAGATATTGCTGGAAATTCTTCCAACATAAGCTCTTACTAGGATATTTAGAATGACATGCAATATATCATTTTTAGTAAAAGAACATTCTGGCCTGGCTGACTGAGGAAACCACAAGGAAGAAGTTTTGAAGAGAAACATGCTGAGGAGACAGAAATCACTTGCTTATCTATAATCTGAAGGTCTACATAATTTTCAGCCCCACAATATCTAGTACGAGTTCCAGTTAACAAATGTAACCCAAATTTAATTTGTAGTCTTCCTGAGGTTGCACGAAGTTTGATATGCTTTCTCTAGATTAAAACTTCAAAGTAAAGTTGTCATCAAAGATCAAGTCTTTTGGTGATAGACTCATGTCTATAAGTTAGACTGTTCTGCAGAAGGCGACTATTGCCATGATTTGCAAATATTCGGTGTTAAATTGCAAGAATGAATGATAAGACATCTTTCTCTATAGGAACCTTGTACTCTTGATAAAAAGCATCATTTTGACAAGGGAGTTTATCTTTTTATGATGTAGTTTTGGAGAAGGTGGCAGGGTTTGCCAGAATGGATGTTGTCATGATGTTTGCTTGAATTCAGACTAGGATTTTTTGTTAACTCCTGTCAGTGAAGTGTTTGGTCTGCGGTATTCAAGTACAGAATATTTTCCAACTGTACAGAAAAAAAAAGCATGATCTTGCAAAACATTAAGTAAAATCAGTTTATACTTAAGTGACTACTTTGATACACATTAAAAATCAGTTTGGTATCGTTAACTTGTATAAAAGGCTTGCTTATGTTCTTAGAGTTTCACCGGTAGATTAATAGTGTTTTATTATTTCATGACTTCTTCCAATTTACAATGGGTAAAGGAAAAAATAAAGAAGAGGAGGGAAAGTTAAAAAGAGTCAGACAGAAGAAAGAAAAAAAACCCCACTAAACATATTTGCTGTAATACTCTGTATTTACTCCCAACCTATGTATTGGCTGCTCCTTGTGCTTTGGATCCATTTGTGGGTGTTAAACCCAGCAAAGTGAGCATGTGCTCACGTTCAGTGTATAGAAATACTGTCATGCTTCAGAGAACTTGCTTGCACTGTCATCCACACCAGCTCAGCAAGTGCAATGCAGAGCCTAAAAGGCCGTCATGAATATATTGGTGAAGTAAAGAGGCTTCTAGCTTGCAAGGTGTGTATTTACATATAATACAGATAGGATATTTAAGGTTTATTTTAAAAGGAGAGAGGGATTTAAAAGTTCCTACCTCTTTAATACAGGGAGAGGTAGGTTTTGATCAGTATCACCCATTGCAAGGCAAATGAATTTCAAGGATGAAGAACTTAGAATTTCAGCAGTAATACATGGCCTGGCTCATATCCCATGAGAAGTCCCAAGACTTGTGAGAAAAATAAGTCTATTGAGAACTACAGTAAAAACTTTAAAACATTTTTTTCTCAATGTTGAAACTAAAGTTACTTTGTTTCTAGTCAAATGATTTTCCTTTGTCAGTTATTTCCAAAATTTTCATTTTAATTTGTCGGTTATAAAAATGAAAATACCTAACAATATTTCTTTTCAATTTATCTACTTTAAATTTATTTAAGTGATATAGTTTTAGTTTTATCTTCCACTTTATTCTCTAAGCCCATTTTTTAAAAGGTTTTCATAATCTCATGAAACTGAAAGTAGCTGTTCTGTGGTGGACTGGCACTAAATAAAGAAAAGAAGCAGATATGCTGTTTGTTACCTAAATTGTGTTTGGTTGTTAATCATATGTCTGTCTCTGGCTTTTCTATTTAAGCCTTACAGTTACTGTAGGAATTCAACTGTCTCCAGTGTAGCACTCAAGGTTCATTTCAAGCATCTAGTGTATTTTCTTTTCTGAAGTGTTGTGCTTTTCTAAATCAGATTAATTCACACTTGAATGTCTTAAAAAGAGACAACTGAGGCTGCAAAACATAATTCCTCTTGAAGATTTGGGGACTGATATACTTGATAAATGGAAAAAACCCTTAACCTTGATTTTTGCCCCTTTAACTATAGGACAGTTAAGTGCATACAGATCACTGAGTGATGCAAGAGGCTCTTTTCATTCAGGTCAGTCTTTGAATGCAGATTTAGAGCAAAGGGAAAATTGAATTTTTACTGCACATGAGCACACACATTTTATTGTGGGGAGTGTTTTATGTTTTCAGAGTCACAAGAAGCAGAAGAATACCTCTTGTCTTTAGTCAGTCCACTGGTTTCTTACAAAGCAACGTTCATGGCCAACTGGAGCTGGCAAGACATTTTGCTATGCACCTGTCTTAAATAATGCTGACACATCAAAACTATAACTTACTATGGAAAGAGTTGGTTTTGAGAAATCCTTGTGTTAGAAAAAGTTTTAAAATTTTCACATCTATGCTTTGAATAGGAAAATAATTCTAGCAGTTATTTTGGGATAGAAAGTTATGATATTTGCAACTAAACCTTTGAGACAATCAAAAGAAAAATTATAGGTTTGGATTGAAATAAATTGGGATTTAGGCTTACAAATAAGTTTTTTGCGTACTCATGATAAAATATTCTTCCTTCCTAAATTTGATGGGAAAAAATCCTGAATGGATAGAAATCAATGGCACACTGACCCAACTGACCTTTTGCCTTGCTTGCAATTTCCTAGTTCTTTCTTGGTTCAGTCTACTTGTATCTGTATCAGAAAAATCTGTTTCTTAGGTTATATATCAGGATGATCATCCTGTGGTTGGGATTGGATTCCAGTCTCAAGATCCATTATTGTATAATGGAAACTATTCCGTCTTATTTAATAGTTCTTCAAAATAGCTGCACATTTTTATTTATCAACCATTGAAATGCTGTGTATAATGTTATGAAAAGTAAAAATTGTATTAGCATTTCTTTAAAGTGACTCTGATATTTTACTGTTAAGCATCTTGGTAAAAATCTGATCCTGAGAACTTCAGGAAGCTCATATGGGTCACTGCTGGTTTTCTCTCAACATTGCAATGTTGGAGCCCTTCCTATGTAGCAAAGCTATGCTATTGGGGATTTGCTGAGTGGAGGGATAGCGAAGGCAGACTGGTGTTTTAAAAGATCACTTACCTGACTTTAGTTGCAAATAACGGTACTACAATGTTGGTATGTGATCAGGTAAACACAAAACCCGTTCTGTGTAACGGGTACAAACTAATGGTGAGAACATACAGCAAAATCAATTAACCTTGTTTCTGAGCTAAATAATCCAAGTGCTGTGGTGTGGTTATGGTAGCACTGAAGAAACTATGGCTGTACAGCTACTAAATTTGATTGCTAAAATACTTTACCTCCCGACCTAGGTACACAAAATGTCATCAGACAATCAGGCTATATGTATTAAAAAGGTAATGTTCACATATTACATGTGCGTACACCCTTTATTAGACCCTGCTATCCAGCTGCAGCATATTGTCATATTAAGTAGTGCAGGTCATTCTTCACCCTGAAGAGGAAGGAGAAAATCTGATGATATCAACAGCAGTGACTGCCCTTCACATTTCTGTCAGAGCAGATGTGGGACACAGCAGCTGAGGCATGAGGATTCTCAGTACACATTATGCTGGAGCTTCCAGCATCCCAACAAATGATCTGCCCCAGTGGGACATTGGAGTTGTTTGTCCCAGTGGTCTGATGAACTTCTTTTCGTTTATGCTCACATCGAAGAAGTTGTCTATATGCACTTCTCTGTGTTGAAAGCAGCCACCCAAGGCATTACTATAGTTTGGAACACTGGTAAGTAAAGGTCACTGATGTGGAAGATGGTTACTTGTATAAAATATTTGGCTTTTAATCTACTTTCGCTTTTATACAAAGAATCATAGAATTATGAACATAGAATCAAAGAACACGGAGTATGTCTCTTGACTATGTTCAGGATCACAAAAGTGAAAACAAAGCTGGTTTATTTAGCCTTTGGGGCTTTCGCTACCCTCACACTACTTATAAGCCAGTCATGATTTGACCTATAAATTGCTCAGTGCTTTGCACTTTCAGAGGAATGATTAAGGACATTCTGTCCATGAATAAGCTATTTGTACTCTACAATCATCAGCAAAACATTGTTAATAGATGCTCTAGTGTTTGGCTTTGACTTGCCCTTTGCAAAGTTCATATAGTCTGCCATCTGAATCATAGACAATAGATGCACTGAGGTCTGATCTCTCTGCTATTTGCCAAAACTGAAAAGATATTAAACATAGGGCAACAGCATAGACATACTTGACACTGCTCAGGGTAGGCCATGTCATTTAGATTGTCTTCTCAAAGATTATCTTTTTATACATGCCAAGATGAGGATGAGGTATTATATGACTACACTTTTAAGAGCAAAACTTATCAAGTCATGAGCATTCACGAGACTCTTCTGCACATCCTGTCAGATGCTTTTTATCAAACTGATAAATATCAAATATTGATTCATGTTGTTTTCTTGGCACTCCTCTTGAATTTGTCAAGTTTAATGGATCTTCCCCATGGTATTTCATTTATCATGGAATCCATAGTCATTTTCAACTGAAATGACAGCTCTTATGATTGAATAGCAGGTTCAGCATTAGTCTGGATAAAATTTGCCTGCTATTGATTAAAGTCAGGTGTCTCTGTAATTATGGAAGATGATCTATCAACCTTCCTTTTTAAATGATGTGTCAATACTAATCTCAAAGAACAGTTTGCTCATCCTGTGTTTAAGAAAAGGTTTTATAACAAAGCATGGAGACTGAATTTACACAGCTTGATATTGGTGTATGTAACCACTTACCTCTTGGATACTGGTATTCTTGGCGCGAGTTAATAAATACTTCTAAGAAAATTATGTGAAAGGATTTTGTAGTTTCGTTTAATGGTAGTCCTTCAGGAGGAAAAGACTGCATTTGGCCCTGCTTAGCAACCAGATCACAGCCTTCATTGTTAGACTGCGCAGGAGCTCCTTTGCCTACTGAGCAGTAAATCCTAGTGACTCTCCCCTTGTAATTTCCTATAGTGGGGTGATTTATCTAAAGACTCACTTTTTTAAGTGAAGGTCTGTTGAACTGACAGTTGTCAGCACTGTACACTCAATGAACTCCAATTTCAAGGTAAATACCTTAAGCATATTTAGCTAATCTTGTTCCAAAATAAACCAGAATTTTAGAACAGCGGTATTTTTGAGCAGATTTGCAAGGAGTCATCTGTTTCTTTGGACTCCATCTGTTAGGGTGGTCACTCAGGATAGGAAAGATGTTGTGTTGCATGGAGTGACCAGGCACTAAAGCCAGCTTGAGTTGTGTTACTGATGCACTTTCACTGCTTCTTGTAAAGCTTGTCTCCATTATTTCAGGTGGTTCCTGCTAAGTAATTTTTATAACATACAATTCAAATAATGGGTTGCAGCAGTTTAAAGGTATATCCATAACAGTCACTAGCCCTAGTTGCTTTGGATCAGATTTAACACTGCAATTAACTCTTCCCCTTGCTGCTGCTCCAGCTTGGACTTGGACAAAGTGTATCAATCTGAACACTTCCACACTTCCTCTTCTGAAGGGGATGGGGTGGAGAATGGTTAAAAAAAAATCAACAAAAAAACCCCAACCAAATCCCAAACCCTCATGATTTGAGATAAATACAATTTAATAGGATAACAAAGAAAGAGAATAATGATAACAGTTATAACAAGTGGTGCACAACTGCAATTGGTCACTGTGTGTGAAAAAAGCCCCAAGCAACACTCCAATGTCCAGTCTTTTTCTCAGCAGCAATCTCATATTAAATCCAGACCACAGCACTATACCATCTACTAGTAATAAAGTTAACTGGTTTAGGTTCTTTTTCAAGGGTTTAAAATGCTGTATTAGAATCTACCCAAGGATACCCTGATTCTGACAAATTTTGTCTCTGCTAAAATGTGAATTCTCTCCTTTAGTGTTACTGAAATCTTGGCATGGAGGTGTAACAGTCATTTTATTGTCAGACAGAGAATATTACAGCAGAGTGGGTGGAACTAAGAGAATGGAATTCAGAGCTTCCACGTGAATAAAGAACTGTTGTATCTTTTCAAGTTCTTACAAAGTTAACTTCTCTCATGTGTCTTTCCACCATACCGCTTCTCTCTTGCCTTCCTGACTGTCCTCACTCCCTCTGCCCTCTTGCTTCATTTTCATTCTACCCAAAATGGCACAGGATTGACTTCTATGTTAAATGGTGGGTCTCCTGAAAGTTCACACTTCAGCCTTCAGAAGCTGTCAGACTGAGTACTATTGCAATTAGCCCTAAAAGTGGCTTTAGCAATGGTTTGTGCAAGAGCAAGCACCATAAAATGGCAACCAACCTCTTGATGAGAGCTGAGAGCAAGAAGTGGCTGTCATGTTCACCCCAAGTGTTTAACTTGGAGATTCCCATCTCCATGTACTGCAGTAAAAAAAGGGAGAGAGAATGATTGGATTCACCTCCACTGCACTAAGTTTTAATTGAAGATAAGTTATTTCTGCCTTATGATTAGCTAATATGCTGTTATCATAAAACTAATCAATTTAGAATGTTCCATTCATGTAAATCTTTTGAAAAATATCCATGATTGTAATGAAGAAAAGAAACAAAATGGATTTCATACCCATATGGACTTTCAGTATTTTATTTTGTTGTTGCTGAGGTGACTGCTGTATGTGTTGAAATGGAAGCTTTTGCTAACTGTCAGAAATACACCAGTCAGTTTAGTAGAAAAGTTTCACTGAGGAATGAAGATTCTTATGAGAGGCTGAAAACTCAGTGCAGACAGGAATCCACGCTATCCTTGGAGATGCTCTGAGTTTGGTATCTGCAAGATACCCTCAGAAAAGCTTTCTCAGGTAATCACTACCCTAAAATGACACACTTTTTTTTAATAGTTGAAAACGCCGTTTTAAACCAGCTATGTTATAGTTGTCTTGTGACCAGTCAGAACAATCATTGATTCTCTGTGACAGCTAGTGGATGAGTAAAGCGTTTTCTGTTAAAAGGTCCATTTCAGACACTTGCCCTAACTTCACAGTAGCAATGACAATTGAGCACCTGAGACAGGATGGTTTTTATATACATTGACTAGTTCAGTGCTTTTATTCTTACTATGTGAAATGCTAAAAGTGGAATGATTTATGATGTCCCAGAAGTAAAAGTTTGGTATTCCTACATTTCTTTCTTTAATTTTACTTTTTTTTTAAAAAAAAATTTAAAATTAAAATAAAAGTAAATTTAAAAAAAAGCAAGTTTAAAAAAGAGTAAATTTAAAATTAAAATTAAAAAAAAACCCTTTTAAAATAAATAAATCTTATGGGTAAGAAACACTCCCTATCTAGAAAGATGAGAAACACACAATTCAGGAACTACTAAAGTTTCATTCCCATAATTGACGTGTTTCCACTTTGGTCTGCATGTTTTTTTCACTGAAACTCAAACTATGACTATGTTCAGAATTGTTAAAATGTAGGGTCATTAACATTGTTTGGCATGATGATAAATCTGGCTTAATAATGAGCTTTGAGCTCATAATGAATCTTGAATTGAGGTATTTCTTGGTGCAGCAGTAAGAATTCTCTCATTCTGCTTAATGTGGAGGTACAGGGTCCATAGATAGATGAGAAGGATATAGATAATCCTCTAGGGAGAGAGGTGAGGGGAAAGAAAATGAGAATATTGAGAGAATAACAGTGAGAATCCATGAAGTAAATCTTAAAAGCTCATCTCTGTAAGTGTATTTTCTAGTCTCTGTGGAAACCTATTGATTCCTGTTGTCGTGTTAAATTTTTCTAATATTTGAAACATTTTACTGTAGGGTTGAGTCTGCTTGCTAACTGTGTAATTAACACTTTCCCAGGATTTAGCTATGTAGCTCTCTCGGCTCATTTGAATGCTACAAATATGTTATGAAGTAAAAATTGTTTCAATTTCCTTCTCTCTCATGTAGTCTAAGACTCACTTCACTTCTGGTTTGTGTTGGATTTTGGAGGGGGGGAGAGAGAAAAAAAAGGTGTCTGTATCTGTGTATAGCACAGTGATTTAGAGAAACAATAGATTTAAGTATCATCTACCTATTTACAGATGTTCAAAATGGAAAGAAAATGAGTTATTATATATGGTTTGGGGTTTTTTTTCCAGATTTACTGTTCTTTATAGTGATATATTGGGGTCTCATAAACCCATATATTATACTGCAGTGATTATACAGTGATTCCAGCCTAGCCTAAAAACAGGGTACATAGTTTCTTTTTCTGTGGGCTTCTTGGGGTTTAAGATACATTTCTGCATGACAAACTCTGGCTGTTCTCAACTTGTCAGTATCAAGAAATCCCTCAATGAATCTTTACATTTATTTTTCTTTGTTTTTGTTTCAGAGCTGAACATACCCTAAAAATAAAATTGGTCTATTGTACCCTACACATTAATAACTTTTAAAAAAATATAATGATGACCTTACAAATATCAGCAACAAAGAAACCATGGCCCTAGGGGGAGTATGGTGCATGATTATTGGTATGGCAGATAGGTTATTGACATAGAAATTAATACTGCAAGTTTTACTGAAGTAACGCACCAAACGTGTTCCGAGCTGCTAGTTATGTCCCTACTATTTACTCAGGTTTGCTTAGTGTGTAATGGACTCCCATGCTTTCTCCCATAATTGACATGTAATATCCAAATTGGCCTATTCATGCATAAAACTGGTATTGTACTAATAATGCACATCCAAACTACAAGATACACAAACACGTATGTAATACCTGAACCAGAGAACTGTCCACAACTTTCTTGTGTCTTGGCGGATTTGATACCAGGAGCCTGGTGACAAAGTTGGTTCATCTTTTATCACGCTCCACGGAACTGTGCCATTTCCTGCCATTCGACTGTGTCCTGAACAAAAGAGAGAAATTCAGCTGTGAAGTTGTGGCAGAGGAATGAATTGCTTTCAGAATAAGAACAAAACCAAATGTGTTTCCATTGTTGTTTTGTGCCAGTGGGCAAAAATAAGTACTACTGCTATTGTGATTGTCTCTCTAGAATTCCAGGGAATTTATGAAGAGTGGATCACAGGGGGAAGAAAGCAAATGAACTGTATTCCACGTTGCAAAGCTTATCACAGAGCTTGTAAATGCGTAAGGCTTTAACTGGCAACTAAGGTTTTGGACTGTGGGTTGGGTTTTTTGTTGGTGTGATGCTGAACCAAAGTCTGCAAGTTTATTAATGTTGTATAGCATGTAGCCATTTTGCTAGTGAGTACATACAGCTATGAAACTCTGACATGCCCAGCAGCAAAGGACAATGCCGTGGAAATCTCTGAAGGATGCCATGTAAGGAATTTGATGTACAAATGGCAGACTAGGAAAAATATAAATGATAAATTTGTCTTCAGTTGTAGCCTGCCATCCAAAATATGTTTTAAGAATAGCGTGGTCTGTGTGTGAGCACTCAAAGACACCAAACCTTTGGTAAGTGGGGGATGGTGACAGCTTTCTCCACAGAGGCTGGCAGTTCTGTTTACATTGATGGAAACTTAAAAAGGGATGAAGAATCACTGAGCTGTAGTATCCTGATATAGAGAGTTGAAGTGACATTTCAGAAGCAACTGAAAGGATATGGAACTTGTCTTCATTTGGCTCTTGAAGTAGTGTAAGGACCAGTGTGTTTCAGTTTCCTTGTATTTACTGTCAAGCCTCAAGAACGTTTGAAGAGACCTTATGGGGAGTAGGAGAAAAAGGTTCACTGGTGTTAATATGGATGTTATTTGTGATTCACCTATCTTGCTTCTTGTCCTGTAGTGTGGGGCATATCTAGGTAAGACAGGCAAAGAAAATACCCATGATCAGACAGGTAACTTAGAACAACCCCACAAAAAACTCAAATTCAACATTCCCTGTATTGAGCTTTGCAAGTTGGTATCCAGAACTTGTAGGTTTTTTCTTATGTCTTCTCCTTAAGTACTTAAGACCTACCTTATGATTTAGGAGTTAGTAGCTGATGATGCAGTGACTTGTAAGGCCAGATATTCAGTCATGTTAGGAGGAGTGATTAGAATTAAGTCATTAAATATGCTGTTATGAGTGGGTTTGAAAGCCCAGTGTGTCATACAGGTAGGGTTCTGCTCTCTCTAAAATGAGACAAATTGTCAGAGCAAGTTCTTACCCATATATGAGATTGCAGTAACTAGTAAGGAAAAATTTCTTTTCTGCTTACATGAGGAAAACCATGTGATGCAGTATAGACTTTCATTGCTAAAGATTCTCTGGGACCTTAACCAAACTAATGTAGCTACTGGAAATTACATGGTGCTTATGAGGTTTTCTCCAAGTTATGCACATCTGTTCAGATGTTAAGCTTTTGAACTGCATTCCAATCAAACTTTAAGGCGAAACCTGAGTACAGTAATCGTATTTATTGATAGGCTTCCCTTCTCTACCTGCAGGCATGAGGGACAGGAGAATGGAAAGTAGGGAAAGAATGTAGCTTTTGGGCTTTATTTTAATCTTTGATCACTGGGTGCCTCTGGAAGCATAAGGAAGTAGCCCACTTTGTACTAAACCCATGCCTCTAACCACAGAAGCAGAAGTGGAAGACACTAGATCGTTCACAACATACACCTGAGAGTATGGAGAACCCTGCAGCTCTTCTGGAGCTATGGAGGGCAACCAGTGCTCAGAATTTGAGACTTTGGCAAAGGCCAACAATTAGGGTGTTAACTATTAACAGAATATAGAGTCAAAGACTAGTAGGGGTTGGAAGGGACCTTTAGAAATCATCTAGGGCAAGCCCCCATGCAATGAGCAGGAAAATCTTCAAATAGATCAGATTGCTCGGAGCCCCATCCAGCTTGATCTTGAATCTTTTATGAGGTGTGTTATCTACAACCTATCTGTACACCCTGTTCCAAAGCTTAACCACCCTCTTCATAAAAAAATTCTTCTTAATATCTAGCCTGAATTTACCGTCTTTAACACCATTACTCTGTGTCCTATTGCAGTAGGCTGTGCTAAAAATTTTGTCCCCATCTTTCTTTCAAGTTCCTTTTCAGTGTTAAATGGGACAATAACGTCTCCCAAGAGCCTTCTCCAGGCTGAACAAAACCAACTCTCTCAGCTTGTGATCAAAGGAGAGGTGCTCCAGCCCTCTGATAATCTTCTTGGCCTGACTCTGGACTCACGATGTCTTTATGTTGTGGGCCAAATACAGTATTCCAGGATCTCAGGGGAGTGGAGTAGAGAAATATAGGGATACAAGTACCACCCTTGATCTGCTGTTCATGGTTCTTTTGATGCAGCTCTGGATATAGTTAGATTTCTGGACCGTGAACACACATTTCTGGGTCATGTCCAGTTTTTCACCCACCAGTATCCCCAATTTCTTCTCCTCACGGCTGCTGTCAACTCCTCCATCCCACAGCTTGTGTTGATACTGGGATTTGCACTGACCCATGTTTGCTTATTAGTAGATTTGCTTGATTTTTAGTACGTTTATGGTTGCTAAGTGTGTATGCAAGAGTACTGCACTAATGTCTATTATATGATCCTGTTTTTCTTCTTTCTTTGTACTCTGAAAGATATCAGCAGTTTGAATTTAAAGGATTCTAAATTTATACTATTTAAATTTACTCAAAAGTGGAATGTTTTATTCTGGCAAGTCTCTTAGTATAGCTCCTAAGGTATAAGGTGGAATATAGCTGAGGCTCAGAAATGAGTCTGCATGTGAAGCATGCTTTGAATTTAGCAGAAAGTAGGAGGCAAAAGGTGTTTAAGCTTTTTGCTTTCTATGGATCTTCTAATTTTGCTCATTCAAATTTTATAAGTTATTGTTTTAAGGATTCTTGATTCCAGGTTTATTCAATAACGGGTTGCAGAAATACACATGCTAGAATCTAAAGATTCAGAAGTGCTATTGCCTCTTGAAGGGGTAATTAGCTTGGGTACAAGTTGTTGCAAATGTCTCTCTGAATCACTAACACCACAGTGCTCTTGACTCTCTGCCATATGCAACAAGTTTCAATAGCTTCATTAACGTATGAAACATGTTTGTAAGTTCTCACACAATAGCTTTGCTCCCTTGCCCCTCATTTGAGTGCACTCTTAATGAGGGTTAGCTTACGACTTTATGCTCTGAATGTCATCTGTTCTGCAGACCAGACCTGAAAGTAAGAAAAGATTATTTACTTTTGATAGATGGTTCAAACAGTCTGCTCCCAAACATTTGCTCAATGCTGCTAAAGATACCTTCAAACTACAAGTGAATATAGTGTTGTTTGACATTTCTGAGCTCAGGGTTATTTTTTCTTCTCCCCCACCCTCCTTCTTAGAAAATTCTATGCTGTTCTGGTCCTTCATAACATCTTTTTCAAGTTCCAAGTGCTATATTGTCCAGTGGAATTTTCTTCACTCTTGGCTTTCTGAGATGGTGTTGGTGTAGTTTCTTTATGAACATATACATATTTTCTGTCTTTGATCTCATAGAATCACTTGGGTTAGAAGAGATCTTTAAGATCAAGTCCAACCACAAGTTCATCAAATCCAACCACAATCTCCATTTGTTTCACATCACTACTTTTTCTGCTTACATTAGTTTGGAAACTCCTGTCTGTCATGTCAGAACAATGTCATTTTCCATAATCTTCTATGCTGTCTAACAATGGCAATACAGTGGCTTTTTCATCAACTGGTTTGAAGTCTTTTAGTAGCTTGTATCTAAGCTTTATGGTTTAGTTATTTTTACCCTAGACCCCAATAATAATAATCTCCCTTCTTAAGGGTGTGATTGTTTGCCTTTTCCCCCTTAATATTAGAGGACATCAGCCTTGCACTAATCATGGAATTTTTGTTTGTTTGGTTTTGTTCTGCTGTCTTATGTTTCATACACATTACTGAAGAACATATGATCTATGCATAACATTTCATGTAAAATTCACCACTCTGCCAATTACTGAAATAAACTAGGTTCAGAGAAAGTTTCTTCTATGATCAGACCAAAAAAACTACTAAGACACAAAGTACAAAAGATGTAATTATCCCATTCTTCAAGCCTTCTCTACTCCCAGTGCCTTATGCAAATATAGTTTAAGCCTCTGTAATTGTCCTTTACCACATTTGTCAATTTTGACTCTGAGGGTTTTTTTATAAGTGGTTTGGGTTTTTTTTTTTGAGGGGGGTACTTTTGATTGTAATAGCAACAGTTGATCAGAACTAAGTTATTTTTAAAAAGTGTGATTATTCAGTTACAACTTACCTATACCTGCTTGATACGGAGTAATAATTTCTTTGATATTAGTAAATCTGTACATATTGCATCCAACACACATATATATACATATATACATATATAAAGGCAGCTTAGTTTCAGATATACTAAATCTATTGGCATGGTCATTTTCTATCTGAATCAACCAACTCGTGTTTTGTGGTCAAACTGAGAAAGCAGTGGAAAATCCATTTTAGTTATTTTACCAGGTGATTTTATAAGGACATAGTAAATGATGATAACACCAACTTTAAAGTAAATTTGTTTAAGAGAACTGTTGTTCCCAATTAAAAGGTTGGAGAAAACAGAAGACAGAAAAGTAGCAAGCCTGAGAGAAATAAATATCATTGCATGGGAAAAATACAGTCATATGTTTCTTGACTTGGTGTTACCTTACTTTTTAAATTATTTTGTAGAACCCTCTGTTCAGGATTGTTAGCCTTTTTTTCACTATTATTAGCTATTAGTAAAACATCAATTTGCATTCTACATAACTTAGCCAGGTTCACAAAAAAAAAAAAAGCAAAAGAACCCAAACTCCTCAGAGACTTTGCAGCATTCTTAACATTTACACTAACCCCTTCAAAGTGCCCTTGTGAATTACTATGTAATTATAGATTGAAGGAGCTGAAGCATCAAACTGAGGTTAATCTTCTGTTAAGCTGTTAGCTGCATATAAGAATTGGGTATCTAAATGTTATGGGTTTGGCATTTTTCTTTTGTTTGTTTGGGTTTTGGGTTTTTTTTTTTAAGTTCTCTGTTGAAAATAACTAAAAACATCTCAATAACAAAAACTGAAAATGAACCTAGGTCTTAAAAAACCTGTTGATTAACCAGATTTGCCAGCCAGGCATCCTGGTATTATTCTCTTCTCTAGCTAAAAGAACTAATAGCATATGAATACTGAAAATTTCCAAGATAATACATTTGAAATGTAATCACAAAGCCCTTGTTCTCTGATCTGTTCATGTAGAGTTTCCCTCTGCTGTCATGTCTATTTAATCTCTTATTCACATATCTTTCACCCCAATAACCTCTGGGACCCAATTAACATCTTGTACTAGGGTACCTTGAAGAGGTAGCTTATTAAAGTTGCTTTAAAATGTTACTGCACATAGAGAGCAGGGAGAACCGTCAGCCCATGTGCTACTTCCAGCCCATAACGTTTGACTCAGCTTGCTTCTGCTGCATTTCTGTGTTCCTCCAAGTAAGTCTCGAGATCAGGCTGGCAAGTTGGTTTCCAATTTTACTGATGAGTGTGTGGTTCCTCTTGATGATGTGATGTATTGTGTATAAGTTTATTATGACTAGGTGTTTCCCCCGTCAGTGGTGACACACAGAGTTGGGTAGTTGTTGCTAGCACTATTCACCAGGTTGCATCCTAGCTTTTTCCTATGCTATCAGGGTCCTCAGGCAAGAGGACAACTGGAAGGTGGCTGTTGTCTTGTCCTGACAGCAGAGATCTGCTGTCTCTGAACAAAATCTTCAGATGCAGGTGGAGTGCAGCTGGATCAGCACATGTGCAGTTTTGGGTCAGAGTGAATTTACACTGTATGTAGGTTCACTTATCCTGTTTGTGCAGTTTAATGCCTCTCTTTGTGGTGGAAACCCTGGCTTTGAAGCTGCTGTAGCAAGGAGCTTGGGTCCCAGAGGTGCATGCTAACAGTGAAGCTACTTTAAGAGAGTTCTCGGTATCTCTCTTATGGAGGTGATGCTGAATGAAGTGGAGCCTAGGGAGATTATAGAAAACAAAGTAAGAAGCAGGCCTCAGGGTGAAGGTGTATCATCTTTATTCTCCAAAGGGTGACACAGCCTCTTTGACTGCGGTAACAAAGGCTGCAGTAACCAGCAAACTGTCATAGTTAGACTTGATGCATAGGTATGACTTCACCCAAAGTATATTGCATGAACCATGAAGTGAATGATTTTCCTGTTCTGTTCTTTTCTCTTTCTCAACCAGCTGCCTTAACTGACACCTCCAGCTCAGCCTTTTACTTCAGATGTCAGTGCTGCTGACCAGTTGGGAGCCTTTACACTTTAGAATTGCACAGACTTCCTACTTAATCAGGTGTTGTTTTATATCATGACTGCAATGGAAATGATTCTTTTGCAGTTGAAAGGTTTATCCCAGTTATAGGCGAGCTTTGAGGAGGGTACCCATAGAGCTGTTATTTTGTAGATAATTTTGCAATAATTTAGAGGACTGTCATGAAATTGCCTAAACTAAAACTAGTTCAGACTCCTTTTATAGGGAGTGGAGAGAAATAAGCACTTCAAAATTAATTTTCTATTTTAGATGAACATTCTTGAGAATATTCTATTTCATTGGGGATAAAAAAAAAAAAACTAGTAGGAATTGCAGTGAAAGACATAGGTGTATCTGATAAATGTGATTATATATGTTATTCCTGTCCCTAGTTGATCTGTTTGCTTACATTTTATGTCCGTGAGACTCAAGTTACACTGAAGTTCAAATTTTGAATTCCCTAGTGTGCATTGGTACTCCCCAATTAAATTCCTAATTAAAAATATTGTGCACATGTTTATTAACTGTGCTGATGCATATTTTCATGTAAATATCAGTTACCCAACTTAGTTTATCTGCCTGTGTTTCCTTCCCATAACTGTATTTTATTAAAAAGTTTAATCTAACCAGTTTAAATTTCTCATTGGGCATGAAGAAATCATTAACACAGTTCTTTTAACTCTGAGTACCAGAACTGCACCAGCAAGTGAAATGTTTGATTAAGAAATGTAAAATCAAATATTATGTCACTGATTTTTTTTTCTCACCATTATTACAGCCTTTTCCCCCTTTTATTATTTATACTTAAACCTAGGGTAATTAGCTTAATCAGTGTAATTACTTATGAAGAGTAAGTTATGATCAGTGTGAGTAAAGATGGAAATACCTGGCTATTCTGGGACTGCAAGTTTTTCTACCTGATGTATTCAATGGCTCATCAGGTTTTTGCCCTGCTTTTCAATCTTATTCAAATACACAATCTCACTGATTATGCATGAGAAGAACAAGAAGTTCACCTATTTGTCATATGTCTATTTCTGAGTAATTTAAATAGCTATCCAAAGCTCATGATAATGGTAGACTTCAGTGACTGAGGGAAAACAGCATGACAGGTCACAGCAAGCCTGAATGGCATTGCCAAACCAAACTGACAGCTTTGCTTTTGTTTCAGAAGGTGGAGGAGGTACAGAATGTGACTATTTTAAGTTAGATTCTCGCTCCATAGGGAGAATGCATGGAGAAATTAGTGACCTATTAAAGTCTTGGAAGTGTTTGAAATGATAGCACTAACAACCCTACAGAAAGGAATGGAGTAGCAGGATAAAGTTAATAAACTTTAAAAAGTTGAAAAATCAGTCTTTTGAAAATGACAGACAGGGGCTCTGGGGAAAATCACCTAAGTAATAAAGGTCTCTCTTCCTACCTTCTCTAAATATGTTATGAGAAAAAGGAATATGTTAAAAAAAAACAAACAGTGGCAAGTTATATTAGTGCAGAAGAAGGGGGTATAAAATGCATCAGAAGCTTGGAGATTTTTGTTTTGGATTGAATTTGTTTTGTTTTCATTTTTGTGGGGTTTTTTTTGGTTTTGTTTTTTTTTTTTTTCTCCCCCGTATTTCAAAATTCTGCCTGAGGTTCTCTGTTCTTGGTTATTTTTTTATCTTTTTTTATGAGCTTTTTTTTTTTTTTATTCCTGGAAGTTCACCTTTCCTCCATCATTTCACCAATGTAATCCTAATGATTGTGAAGGTTCTTCCATTACATGTGCTGAAAGGTAATTTTTCTGCATCAGGTTTGTATCTGAGAGGCAAAAGAATAGCTAAAACCAATAATAAACAGGTAGCATGAGCAAACAGATAATAAAAAATGGATAAAGGAAAGCAAGGAGAGAAGCATGTAAGATTCCTAATTGGCAAGGAAGATTAAAAGATTATAATACATTAATGGAAAATGGGCAGAAACAAAGGAAAGTTCCCATCATTCTTCAAACTGGAAGAGGGAATGAGTTCATTAAAGTCTTTGTTTTGCCTTTCAGAGTAAAGACATTGAAATTAGACTGCTAATGCATTAATTTTTAATATAGGCAGAGAAAACATAGTTATAAGAATCTTTTAAAGAAGATCCTAGTCTTTCTTTAAAGAAAGAATAACAGTTTTTCATTAACTTGGTTGTTTTTAATTTGCAACCTAAATTTCGTTTGGTTTTTTTTTTATTTTTTTTTATTTTTTCTCAAGAGCTTGAAAATGTGAAAGGCAGTTTTTGAAACATTAATTACTTTTGAGAAATAATTGAGGACAGGTTAGATTCTAGATGACTGAACAAACAGTATACAGAAAATGTAGTTTACGGGTGTTGAAAAAATGAGCACACTATGCAGTACTAGGGAATAAAAAAACCCAACCCTGTGAATGAATTATGAAGCATTTCATAGGACCTAGAAGATAATTAAATAAGAAGAAAGCAAACACATGAATTTGACAAAAATAAATTGCAACAAAGGAATCAGTTTACTTTCTTCAGTGGAAAATCATGATCTAGTGGGTAAGAGAAAGGGAGAGCAGTCTGATCTCTTACCTTGGTAAGAATTCTGGTGTCGTCTGACAGGACATGAGAAAACAAATTAGTGATATGTTGACCAGGTGAAACTGTTATGCAGCATACGTGCAATTAGCTGATCCTCTGCCCCTCACCCCTCTCTCTGTGGTTTTCCCTCAAATGGGAAGGGCATTCAGTAGTGTCCCCACAAAAGGTTCCTTGGTGCAGCACAATCTAATGTTTTAAACTTCAATTTTGCTGACAGAATAGAGCATATGCTTAGAACGTCTCTGGATTTCACAGGAATAATTTAAATGTTATAGGAAAATATCAGAATAAGCTTTGAGAAATGATGAACTAGTTAATCACTGACATTGCAGTGGAGAATCCCAGGGCTTGCAGCAGATGGCTAGCCACATGTATAGAACAAGGAAAAGGTCAAATAAACTTTTTTCTTATCATTGTAGGAGGAAATTCACAGATCTTAAACTGAAATGAAGTAGCAAGACTTTTGCTTGTAACACAAGGGAGTTATGTATTAGTCTCTGACGTGAGTGAAACCCTGAACTTGAATAGTGCGTGGAGTTTTAAGTGTTGTCCTTGAAGGGCTGTATAGGCAAAGAAGTAAAGAAATCCAACCAATTTGAAAAACTTTGAAAATCACAAAATTATTCAGCTCTGATAGGTTTAAAAAGAGAAGAATAGGATCTCTTTTGCAGTATGCACAAATTCCAAATAACAACATGAAAATTACTTCTCCACACTCCAGTAGTACCAGAAGAAAGTAGGAATAATTGGTAGATGATAACAAATGAGGGAACAACTTTTAAATGGAGAGGATAATAAAACACTTGGAATAGCCATCCTCAAAAAAGAATAGAACGTGCTTCATAAAATCATAGAATGTGTTAGGTTGTAAGAAACCTTTAAAGGTCATTTAATCCAACCCTCTGCATTAACTAGGACATCTTCACTAGATCAGGCTGCTCAGAGCCCCATCAAGCCTGACCTTGAGTATCTCTAGGGATGGGGTCTCCACCCCATCTCCACTCTGAGCAACTGTTCCAGTGATCTACTACCCTGATATAGAATTTTTTTTCCCAGATATCCAACTTAAATTTCCCCTTTTCTAGTTTAAAACCACTATCCTTCATCCTGTTGCTACGTGCCCTTGTGAACCTTTCTTCCCCAGCTTTCTTGTAGGCACCTTCCAGGTACTGGAAGGCCGTTGTAAGGTCCCACTGGAGCCTTGACTTCTCCAAGCTGAACAAGCCCAACTCTCTCAATTTGTCCTCATAGGAGAGATTCTTCAGCACCAGAGATGCTTCAGTTCATACTGCATGTAGTCAACATATTTGACACTGATCAGAGATGGTCTATGTGAGTTTCCTTTCCTGCTGGAGAGCAGAAGTGTGTATCTTGAGGCCTATTTTTCCCCTACCTTATTCTGGTTTTCCTTACTCAGAGATCTCAATGTGCTTCTTTCATTTCAGTACAAGCTCTGTGTAGTTAAAGCTTCTGACAGAACTTCTGTGATGAGAACAGCGTGTTCAATAATTCCGAACACAGAATGACTTGTGTGGGATGACTACAGGTATGTTGCCATTGCAGTCAGCGTTTATGCAGGAAAATAACTTGTGTTATCAAAGACTCCATAGAGATAACCAACTATGTAACTTTACATATCAATGTTTAATATTAAAGTGACTTAATATTTAAATATTAAAGATAAATATCAATGCAATGGGAAATAGAAAAAATGTTTATTAGATTTGAATTTGAGCTTTTCCCTCCATTTTTATTCCCATGCAAAGGATTAGTATAAAAACTTGGTAAGTTATTTTAATCTCTATTTTACTGTCTATTGCTGAAATTTCCACATGAATTTAGGACAGGTAAGTATACAGAAATAAATAGAATTTAAGTTTATTTAATGGTGTTATTACTGTGTTTTGCATAATTTTTGGGGGGCTTTGCATTTCTGCTATAGCAGTCTTTAATGAAAAATGACATTTTCAGGGCTATATTAATCTATTGTACTAGCCAGCCAGAAAATAAATCCTGAAATACTAGGCTATATGCATTAATCTTTCTTTTCTCTTTGATATTCCAATTGATTTGGAGTGTGACTTCAAACAGAAAGCCCCAAAACAAAACCACTGCATTCCCCTCTTTCAGAATATTCTAACAATTTCTTTTGTGAGCTACTGGTTTAAAAAATAAATCTAGGGAAATACGAGAGAAGTACACAGAGAATAAAAATGTATATAAGTACATATTAAACTTTCAAACACATCTACAATTCCTGAAATAAATTGAAGAACCGCCTTGTCTGTCAATCTGGTGGTTTAAAATAGGAGATAGTGTTCTAGAAAACTTAAAAAGGTATTAGTTTTCATACTAATTATATACGCTGTGACTGCTTGAATGTTTGGATTTTATATTACTTTACCATCTGGGCTTGTAAATAATATCTGTCTCTCTACAGAGACAGAGAGTAAGAAAACTCCCTTTGAAGGTGATTTCTTGTTAACCAATATTTTTCAAAATGCTCTTTCCAAATGAATTCAGTCAGTTCGTACCATTTCACCCTGAGGCTGCCAAATCCTCCTGGAAATATCCACATTTTAGGGTCAGTAGTGAGGTATAAATCAATAAGAAATCACTCCAGTTCAATTATCTTCTATTTCCCTTTGACTCATCAGCTTCAGGAGAAAAAAA
>VXBZ01009855.1:196007-207363 GCA_013399135.1 Heliornis fulica | reverse complement strand
AAAAAAAAAAAAAAGGCATTCTCTCCTTTGCAATGTTCAGAAGCAGTACCCTTTTCAAACTATCCCAGGAACCTAAAATTTGAGCCATCAGTCAATTGGCACTTCAACAATATCATGTCTTTTCGGAACACTTTACTGCAAATAGGATTAAGGACATTTCCAGTTTAAAACTCTATCCCTAGTGAGAGAGAGTACGTGTATCAAGTCTGAAGCACCCATTGATGCCATCCCACAGCTGCGACTTGCTAAAAAGATTGATGAAAGTAGCTTAATGTTGTAACTATCTTACTGTGTAAAATAGCTAATGGAATCCCTTTTTAATTCTGCTGTAAACGTTGTCTTCAGAAATGCCAGGATCTGTGTTGTTGTAGTAAGGCAGAGAACCCAATGGGATGTAAAACTTACTTGTCCTAAATGTTGTGAGAAGGTGGATCCTATTCAGCAACTTTCCTTTGTACTACGCGGTGCTGTCCCCGAGCCCTACAGATTGTCATGGACAAAGTGCACAGAGCAGCAAGCTTCTTAGCCTCAAACACTACATGTGGGCAAGTTTTTGTCTATGGAGTTGTTGCATTGGTAGTACTGTCTTTGAGGTTTGGGGAACAGGAAGTGGAGGATTTTTTTTTCAATACTTATTACGTGGTTCTGGTCACAGAAACTTCAGAAAAAGCAAAGGGGTTAATCTGGAGAGGTGCAAGATACACCGCACTTTCTGCTCATAGGGCAATTGCACTGTTACTGTACTTATTGGAGTGTGATTTGTCTGTTTCATATCTACTGACACAGATTTTTATTTTTTTTTAAACTTCGCTCAGAGGAGTAGTTTGGGAGGATGAATTCTGGTCTTCCAGATCCAATTATCAGACCTGAAACTTTGCAAATCTCCATTTTACATAATATTGTTACTGTTTTCTTTTCAGCCTTAATTTCTTTATAACTGCAACTTAGAGGATTGACACTCAACTCTTTCAGATCATTTTAATCTGCTGCTATTCCGCATATTTCCTTACAATGCTGTTACAGAAAAAATAAAATGTAAAACGTGATACAATTCAAGGTGTTGTGCTGCAGCAGAAATCCATTGTGTAGCCCTACCCCTGCTGGTCTAAGGCTAGACAAGAACTATCTAAATAATGTACCTTTGTCTAATAAGTAAGTTGTGATTGTGAAAAGCTTAACTGTTACATTACTTCTTCAATCAGTAAACCATGAAGAACTGTTTGGACTTACCAGAAGTAACCACATACTCAAAAAATAAAGGTTGAGAAAAGAACTGAGTAAACATTTCAGTTCACAAGCTAGATGAAGGAATCTAAACCCGTCATCTAATAGAATAATAATGCATAGGTATTGGATGAATATGTTAATGTTTTACATATAAACAACCACTGATTTGGAGCTTTGGGGTGCTGTCCCAGGACAGACACCCATACCTGTGCAAATATACAGTAAAATACCTCTGCTCTGCATGTATATTGGTGTATTTCACACAGGCTAAATGAACCCCAAGTTTTGGGATGACAGTGTGGGTGGCAGCTATGGACTGGTTTCTAGGTATGCTTTATGATCTGATGGTGACTGTTGTCTTGTTTAGCTCCATTTCACTGGACATCTGGGAGCCTTTAGGCAGCACTGCTGACTTAAAAGCTTTTCTCTCTGTGTCTGGATGAATTAGGACTTAGATAATTTTTTTTTATATTCCTGCTACCATCTCTGAAAGGCTGTGACCTATCCTTTGTTTTAGATTATTCTATGTTTTCCTACTCTGGTTGTTACTGAGAAGCCATGATAGATGTGCCAGGCTCATGATTGGCTGTATCATCAAACCTTGCCAACTTTTTACCCCTATCTCTTCTTGTTCCTTGTGGTGCATCCATACCCATGCACTCTTAACTCCTAACAATCTTTACATTTCTATTACAAATTTCTATGCTGAGTCAGAAGAAGTCATCACTTCCCATGTATTTGACTGATTTGCTGTGCAATGAAAACTTGGTAGCAGTAGCTCAGCAAAATAGAAGAGAATTTGCTAGCATAGAGTTCTCGGAATTTCTTAATTCAACAGCCACAAAAAGAAGCCACAAAGACAGTCCTTTAGCTATTGGGTGTGTGAGGCCCTGAGAGACAGCTTGCTTTGCTGTGCTTTTGGCAGTGTTTCTCCATCACCAGAGAGTGTGTGGAGAGTGATACATGCAACTAACACCCCGTGGGAGCAGGGAACTGACAAGAGCTGGTGCAAACACAGGAAACAGCTGCCAGCAGCCGCCGCCTTCTCTCTGTGAGAGATACCAGGAGGTACCAGGGAATAGAAATTTTTGTCTTCTTAGACTAAAAATACTTCAAATGCTGAAGGTGGAAGGTCTAGCATTAGGGCTTCATCCCTCCTGTTATTGCCTTAAGACTTGCTTTCTAGGAAAGCAGGAAGCAAGCTCCATCAGTAGAAAATGAGAAAGAAACCTATAGCCGTCAGTTCATCATGTTGCAGTGGTTAATAGCATTATAGATCTCCAAGTGCAGACTTCCTCTTGAAAATCACTGTTGCTTTTCTGGGCTGTGCTCCTGTACTCAGCCTTCTCCTCAGAAAGGCCGGAGTGTAGACAAGGTTAAAAATAGTAATAATAAAATAAATGAATTTTTTTAAAAAGCTGACAGAATGGAACAGCAAAGTGTTGATAGGACAATGATACCAAAAGAAGAGAAATCAAGCTGTGGGCACAGGTCATAAAAGACAAATGTGAAGTCAGAAAAAAGATAGGAAGACTGCTATGACAATAAAAACAAGTGAATGATAAAGGAATTAATCAATGGAAGCATTATGAAGTAAATATAATGCAAGGATGGCTGTGACAATGAGAAGAAACTGCTCCACCCACACAGCAAAACACAGTATTATAGCCACATTATGTGCTTGGATTAATTAAGGCAAATGTGGGATGGTGCTGAGGTGGCTGTAATGCTTCCAGGCCCGATGCTGCCTAACCGGCAGCCACCATGGCTGCAGGGTGCTTTGAGCTGCATCTGATGAGAGCAGAGGCCAAGGTTGCCTGACCCGGTCTAATACAAATATAAAGAAGAACACTTGGAAATTGCCTCTCGGCAGAGCTTCAGGGGATATGGAAGAAGAAAGGAATAGGAAGAGAGGGAAGGGGGAAGCTTTGCAGTAAAAGTAAAAAGCAGTGCAAAGGGGATAGCAAATATTTAGCCTGGAAGAGTGCACAGCAGCACTGCTCTTTCTTCTCTCTGCTGTAAAAACTGTTGCTATTTTCAAGCTGAATATTGCTCTCATTGCTGTTAGAAAGGAGTGTGGTGTTTGTTACTATGGCCTGTCTACCTTGTCTTTTGGAGAGTGCAATCAAGGCAAAGAGTTATTCAAACTCAGACAGTTGTTCAAACTCAGTCTTTCATAGAAAATATTTCATTCAGAATCCAAAATTTCATTCAGATAGTCTGCTATCTCTTCAGCGAGATCCATACAGGCAGTGCTTCAGTCACAAATTCCTCATCCTTGTAGTAAAAACTCCTGGATACCTCCTACCTTTGTGTCATGGTATTCCCACCTAGCACAGAGAATCTGTGATTTTTCTCCTACATTGAATGAGAGGAATGGCGTATGGTCCAAGCTAAATGCCAGAGCAAATTGGAATTCATGTGGCAGAGAAACTAAGTTAGCAATGTAGTTTTGCTGCTGAATTAAATATTAAAATCAGTGAGAATGTTGTGTGGGGTTTGGACTGTCATGAATTTTAATATTTAATTCATAAACCCTTCTTTTTAAAGTTTCTTCAGTTAATCTGGGAGAAATAAAAGACAAAATCAAATGCTTGCCTGTTACAGAAATCTAGGTAATAGCTTCATTCAGAGTTTCTTTTCAGAACTTGGCTTCTGAGATGCAATTAAAAATACTTTTTTCCCCCTGAAGCCTCAATCTGAGTGAACTGATAAAAGCTGAGATTTCTCTTTTTTATTACATTTTTATTTTTCAATTTTAATTCACAGTAAGTTTATTTTTCCAATGATAGCTATCTCTAAAAGTTTCCATAAGTCACTCCAAGAAGTGCTTTTTAAAAAAATGAAGAGTTCCAATATTGTATGTGAAATGCTCAGTATTATAATTGTAATAATTCAATGGCTGATTAAAAGCATAAAGAATTTCATCTATATATATGAAGAAAATTAAGTAGAATACTCAAGAATAAAATGGAATAAAATTCCATTAATTTCAAAGTTAATGTTTATTAGACAATGTAAATTATGATACATATGTGTATATATATATGGCATTTGACAGACTGCTTCTTTGGTTGCAGAATCAAATAGGGAATCGAGATGTACTAAACGTACAGCTGTAATTTTAGTTGTACTGTTTTTTAATCTACAGTTGTACTGTTTTTTAATCTACCCCCTGTATAGGGAATGAGGTGGGCATTCAGAGGAAATTGTATGTGACTGTGTGTTTGAAGATTGAAAGTCAGTGTGTGTATGCAAGGGCTAAAATATCTGGTGAAGCATGAGGAATTATGGAAAGAAAGAATAAATATGTTTTAAGATTGATTATGCAGTATTTATCTGAGGTTGTAAGAGCCTAAAGTTATCAACAAAAGCTATTCTTTTTCTGGTTCTGAATTTTGTGATATAGAATAACAAACAATTACAAGTAAGAAAAATAGTATAGAAAACCTTTTCAGTGGGAGCTTTGCTGTGTTTTCTTCATCAATGTTTATAGCATTAATTTGTCCCATTGTTTCACTTTATAGATAAGGCACGGTTCTGTAAACTACTTGGGGAAGCAACTATCTAGAGCAATATGTGTATGAGATGCTCTTGTAATAACTTTTACTTGATGGGTTTTAAAGTATTTCAGTTAGCTATTCTCCTGGTATATGAAATAAATGTTTCATCCTAAGCTTTTATCATATTTACAAAGCAAAATGTTAGAAGGAATATAATTTGAATCGATGGTATCCACATACTTTTGGTTCCTCATCCTTTCTTTCTCAATATGAAAAGATAGTCAGAAGATCAACACTTTGACAAATATAATGTAATTTAAAATTATGTTTTGAAATTTATGCTCTGAATATAATCCTTGTAGCATTTTACACACCCAGAGATGCTACCTTCATTTAAATCTTATCATATAAGCATGAAGTCTTAGCTACCTTTGAAACCATATCCTTGAGTAAAAACATTGCAGATTACTCCAGCTTGAAATGTAGAAAGAGGTGAATCCCCATGTATCTGAAAAATCAAATTCACCTTTCCTCTTTCAACTTTGAGAAACTGCAATAAACACATTGGAGCTGCAAAAAATCTGCAACGAAGTAAATAATTGTAGAGTTTGGTCCACAAAAAAAATGGACAGGAAACAGGAAAATGGTGAATACTAGACTTAAAGGTGGTTTATAATACCCCAAAGTTTGTAACATGCAACAGGGAATTGCAAGTATCTGTCTTATTAAATTTAGTCTTGCTGACAGGAAAAATATTATTTATCCATATGGGTTTGATTAAGCAGAAGATTAATTTTCAGGTGGGACGTTGAGAAATCCTTTTAACTTTCCCACTTTTGCAAAAGACATTTCCACTTCTGATTTCTTGATTTTCTTACTGCGAAAACCTTCTTTATCACTTCTTCCCTCCATGTGCCCAGAGGGGTTGAGGTAAAAAAAACCCAACTGAACAAACAAAGAAAAAAACTCTACGTTTTACTTAGAGCAGAGATGGTGCATCAGTTCTTGAGGCACAGAGACATGAAGAAAAGATTTTTATTTATAAATCTGCCTATCTGCTGACTCTATGTAGTTTATAGTGTACTCAAATTGTAGTTTGTGGGGATATCGAAGGTAATATATCATTGGTATAAATATCTGCCCATCTACTGTCTATCTAAATGAAGTAACAGTATCATGACTGTTTCCAATTAAATGTTAATGATACCTCAGAGTCTCAGTCATTATCTGGGGTCTCAAAAAAAGTTTAGAAATATGACTACATGATTTCATAGATTAAAGAATGTCAGAAGTCCTCAAGAGTCTGATGGTTAAACCTATGGGAAATTAAGGTTGGCCATCTCATCAAAAAGGAAGGGAAAGTCACCTCATTGGAACTCATAATGAAGGGTTGTCCCCCTTGAATGTCTGTCAGCCCATGTTCTTGTTCATGGCTGGCCTTCTGTCTTCCAAATCATGGAATCACAGAATGTGTTAGGTTGGAAAGGATCTTTAAGGGTTATCTAGTCCAAACCCTCTGCAGTAATCAGGGACATCTTTACTAGATCAGATTGCTCAGAGCTTCAAGCCTGACCTTGAATGTCTCCAGGGATAGGGCCTCCACTACTGCTCTACAACACATTATTGAAGTCCTCCACACCTTGGAGTATTTTCCCAGCCTTCTCCAAGTAGTGTCTCCAAGCCTTTCACATCTCTTTTTCCAGCCTTTTCCTATCCTTCATGTGCTCCTAAATACCCTTCTTTTGTGGATTGTTGACTAACCTCCCCCTACTTTGTGCAACCAACTCTTGACTAAAGTAAATGCTGCAACTTTCCCCAACTATTGCAAGTCTTAATCTGACCTTTTTCTGTACACCCCACCCTGCCACATGGAAGGCAGAATTCCTCCCTCTTCCAACAGAAAAAAAAAAACTTTGCTTCCTGCTACAAATAGCATAAAAAGGAAAATTATAAATTATTTACATATGCAGGTACTCAACTCAGAAAAAGGCTCTGTGGTAGAAAATCAATGATTTGGTTGTAGCAGCTATAGTACTCTGATCTAGGTATATGAATGGAAAGAGGTAGACGAAGAAATCTTGTTGTTCATCACATTGTGTCCCCATTTTTAACCAAGTATGGGTTTTGACATCAATGATGATTGACAGCCCATTTATTTATAGTTATAAATTTAAGGCTCAGTTTGTGAACCTTTTATGTGACTGTTAAAAATCGGTAATCTGATAGGGTTCAATAAAAGATAGTCTATCAGTTATTTCACTGATTCATCCTGCCAGCCAGACTGATATAATCCCTTGGATCCACACCAGAAGTGTAAAAATGACTGAGTTTCTCTCTGGCAAAGAAGACTCCATATGCTTTACGGACAGTAAAGTTCAGGGAGAAGATTATGTCAAGATTTATGTCGACTGTTATTTAAGTTAATGAGGGAAATCTATCTAGGAGGAATGTATGCATGAGATCCAGTTGAATTAACTGTTTTAAGAGAAGGATGGAGCCTACCAGGTTGTGTATATTATTAGACTTTTTCTTCTACTGCTTGCAGTGAAAAGCAAAGCAACATTTCCTTTCTATTCTAATACTCTCGTCATTCTAGAGGATATGGGACCATTTGCTATTTTATAGGTTGAGTCAAAAAACCCTAGTTATTAAAAGTGAGAATGTGAGAGTCAACTGAAGATGTCAATTTGCTAGGAAAAATCTGATTATAAACAGAGATGCAAAGTCCATGTGCTTTCCTAATAATGATAAATTATATTAGTGCAGCCCATTAAACATTCCATTTATACATTAAAACATTGGCAGGTGGAAGAGTCCTTAATCTGATGGTTTAATATTTTTATTATTTATTTACTGGTATCAGTTTACATTCAACAGTGCATCTGTTCTGGGACTTTGTACAGATGCTTGCCTACTGTCTCTGCCAAACTGGAAGTTGTCCCATTTCAACCGTGCAAATACTGGGAGAGAAAACAATCAGGAAAAACTTCTGTTCTCCCAGTCATGGGCAGGTACAAAGGCAATCAACGAGCTAGACTGAGGTCTTGTCAAATGCAAAATAACATTTACTATCTTGGGAGGAAGGAGAAGAATTAATTTTTGATCATTTACTGTATTCAAGTAGTGCATGGTTTCTAATCTGAAATCACAAAGGCAAAAATTAAATATAATCGAGTGAGTAAACGTGTGTGACAATTCCAGAATAACGGAATCGACCAAAATGATAATATTGTAGTACAGAATTGCATGCAAGTACTGTGCCAGAAAGTCCCATGTAAAACTTTGTAAGGTAACTGATTGTGTTGGCAGAGATACAGCACTGAAAGCAATAACCACGATTGGGAATTCTCTGTATTGGACACTGTGGTCCTGTCATGAGAAGTTGCATTGGTTATCAGATACACTGATAAACTTATATCTCTTTGCACGATTGGAAGCTTCTGTAGTAAGACATTATTCCAGATTGATCAACATTATTCCAATACATACTGCTTATGTAAATCACTAAGATGGAAAAAAGTCCTAATAGTCTGATTCAGAGAGTAGAGAGGGAGGATGCTGTGAGCATCTCAGTGTAGTTCCTGTAGCCCATGTTTAGTGGGCTTTCTCCAGTTAAAAAGGGAAGGGAAGGAAAGGGATGTGTTCTCAATCATCATCTGAACAGTCTATTTCTGTGCAGGTTCAGCAGTTGGATTAAGTGGATTTCACAAGTTATATACTATGTCAGATCCAGGGCTAATGACAAAAATTAGGACTCTTGGGTTAAAGTGTATTATTTCTGTGTAATGACTTCCAACTGAGAAATGTAGTGTTTTGTTGGGTGGTTTTTTTTTTTCCCAGGAACCTCTTGCTTTTTTTGATGAAGTTGTTCAAAATAACACAAATCAAAGAAACCCCAAACAAGCCAGCATCATTGAAATGGGGCATATTTCTGATAATATAGGGATGACAGAACTCCACTTTTTGTCTTAATATGTTGAATGGAAGAGAAAAGTTTTGTGTTGACATATAAAGCTCACTAGAATGCTCTTTATTGTATGATACATATATTGAAGGATTAAAAAAACCCAAGGACATGCTTCAGCATTTCCAGAACATATCAAAAAAACATTTAAACTGTTCTCAGAAACATGGTTAGGGTGGATTTTTATTCAAGCTGAATTTTAAAATTTTGGAGTTTTGCTGTAATGAAATCTAAAAAAAATAATGTTAGTCTAACTGATTTGATGTGTTCTTATGTTCCAGTTCCACACTCAAAAATACCCAGCTCCCCTGAATATCCCACCTAGAAAGGCAATAGCAAAAACCTCATTCCTTTCATTACTTTTTCTTGAATTGAATCACATGGACATTTTGTTTGCCATGGCCATCTTAGCTTAATTATTCTGCTGCTCAGAAGTTCCTACAAAAAGCAATAATCAGAACTCAGTGAATTGGTTTTTGTTTTCAATGTTTCCCGCTAACCTCATTTTCATTAACTTTCAAATTAATTGGAAAAGTAAACCTCTCAATGAATTGTTATTATGCCTGTTATTCTGAGCTGCTTTTAAAGCTCACACTACATAAACCTCTGCTCCCCGTGGTTGAACAGGCAGTTAATTCTTGCTGCTGTCACAAACGTGTGTGTTTCAAGTTAAGTTGATAATACCAGCTTGTGGCAGGGTGGGTGAGACCTATGAGCACTGGAATAAATATGGGAAGATGAGAAGGAGAGAACAGAGGTCAGATGTAAAAGGAGCAGAGGCAAAGAGAACATTAAAAAGTTGGTCAGAAAAAGACTGTCTTGAGAGAAATTGAAACTTGAGGGTGCTAAGGACAAGATGTAAGAAATAGAGTGAAGGGTTTTCTTAGAAATAGTGGTACTACAATCACGCTGATTTGCCAAAGACCTTCCTAGTAGCAAAAAGATTAAGGAGCAAAGCTCATTTTTTTTCAGCTTATGGTTAAGGCAGCACCCACATTGCAGGAGGAGAGCCAGGATGCTCAGGCCTTCACTTTCATAGCACACATGATGGTACTGGCAGGTAGCTGTGTTCCCTTGCTCTTCCTGCTATCATCCTGTTCAATATTTTTATTATTGACTTTTCCTGTTTCCTATTTTATGCGCCTTTACAGTTTTTAGGTTTTGTTTTTCTCCATCCAACTGAAAACTGTGTTAGTCAGGGTAGAGGCATTGTCGCTGTTGATCAACATTTTCTTATGTAGCTGGACTTACTAGAGTAATGACAGTAGATTAGGGCAGCACAAACAGTCCTGTGCAGAAGTGTATTCCCACTTGGGATGGCATTAGTGCCTTGTAGAGTAGCATCTAACCTGGGAGAGAAGGGACCAAGTCTGAGCTGGCTTCTCTCATTTCTCCTAAATATGCCAATTCTCTATGCTTTTTAGTGCTTCAGCTGTATACTCCATGCCCTTCTGGGCTCCCAGGGTGAAGAGTTGAGGTTCCCCTACAATAATCCTTGAAGGAGCTAAATAAGTTGTCTCTTAAGGATGGTATCTGCTCTACCTGTCTGATGATCATTTATTGTGCAGATCTCTGAATATTAAAAAAAAACTCCAACATTTAAAGCTGTAGGAATTAGGGATGGCATTTTGTTGTTTTGCCTTTCTTGGTATGGTTCTCTTCAGAGCTATTTCCAGATTACTTGATGAAAGAGAAAATCCTGTGACAGGGAATGATTAGTCTGTTGTAGCTCAGTATATACATATATCTTGCCTCCTTGAAAAGGATTATTTTCTTACACTTTTTTTTTTTTTTTTGAGAAAGGGTTTCTTTTTACACAGTGTAGAGGACTTTTAGAGCTGCAAATAGAAAACCTGATTCTACTTTAAAAACTTTGGCATCTGTTATTTTTAAAGTTGTTTGGTGACAGCTTGGTGACTGTCACAAATCAAAACATTTATGTTTGGAATTGTTCAGTCATGAATGAAGCACAAGATGAAAGAAAAAACAAAAGAAAACTGAATTGGTCAAAACCAAGGAGAAAGAAGAACAGACTAGCAGCAGGCTCATGGCCCTAGGCAATGTGCAGTTGATGGGGACACATGAATTAACATTCTGAATTCAGTGTATGTGTTAAATTAGTAATCTCATCAAGATCCACTTGATTTAATTTACTTTGTACAGCAGGAGCACTCCTTATTCTTTCTCTTTTTAGCTCTGCACAGTGCTCTGACAGAGTACCACTTGCTGGGAGAGTGGCAGAGAGGAGGAGTGCAGGAGAGCATCTCCAGGGACTTCAGGAAAATGTTGAACTCCAGACAAAATTAGAGGACATCCAATATACATTGTTACTGTTTTGATGCTCCTGCTTCTTAACCCGAGAATTTGGTGTATAACTGAAATAATAATGATTTCCCTCTGTCCTTAACCCCTGCTTTTCTATCTTACTGAAGCCTGGTAGGGAAATTCTGATGCATTGTTATCATTGTAGGGTGAAAAATATGAATTTTAAGATGAGTTTGGTTACTCATCAAAAAGTTTGCAGAAGCAGTTGTAACTTAATATATGTAAGGATGTAGCCACACTCTGATATTTGTTTTTAATCCATCAGATAGAAAATAAATAAAGAAAAATAGCTTATTTTTGCAGGAATCTGAGCCTTGAAAATTCTTTTTTTTTTTTT
>VXBZ01009855.1:164550-195626 GCA_013399135.1 Heliornis fulica | reverse complement strand
TATATATATATATATACCACAAAAAAACCCCACCAAAACTTTTTAGCAGAAGTGGAAAAACATTAGCATAAGGAAGAAAAAAAAAAGTATCTCTTTTATCTTAAATACAGATGCAGTGAAATAGTCCAGAGTCACCAAAAAGACTAAGTAACACAAAACATTTTTGGTCTTGTTTATTCCCCATCAATCAACAGTAGAGTGCAGCTGGTCCATTTAAGCCAAAAAAGTAATCTTGATACATTCATTGGTGACCATGAAAAGAATCTGTTGGAATGGAAAAGGGCAGAAACAGTTGGATGGATTTAGGGCACATATATCTTCAAAAAGAGGTGTGGAAGGAGGAGGTAAAACAGTCCAGTGCATGCACCAATAAGTGGGAAAACGTTCATTTTAATGCACAGCTTTATATGACATCTGTGTGAAATTGGCAATATTTAATACAGAAAAGGCACAGATGGAGGGTGAAGTGTTCAGTAATAGGTCTGGTATAATAAGTCTTGCTAAAATTAAATTGACAGAATGATTTGTCAACTCTCCCCCCCACCAGCAAACTTCTGTTTATAGTACTCATTATAGCACCAATTTAACAGAAAAGTACCAGTTACTCTTTATCTTTCTAAAGACATGGTTCAGCAAATAGCAGTTTCTTGGAATAAAGACTACAAATTTGACATAAGCAAAAGTAATAGCAGTTTGGGATACAGAAAACAAACAGCAAGAACAGATTACATCAGCTGGAGCAGCACCTCAAAAAACTAACCAGTTTTCCCCCAACCTGGGTTTATGCAGAATACATTGAAACGAAAGAGTGGATTAATTGCAATAAAGTAAGTGGAGAAGGGTGTGTAGTGCCTGCTGAGGATATGCCCCCAGAACCCACTGACTGCAGTAGTCACCTTGGTCTCTTTCCTTTGTGGCAGTACTAAAACCTTCCTTTGTGTGAATTATGACACAAACTGTCTCCACATGTTCCTCTTTTCTTACCAAGTTGCCACCTTCTGTTCCTCTAGAACTTTTTTTTTCCTGGCTGTGTGTTTTTGGACTCGAGCTGCTGTTGCCTAAGGTGCTTTCAGCTCCTGGGTGCCCTTCTACCCCTGGTAAGGCACCCTGCTTGCTTTAGATGTGCTGGTACTGGGCTTTCCAGTCTGAGCATGAGTATAATCCCAGTGATGTATTACAGAATACTTTTGATTTTGTAGGATTAAACTTCTGTTGAGGAGTTTAGTATGGCTTTTCTTACCATCTCCTCCATTTTTTATTAGAGGTGCTTTCGATCTTGTACCAAATCCACTAGGACAATCTGCTGCAGCTCAGATTGACAAACAGGGACTTCAGTCCACTCTGCTGAGTATATTCTTACCATGTTGAACTCCATTGGATAAAATCTGGTCTAGCTCATCTTTTGGCCTTTAATTTCCAGCTTGATTGTTAGTCCCTTGGATGCTGCTTTAGCCTCTGAGTGGCTGAGCAAGCTGAGCAGCTGCAGTGTGTTTGCTTCTACTGTGCAACACTAAGTGGAAAGCTTGGGTCTAGGGATAGAAATCTCAGTGAAATTGTACACTGGTTTCACAAAATCTGTGTCCTGGCATTAGATATTGCTTGTGCTTTATGAAAGTTAGATTAAAAAATCTACTCATTATGACATGAATTCAGAATTAAATACTTTCAGCTACAGTGAATCGCAAAAATAAAATTTGGTGGTGCAGGTGCTGAATAATAGCTAGTAATGGGAGATGTTAGTGATGATGCAAAACTGCAAAGACCTGTTAGGGTGGTTTGTGGCAGCGTCTGTGTGCTAAGCCCAGTTCACATATGTAAGCAGTTTGTCTGACTCCATTGTAAATGATTTTCATTGCTACTGATACTCTTCAGCCATCTTTTAATGAGTTGACTTAATGTGAATAACAGCATTTACAGAAAGGAGTTTAATTCAATTTGCTAAGGAGCTGACATGAAGAACTCATTATTTTCTCGGAGAATTGTTTCTCTAAAAGAAAGTAACAACATACCATTATAACCTTTTGAGGAAAAGCGTACTTCTGTTTATTTTGTTTTATTCGTCACTTTTATATTACTTTTTATATTTTATATTTATATTAATTTTCTATTCTGAATAAAATTATAAAAAAAAACAGTCATAGCACTAGAAGCATATTATGTCTTAGCTCTTTTAAAAACAGGTCTTTAAATATTCTTTTTATTTCATCATCCCATAATTTGTATTTTGAAAATATTTGCCGTTGTTGCTTTATATATTAACTCAGCTCCTGAATTTCAGTTTCAAGAAGCATGTGAAGGGGGGGAAGATTGACTTTCTCTCCATTTCTAAATTTTTCTTTTGATCAACATTGTGATTTTTAATTTCACCTTGGCTATGCTATGAACCTTATAGTTGTTTAAAATTAGGCTGATTTTTTTTTGTTTTAATTAAAGAAATATTGAAGATTTTTTAATTAAAGGAATAGTTATGGAAAACTAAATAAGAGCTATGTTGAACTGTGGCGTTTGGCAGATCCAATAGAGGCAATGGTGGGAGGAAGTACTGAATGATTGAAAGATCCTCTTTTCTGGTATTACTTCTTTCAGTAGCGAAAATGATCCATTAGATCCATAATGGATTCAGTGAGATGCTGTTGTCCTTCAGGCTCATCCTCAGCAGGTCTGGCTCTGCAGCTTTTTCTTATTGAAATATTAGAAACAACATCACAGCCTGATGTGGTCTGCCAGGGTTCCCCTGAAGGCTTTGCTTTCCTGTGGTTTATCACGTTATCATGGTGATGCAAACCATGCCCAGCAGTCTTTTTCTGTCACTGGTTGCCACTGCTGCCTAAACTGGTATCTCTCTTCTTAGACCCCCTCCAGGCCTCTTGTAGATTCACCAGTAAAATTGCGCTTTACATTTCGCTTTCTACTCTTGAGATCTTTGCACTGTAGTATGTCAGTGTTCTGATACACTTTCTCAAGATGATCTCCTCTGCCCTAGGGCTTTCATCATCTGTCTTCTCTTCTTGGGATCTTCTTGGGATCATCCATCTATATCCAGCCTATTTGTACTATTCTTTTGACTTCTGACATATATTATCTTACTCATCTTCTCTCTCATTCAAATCCAACTGTTATTCCTTGTCACGTCTATCTTCTCTTCTGTGATATTTCAGTGATTCCTGAAGTCTTCAGCCTGCCTGCTGAAGCTGCAGCAGGAGTGCTGTTGACTTCAAAGATTTTGATCTATTGTTTTAAAGATTTGTCTCTATAAAGCTGACTGGGTTAACGTCTCTAACTACATGCTTCCAGGAGCAGGGACTGTATTACTTTGTGTCTGCTCTAGAGAATGCATGTATATTCATTCTGCTCAACTGTCACTACTTTCACCATCAGCACTGACCCAGAACATGTGCTTTTCCTGCACATGGAAAATCTCAATGAAAATTACAAGTTGCATTAGCACGGGAGGGGAAATGAGACACTTGTTTCTCCCAGACATTTTCCTGTGACAAGTGAGCATTCTGCCTTCCCTGTCTTCTGACACCTTTTGTGTAACAAGCTTTGTCTGCCGCAAGACACCACGTGGTGTCTGAGAGCAAAATTGGGAGATATAAATCTTACATCGTTCACAGCTCTGTCTTTCTTCCATGTCTGAGGCTGGATCTCTGTTGAAATGACACAAGAGCTCTGCAGAGAAGGGAACACGCGCTCTCCTCTGCATGCAGATTGGAAGTCCCGGCCAGGCCCAGCGTGATTCATCACTGGTACTCGAAGTGAAACCTTTTATGTTTCTTCAGTTTAGTAGCTCAGATTCAATCGTGCACTATTCTGCTAGTGTTTTGACACAAGCAGCCCGTTCACGGTTTTGTAACACCATACACCATACAACTGACTTTTCTTGCAGTGCATCCTATCTCAGCTCCAGCAGCAAGGTCTGCACGTGAGTTAGCGGAGATCTCACGTAGCAGAAATACCGATTCCTCATGGACCTGTACTGCAAGAAATGATTTATATCACGTAGGTGCGAAAAGTAACTAAGTCAGCACTGGCACCCGGAAGCACATTTCCATTGCAAGCAGATGAGGTGGTTGCATTGCCTTCAGTGAACTGGCTTACTGACTCTATGCTTTACTAAACAGGAGAGGAACCACTGTCAGGTCTGCCTTACCCTTTTTTATACTCTTTTGATTAATTATTCTGCTAGTGCTGTCATCTTCTGTCCTGGAGGAAAATAGGAATTTAACTCATGAAAAACAATGGATTATCTGTAACAGAAACGATTCCACTTATCAATCTGGCTTTTGCCTCCCAGGCAGCTCTGTTGTTCCTCTCTTTGAGCAACATGGATGTGAATGACCGGCAAATGATAGATTACGTTTAAATTTTGTAATTTTTTTTCATCTGTGTGCACATGCCATTGGCTACCCTTTTTATTCTAAGCATAAAACATTGATAGTTTAACTAAATACAGGATATCAAGCAGAATGTGTAAAACTTGTGTTATGTCTTATGTGGGCACTCCTATTTAAATCTGACTTCTTTTGTTTTGTTCTTCCAATTACAAGTGTAAACTAAATTGCTGAATCCTTATCTAAACCATAACTTACTTTTGCATTATATTGGAGAGTGTCCCGAGGAGGGCAATGAGGACAATGAAGGGTCTGGAGGGGAAGTCTGATGAGGAGAGGCTGAGGTCCCTTGGTTGGTTCAGCCTGGTGAAAAGGGGTCTGAGGGGACACCTTATTGCAGTCTGTGGCTTCCTAACGAGAGGTAGTGAAGGGTCAGGCACTGATCTCCTCTCCTTTGTGATCACTGATAGAACCTGATGGAATGAATGGTATGAAGCTGACACTGGGGAGGTTTAGGTTGGATGTCAGGAAGAGGCTCTTTACTGAGAGGGTGGTTGGGCACTGAAACAGGCTCCCCAGGGAAGTGGTCACAGCACTGAGCTTGGCTGAGTTCAAGAAGCGTCTGGACGATGCACTCAGTCACATGCTCTGACTTGGCTGTCCCTGTGTGGAGCCAGGAGTTGGACTTGATGGTCCTTATGAGTCCCTCCCAATGCAGGAGATTGTGTGATTCTGTATATATGTGCATGTTTCTATGTATATCTATACATATATGTAGGTCTTTTTTTTCCTTAACTAAGAATTTACTTTGTAATAAGCCTGAACTACCTAACATGACTTTCTATGCTCCCTGAGACGAAGCTTAGAGTGAACTGACATAGCAGGGGTAGTGAGGGTCAGAGACACAACTAAATCCAAGGAGTGCTTAGTGGGTGTTTGAGCAATCCCGCACTCTGTCATTGAAATGATCTATCTATAGATATATTTGGATTATGTCTTGTCTTATCCAGATACTCATAATTTGTAGAAGTTTTAAAGACAGTGAAGAAAATAAAAATTAACTTATACTAACAATTTTTGACGTAATGTGTTTCAAGTTAATCTCTGGAATAAACATCCAAATTTCAGCAGGTGTATGTCTGACTCAATAAGATCCCATGAGCAGTTGTTTCTGCTTTTATGTTTCTATACCCTTCCTGTTGTTGGCAATTTCAGCTTAATTTTGGTTAAAAGGACAATACTTAATATTTCTGTGGAGAACTATTATTTTTTTTCTTGCTGTCATTTTCTGTTAGAATCAATCTGGCTCTTTTAAGTTGAGGCGTTAACAGTTTATGGTTGGATTATTCTCCCAACTTCTAATTCTGCATGTGCAGAAGCTTCTTAGAAGCAAAAACAAATAGAGAAGATCAATTTTTATGGCACTGATGCAAAATGCATGTGTCTTGTTTATAAATGTGTCACACACATGGAAACAAGATTCACTGAAAGCCTGCCAGATACATTATATGAAGTCTGGGCCATTGTATCGTTTAAGATCTTTGCCAGGATTTTCAGCTAAGGTTTATGCATCCAGCACAAAATTAATGTTATTTTAGTAAAGACACTTAAGCAGTGATAAAATAGTCCTACAAATGCTGTACTAGGTGTTCAATTCAATTTCCAAATGATAGATAGCAGATATTATGTGAAATAATATTTAATGCAAAGTTCCCTAGGTGTTAAGTAATTCCTTTGATTATTTACAGGACTTCTGTAATTCATTTTATTGTCCTACAATGCAATAATTTACATACTTAAACGCTCAAGTTCAAGGGTTTATTTCCTCATTCTTTTGTTCATTTTTCCCATGTATGTGGTATATGAAGGAGACATGTCTAAATAGTAATCTCTAACAGATATATGTAAAGTTAATTTAAAGCTGGAGATTCTTCCAGTGTCTTGGCATTAAGGAACAGTTTCACTTATTGATATCATGTAAAACCATAGTCAGTATATGCAGGAAGAAGACAGAAAAGGTAGAATTTCAGAGTTGAAACTAGTTAATGTTGTGTCAGATGATAAGAGGAATGTCTCAGGACTCTGGGCTTGTTTAGTTTGGGTAAGAGGAGGCTGAGAGGTGAACTCATTGGTCTCTACAGCTTCCTGTGGAGGGGAAGTGGAAGTGGAGAGGGAGGAGCTGAACCTTTCTCCCTGGTGTCCAGTGATGGGAAATGACTCAAAGCTGCATCAGGAGAGGTTAGACTGGATGTTAGCTAGCATTTCTTTACTGAGAGTGGTCAAACAGTGGTAGAGGCTTTCTAGAGAGGTGGTTGATGTCTCAAGCTTGTCAGTGTTTAAGAAGCATTTGGACAATGCCTCTAATAGCATTATTTAACTTTTGGTCAACCCTGAAGTAGAATGATCACTGTAGGTCCCTTCCACCTGGAAATACTCTGTTCTGTTCTGTGCTGTGCTAGGCTATGCCACAACATCCCTTGATTGCTTTTTTTACCACCATTAATAATAATAGAGCTTGTGATTTAACTGGTATTTTAGTGTGTAGAAGTGATTACTTAAATCACTCGGGAATTGTGAAACAATGAAAAACGCTATGTTGTTTGTGAGAATGTAGCTGGAGGGAGCTTTTCCTTCTGACCTAATGTTCTTGAGATCAGATACAAATTAATTTTTAGGATTGGCTATGACAGACTGATTTTTTCATATTGATATGTGTAAAGGCTGTGTTATACTACTCGTGTACATACAATTGTATTGAGGTTTCTGAAGTTACAGACTCTCTTTTGGCAGTTAGAGATATTTTTTGTCTTTCTGATTCTCTGGATTTATGTGGAGTTGCATTTTATCTGAGGCTTGTTGCCTGAGAGATTATATCTATGAATTAGGTTTATATTGTGGACACAACATATTTGTTCTGGCATCTCCAGGAAAAGTAAGATATATTCTGCAAGGGGAATTATACTATTGCTGGATAATTGAGACCTTCCACTTTAGCTGCAGTGTGGAAATGCATGGCTTCTATTGCTGTTCGTGCAGTTCAGTCTTATTCTTGATAAAAGGAACAAGAGCAGACTGGATAACAGGTTCTGAGACAGCAAAAAACTCTGAAGTGATATGCACTGCTGTAAAAGTACTGACATATTATTATTAAATAATTATAATATTGTATTCATTGAGCTCAAACTAGACATTCCTGGAAATGTCATTCCCTTTGGTCTTCAGCCTGGAATAGTGGAAGAAAGGGGTGGGTAGTTTTCACAGGGACACTGGTGCTTTCTTACAATAAAACTTATTTTGTTGGTTATTTAAATGACTGGAGTCTTTAGCCCTTGTTTTTCAGCTATAACTTTACATTTATTTTCCTTTAGGACTAAGAAATATTAAAATGAAGTGCTAATCCTTAACACTGCCCATGTTAATATCAGATTCTTAAATGCATTTTTTCATCAGCACAACTTGATTAGCTTTCTCATGACAGTCTAGTAAGATTCAGCCTTTTATCTTTTTTCTTTTTTAACTATGTAAATACACTCAGAGAAATAAATTCCATTAGTCACAAGCTTAAAGCAAAGCAAGTATGAATGAACTCACACAGACAGGGTATAAATGAGGATACCAACAGCATGTAGTGAGGAAAATTATTATTTTTTTAAAAGGCCACGGATGATTGTATTTAAAAAGAAGCATATGGAGAAGAACATCTCCTTTCTATCTCCTTCTCTGCCCTTCAATAGAAATGAAGCAGATTCCTTGAAAATGAGTGTGTCACATATAAAGAGATGTATTTTATTCGATAAATATAATTATCCTTTTTTTCCCCTAACACTTTCATTTTTTTTTATATCGCATTCCTAACAATGCAAATTTGGACAATAATAATATCTCTTCTTCTCACGTTACTTGTATTCTATAAGTATTTTTCTGTAATGAAGGGAAAAATACATGTAGGAAACAAAATACAAAACAAGGATTAAGAGTATCTGCAACCATCCTCCTATATATATGCACTTTCAATACATCTTGGGTGAATAAAGCATATATAATAGATCCATGACTGAGGACAACTAAGCTAGCATATCATATCACTTATGAATGACAGATGCTTGTAAGAACACATTTTTTGTAATGAATAATAAACTTTTGTCTTATACTATTTTGGTTTTGCTTCATAGTTCCAGGTACCAGAAGTATTGTAAAAATCAGATAAATATGGATAGGTGGTTTTCTATCATGTTTCTCTAACATATATTTATGATATATGTAACAATGTTTTTTCCATTAATAAGAATCTATTTGATAATAATTAGCTAATATATTCACAGCTCTGTGATCCTGTAAATGCTGCAAAGTACTCAGCATTATTATGGAACTAATTAGCTCATAAATATTTGCTAAATATTTGCAAATGATAATGGGATGTGAATATGCATAATTCTAAACAGTGCCTGAACAGTCCTGTATATTTAATTTAAAATATATTTTGTTTGCAGTGAAGTTTTAGCACACACATTGTAAAAATGTGCATTGACACTTAGCAGATGATGTAAATATATATGCTTTTTGGGAAAGGGATGCCTATAACTTTGGTCCTATTTATTGTATCTTGGAATTACAGCCTGATGAAAAAAGCTTATTTGTTAAGACCTTATTCACCTGAAGGAAAGGAAGCTGGCAATATATTACGCTTGAGAAACTGTTTTGAGTAGAAGTGAGATGAATCATGGCCTTAGAAAAATTTCAGTACTTCTGCCTCAGTGATATGCAAACCAGCTTGGGCATAGAGGATGTTGAATTCATTCAAATTTGATTTATCTGTTTCAGAAGTCAGGTTTTTTCAATTTGATGTTCTTCTATCAGAAATGAAGTAGGCATTCGGAGAGGATTTTCCAGAAAGGTCTAGAAGAGGTTTTAGTACTAGTGGCTATTTGGAACTTGTTTCTATTCTTTGGGAACACAAAGAGATGGAACTTGGAGAAAGGTATGTGCACTTTGGAGGCTGAGATCAGTCTTACTGTCAGATATGAGTTGTAGTTTATTGTGTGTTAAATGGGGGAAAAAATGTATAAAGCTGTGACTAACTCCTAGTGGTCCAAGGTAGTAAGCCAATCTTTTAGACAACATTATATGCTTTATAATAGCAAATCAAAGCACTAATTTCTTAAAAAGGAATTTTGTGAAAGATACTTCACAAACAGCAAGATATATCAAAGTAAGAAAGATATATCAAAGATCTATTATTGAGGAGGGGAGCTTAGTTAAAATAAAATGTTTTCTCATATGAAAGAATATGTTGAAAAACATAAAGACAAACATAACAAGATATTACCCATGTTCATAAAATAATTCAGAGGTTGAACATTGGGAGCACAGCATTATATAATATTTCTTCAACACAGGGCCATTAAAATTTAGTTATTCAGTAGGGGTCCTGGTTCTTATATTACATTTGGTTATACTGGCTCCAAATTTCTACTTTTTTATTTTCTGTTTATGCTGTTGTGGGCAGGATACTTATGAGTCATGATGGCTTGGAAAAATGTTGTGGCTGAAACGGGAAAGGTGAGAATAGGCAGGTTTAAGTCTTTAAAGGAGTATGGGCAGCTGTCATGGGTAACATGATGGCCAAGAAAAACTAAAAATTTTTGCACAGAGTAGGAATTATTTTTCAGAATGTTACCAGGAGGAAGGATGGCTGGATTTCTTTTCCTTTGGGTCAAGAGCTTCTGGAAGCACTTTGTTTCCATCATGGATAGAAATATGCTGCAGTTGGCTGGGCAATTTAAATACAGTTTTAATATAGATATTTTACATCTAGTAGGCAAGGAATGGAGCACAGATCAGCATAGCCTGTGTGTCTGAATATAAATTGCACATTTCATAACTATTTGATTGTACCATTGAACTCATAACAATAGAATCAAGCTGGACAGTTATGTAATTATACTTCTGACTTCAGAGCAGGTATTCACTGCTGGCAGAAATCACAAATGGGCATGGAAGGAAAAGTGGACACAAGAAAAACAGCAGCAAAGTGCAGGGATTCTGAAGGGTTAATCAGAGCAGCAAGGTATCAATGCAAGCTTTGGATTAGCGTTTTAAAAGCCCTTCATGTTGGGCTAATGCTACTTCAGCTGAAATCAACACTGGCAAAGATAGAGCAACGTGCAAAAACCCAGCGCATGTCTACAGTCTGCAGCAGGATTGTGTAAGAACTGGGATTTTACAGCAAGGTACATGACCTGTAATTATCTTATAGTGGGGCCCTTGACTTGGTCATTGACAATAACAGTGAGGTGTCACTGTCGGTTTTCTTTGGCAGTAATTTCAGATGTGGAAGCCTCCTGGCAGATGAACTCTCTAGGTCTGTTCTAAAATTGCTAGAACAACACCATTTTGTGAAAGTAGGCTTCATTTGTGTCTCACAGATGAGCTCAACACAAAGAAAAGCAAGAAAACTCTAATTTATTACACTACACTACACACACAGAGAAACCAGAGTTGGATAATGAGAGGTACAAACAGCTCTTAAAACACCACCTCCCCCACCCCTCCCTTCTTTGCAGACTTCACTCTATTCATGATGTTTCTCTTCCCTAGGATGGCACAGGGAAAAGGAGGGGAAAGAGTGAATGGAGGCTTCAGTCTTTGGTCAGTTCCTCATGAGTTGTTCCCCTTCTTGGAGGGGGGGGATGGGGGTGGGCATTTCTCACACTCTTTCCCCGTGCCAATCTGGAGTCCCACCCATGGGAGACAATCCTCCATGACCTTCTCCATGTGAGTCCTCTCCAAAGGGGCCTCTGCTCTTCACTAGCTGCCCCAGTGTGGGTCACTGTTATAAACTCATAGAATGTCTCTCAGTCTCTCAGTCCCAGACTGCTGGCCCCAGCCTGGTCCCCCACAGAGTCACCAGTGCCCTCAGCAAACCTGCTCTGGTGTGGGTCTCCTCTCTCTCAACGCCTCTTATCTCTCTCCTTGGGCTGCAGGTGCTGCCAGGGGCTTGCTCCAATGTAGGTCACAGATTCTTCCCTATTCCTCCACCTGCTCCATGGTGGGCTCCTGCCTGGCCCAGGTGCCTCTCCACAGGCTGCAAGTGGGGTCTCTTTGTCCTCCATGGGCTGTGGGGGGACACCTGCCCCACCATGGTATTCTCCACAGGCTGCAGGGAATCTTCTCTCAGCGCCTCTTCCTCCCCCCTTCACTGACCTTGGTGTCTGCAGAGTTTCTTACATCTTCTTACTCCCTTCTCTGGTGGCAAAATGCAGCTGTTTGCATTTTTCAGCAACAGAGTTTGGGAGTTTGGCCTTGGGAGCCCAGCTGGGATTTACTTTATTGTACCCCTAAGAAGCTGCTAGCTGCTTAAAGAAGCCATGTTGCAAAGCCACCACACACATCCAGTGCTCCTTTGTACTTGACATTATTCCCATGGTCCCTATGTCTGAATGGACAAAAGCATTATGAATCTTCTCTTGATAGCCTTTCTACTAATGTGGGTTTATTCCTGTGTGGAAAATAATATTTTTTCAGAGCTCTCCATCCCCCATGCAGTGACCCTAAAAGCTGTGTAGGAGGTAGATCTACACAAACTTACTGCTTCTTTCTCTGTCTCCATTCTTAGCTCTTCTCTGAAAGTTTTCTTGCTAAATTAACAAAACGATTTGACTAGAATAACAGAAAACCTTTAGACTTTAGATTGCATCTAATGACAGATATTTTCTATCCTTAAAAGTTAGATCTCACCTCAAATATGACTACTAACAAACTGATGATTTGCAGCAGTAATAGATTACTGAATGCAGTGAAATATTTATGTTGGAACTTACTCCTCCCCATTGTAGCAGTAATGTTGCAGAATAAAAATAAAGATAGATTAGTGGGAGGAGAGTGAAGAGAGTAACAGCTGTGAGCCAAATAAAAGCAATTTTTCCCCAAATATCAAATCAATCTTTTTCTCCTAGGAATCTAATTACCTATAATCTTAATTATTTTTGCCCCATTCTTAGTATTTATAGTCTTTATTATATTAATATAATACACCTTATATTAATAATGTGTAAATTGCTGCTTCTTTTTTTTTTTTGATAAAACTACCCAGAACCACAGGTTGCAGAGGTAGCTGTGGAAATACAGTAAGACTAGTGACATGAAAGGCAAATTCTTCAAAAAGTCAGATTGGATGGAACCTCTGGGTTTCTGCTAGTGCAGAGCCTTGTCATGATGCCTGTATATTTATTTTAGATTTTGTTTGGCATTTCAGTAATCTTAAAAGAAGGTATGTCCATTCAAACAACAGACCTGATAGTTTTCTTAAAGGGAAAAGGCTATTACAGTAAAGTGGTGATTTTCTTCTATCATTTCTTGCAAGTAGCATATATCAAAACCATATTACTAATGCCTACAGTTTGATTTCATCTTCAAGGAAGAGACAAGCTTTGTAGCTGCTTTCCACGTGTAATTATCCTTTGAAGTCAAGAATGGTAAAAGCATAGATGCAAGGTATTAGAAATGGCACTACAAAGGAGAATGTGATCAACCAGGTTTGCTTTCCCATCTCTGAACAACCAGCAAAGTGAAAATCAGATAATTAGCAAAGGTAAAAGAGATACTCGCTCATCTCGGACAGGTACTGTATGTACTCAGTAAGAGCAGCCACCATTTTTCCACTTTTGCTGCCACGCACTGCAATTAACTTTTGAGGGCAGAGATTTAAATTCACCCTGTGTCAGGCTAAGTCTACCCATAGGTTAAGGGTAAATGTTTGAATCTAATGATAAAAATATGCAATCCAAAATTAGGCTTTGTGACTGTATTGGTAGGAAAGGCAACATTGTGCTTCAGGGAAAGGATCTATAATCTGCCAGAAAAAAACCCATGAGGATAAGTATCACACTATCAGTCACAGAATCACTGATTGACAGGGATTGGAAGGGACCCCTGGAGATCATCTAGTCCAAAACCCCTCCTAAAGCAGGATCATCTACAGCAGGGTGCCCAGGATCGCATACAGGCGAGTTTTGAATGTCTCCAGAGAAGGAGACTCCACAGCCTCTCTGGGCAGCCTGTTCCAGTGCTCTGACACTCTCAAAACGAAGATTTTTATTTTCATGTCCGGACAGAACTTCCCATGTTCCAGTTTGTGAACATTGCTCATTGTCCTGTTGCTCCTGGGCACCAATGAAAAGTCTGGCCCATTCCTCTAGACACTCACTCTTAGATGTTTATCAGCATTAATCAGATCCCCTCTCAGTCTTCTCCAAGCTAAACAAACCCAGCTCTCTCAGCCTTTCCTCATAAGGGAGATGCTCCAGTCCCCTCATCATCATCTCTGTATCCCTCCACTGGACTCTCTTCAGCCATTCCCTGTCTTTCTGGAACTGGGGAGCCCAGAACTGGACACAGTCCTGCAGATGTGGTTTCACCAGGGCAGAGTAGAGGAGGAGGATAACCTCCTTGGACCATCCTATTCTTCATGTACCCCAGGGTACCTTTGGCCTTCTTGGCTTCAAGAGCACACTGCTGGCTCACACTTGTCCACCATGACACTCAGGTCCCCTGCAGAGCTGCTTCCCAGCAGATCATTCCCTAACCTGTACTTGTATTATTCCTCCCTTAGGGAGGATCCTACACCTCTGTTTAATTTCATTAGGTTCTTCTTCACGCAACTATCCGGCCTGTCTAGAGCTTATTGAATGCACAACCTTCTTGTGTGTCAGCCACTTCTCCCTGTTTTGTATCATCAACAAACACACTCATGGAACAAAGTCGGGATATGGTGTCTAAAGGCTTACTGAGGTTAAGCTCAACAATATCCACTGCTCTTGCCCACTTGTCCCCATCCCCCCTGCCCCATCGACCCAGCCAGTCATGTCATCAGAGAATGTTGTCAGATTGGTAAAATGTGATTTTCACTTGATGAACCCATGTTGATCATTCCTGACAATCTGCTTTTCCTCCATATGCCTAGACATGACATCCAGAATCATCTGTTTCATTACCTTTCTAGGAATGGAGGTGAAGCTGACTGGCCTGTAGTTTCCTGGATCTTCCCTCTCAACCTTTTTGAAGACTGGTCTTGTGTTTGCTTTCCTCCAGTTCTTGGGCACCACTCCTGTTCTCTGTAACCTTTCAAATATGATGGAGTGGCACGGCAACATCTGTATGCTCCCTCAGCACTTGTGTGTGCATTGCATCAGCACCCACCCATGGATTTATAGATGTCGAGTTCTCTAACCTGATCCTCCTTGACCAAGGTAACATCTTCCCTACAACCCCAGGTACCAGGATAGGATGGGGTCTGGCCTGTTGGAGAGCAGTGTAGATGAGAGGGACCTGGGGGTCCTGGTAGACAGCAAGATGACCATAAACCAGCAAGAAGCCAAAGGCATGCTGGGGTGTATTAGAAGGGGGGTGGCTAGTAGGTCAAGAGAGGTCCTTCTTCCCCTCTACTCTGCCCTGGTGAGACTGCACCTGGAGTAATGTGTCCAGTTCTGGACTCCTCAGTTCAAGAAAGTCATAGAACTCCTTGAAAGAGTCCAGCACAGGGCCACCAAGATGATCAAGGTAGTGGAAAACCTTCCTTATGAGGAAAGGCTGAGGGAGCTGTGTCTCTTTAGCCTGGAGGAGACTGAGAGGTGACCTCATTAATGTTCATAATTATTGAAAGGGCGAGTGTCAGGAGGATGGATCCAGGCTCTTCTCAGTGATGGCCAGTGATAGGACAAGGGACAATGGGTCCAAGCTGGAACATAGGAAGTTCCATGTGAATACAAGGAAAAACTTTTTCACTATGAGAATGACAGAGCACTGGAACAGGCTGCCCAGAGAGGTTGTGGAGTCTCCTTCTCTGGAGACATTCAAGACCAGTCTGGATGCATTCCTGTGTGATTTAACCTAGGTGATCCTGCTAGGGCAGGGGAGGTGGACTAGATGATCTTTTGAGGTCGCATTAGCTCCTAACATTCTGTGATTCCTTTATTGAGACTTTTTCCCCTACCTCCAGGTGTTGGGATTCTGGAGAGCCACTCTTAGTAATAAAAAAATGGCATTCAGTAACTCTGCCTTCTCTATATCCTCAGTCACCGGAGTACCTACCTCATTCAGCAGCAGGCCCACATTTTCTCTAGTTTTCCTTTCGCTCCTGAAAAAAAAGCTTGAAAAATCCCCTGTTGCCCTTGACATCCCTAGCCAGGTTTAATTCCAAATGGGCCTTAGTCTTTGACTCCTTAGATACACTGACTACATTCCTGCATTCCTTCCAGGTATCTAATTTCTTTTTCCACATTCTGTATACTTCTCATTGAGATTTTCCAGAAGCTCCTTGTTCATCTATGCAGGTCTCCTGCCTCCTTTGCTTGATTTGTGACTCTTTGGGATGCACTGATCTTGAGCTTAAAAGTGGTGCTTGAATATTGATCAGCTTTCCTGGAAGCTAATGGACTGAAGAACCTGGAGGAACCATGTGGCTTTTCTGCTATATCTAACACACCACCAATTTGCCATCATGCTTTAGCTTAAATTTTCATCTTGTTTATATCTCTGAAAGTGTAGAATGGCCTCTCATATCCTAACAGACATTTGCTTTACGTTCAATACTTCCAATTAATTTATGGAGCTATTCTCTCTATTACTATTATTTTAATTTACTGAACTATTTGTAATTTGCCTTCAAAGTAACACTGTAGCAAAGAAGACAGTGCGGGATAGGAGAGAATGAGACATTCAGAGCAACATTTTCTTGGATATGAATATTCATGTGGTAAATTTCTACAAAATTCTGTTGAAATTGTGTTGACACACAGGCATAATAAGCAAGATCATCCTAGCATAAATTTATGGTAACTCCATAAATTTATGGTAACTTTATGAAGTTGATTATTTCTTTTTGATGATGTCCAAGTGGACATATCTATTCCCTTACAGAGACCATATGGAACTGGAAGATTTATTAAAGAGTTTATATGAAGGGCTAGAACTTGTACATATTCTGGATTACTAGTGGAGAATGTGCTATATGACCAGCTCTTTTCTAATAATACAGCCTCTGTTATGGGAATGGACAATTCACAATAAACCAACATAAAGTGATTAAGGACCTAAATATCTCAGATATTTAAATTGCTTTAATTTTCCATCTGTTCACTTATTAATATTTTTTAGTAGGAAAGGCATTAGCAAAAGGACCTGAAAAGATGAGCTTTGAGGTCACATTTACCAGCAGGGAGAGATTTTATTACCAACTAACATTTTGGGGTTTTTTTAAAATAGTTTTAAAATGTGTAGTAGATTTGTGCCTTTATTGTACCATAGATTTTGGAAGCTGTTTGAGTAACAATCAGGCTGGTTTGTATTCAGTTCAAGGAGAGTAATTTCAGCAAATAACTTGAATAAGATTTTAGGTTTGGGCTTCAGTCTAATGCTGAGAGAGGGATTTGCCACTGCTGTGTAATATTATGCTCATTCTCTCTCAGATGCATAAGTCATTGCATAAATAAGTAAAATGTCATCCTTTATTTCCTTAGTCACCATGGTAAACTTTTGCTGTGACTAGACTTTCTGCTTGGATTTCAAAACAAAGCTAAAAATCATTATCTCTAAGCAAGACACTTCCTTACAGTTGCTTGGTGCCTGTCCCATCACAGATGTGATGACAAAGAAGATGTGCAAGAGGGACCTGACAGAAAGGAGTTCTTGGAGAGGGAGCTCTCACCTGCAATGCTCCGTGATTTTTTACTTTCAAGGGGAAACAGAAACGTGGGGAATATGTCATAAATCATCAGACTTTATTGAACAATAACAAACATAGAGGAACACATTTGAGAGGAGTGACAACTTGAATGGAAAGACAGGAAGGATTGATCCAGACATTTTCCTTGATTTCTTATAGATTTTCTATGTTTTGCTTTTCTCTCATCTAGTGAAAGTAGGGAAGATTTAATTGAAATAACCCTGTGTTTGACTATAGAGTCCTTTATTTTTAACATGCCTATAAAAATGCAGTTGATATCCTTCAGATTTAAGATGACTCATTTTTACTGGGTGGATGCCAGTAACTGAGGTTATTAGTGGCATAAGCAGTAGTTTGGATAAATCCTTCTTGAGACACAGTTCTCTCTGCATCATCTGTAGGCATGCAGCAAACTTACTTTCTTCTAATCTGTCACAGAGGTAGTAAAAGCAGTGGGAAATATTTTTAAAGACAATGACCTAATAAAAGTATTAGCTTATGTATCTTGCAACTTTATAGTAATGAATTGATAGGGAGATGGTACGTTGCAGTTTGCAAAATGGTTCCATTATTTTAAAACATGAAACTGGTGATTAGTCATTCAAACAAATTGTAATTAAATGGCAACATTATGATTATATTATGCTAATGATAGAAGTGTGTATTAAATGTTTGCAAGTTATTCAAGAGAATGTATTAGGCAATTATAAAAAAATGTTAGTGTTTGTTCACTCTGAAGCTATCGAACGCCTTGATTTGCATTAACAATTTTAAACCTCTGTAGTCTCATTCATAATAAATTGTTGCTAAGTAGGGATATTGTACTAAATGGAGGTACAGAAATGAAATGAAAGGGCAGAATATAATTGTTTTAAGATTAAGTGTAACATAATTACTAAACAAGGCTTCAGGAACTGAGGGATTTTGACTTTTATGTGAAGTTATTCATTAATGATACAGCATCATTTCATAGCTGTCATGCAGTTGTGTATGACCTCCTGTGAGAGTTGCTGAAGTGTCACAAAAAACATGGACCATTAATGTTTTTCAGCTTGAAACATATGGGAAATTTTATGTGGAAATGGCTCATTCCTGATACTTGTGCATCTATTGCAAAGGATAAATTTTAGAATAAACAATCCTAAAAAGGATTAAAATATCAGTGAACGATTTTTAATATCAAAGACAAATGACCATGAAGTATTAAAATGCTGTGTAGAATTTGAAACAAGAAAAGAAGTAGAAAAGGAATTAAAGGTGAAAACAATTTTTTATTCTCTTGAGAATAAAGAGCGAGGCAAATGCTGCCAATATAGGTGTGTTTTAAATGTTATTCAAAGTGAGAATATGACTGTCGAAGATGTTCAGGAATTCTTTGGTTAGAGCAAAATAAGCCCTCTGTGCTTATAACATTTTTATTTTACAACACATTTATAACTATGAAGTTGCAACAGGAGAGGTTTAGGTTAGGTGTTAGGAAGAGGCTCTTTACTGAGAGGGTGGTCAGGCACTGGCACAGGCTTCCCAGGGAAGTGGTCACAGCACCCAGCTTTTTACTGAGTTCAAGAAATGTCTGGACAATGCACTCAGTCACATGCTCTGACCTGGCTGTCTCTTTGTGGAGCCAGGAGTTGGAATTGATGGTCCTTATAAGTCCCTTCCAGTTTGGGATATTCTGTGATTATATGACTTCCCAATACATGGTTAAAAACAATCTGAAAAGGAAAATACTTATATTCAGTATATGTTCTGAAATTCTCATAGGCTACATCCAATTTAAGTATTAGTCTTTCTGCAGATATTATTTTTTAAATTTGCTTCCTATTCATTACCTATTACTAATGCCTTACAGATGTGAAGAAATAGAATATTTTTTTCAGGGTGTAATACATCACACACCTACAGTAGAGAAGGGTCCTGCCAGCCTTTCCTTAGTCCGCAGACTACCACATCAGTCTAAACCACAGTTCATTATTGGCATATATCCCTTACTTTTGTGTGTGCAACAGCCTGATAATGGATGAAAATGTCCGGGAGAAAGTGCTAAGCTGTTGGAATGTACGTAGAAGGAGCGAGCTTAGATTTGCAAAACTTCCTAGTTGAGTTTCAGTGTGATGCAGGGCATGTCATTCTAGATTAAAACTTAAAAGAGCTGTATAGGATAACATCTCAGCAAATTAAATGGTGATGCTAGCCTTGTTTGTTTTTTTTTTTTAAGTTTAAAAACTTATTAACAAACTTCAACCAAAATATGTCATTGATGAAAATGGCGTTAGTTGTACAGGATTGGATTTAAATCAGGTTACAAACACAAGGATTTTGTTGTTGGTAGCCTGAAAACATTCAAGTCAATATAAATTTGTTTATCCCGTATAAGAAGCCTTTGATTTGCTAACTTGAGAGAAATGCAGAATTGAGTTCATAGTATAATAGTGACACAGATTCCTGCGGTGGCTTTGCTTGAGTAGATTAAATTCTTCAGTTGGGTTTGAACTAATCTGAAATTGATATATTTAATGAGCCAAATTAGGCCTAACTGTTTGCTTGGGAATAATAATTAAAATCATTATCACTTGGGGTATTTTTGTTCTACAATTTCTATTAATCATATTGAGGGGCAAGAAAGAAATTCCAGTCTGTATAGGATATGGCAGTTACAAACTGACTTCTCTGTACTACCAGAACAAGATTGTAAGATGGGAGAGAAAATGTAACAATTAGCTCATGGGTCGATATAAGGACAAGAAGAGATCACTTACCCATTACCATCTATCCTGGCCAGAGCTGACCTCCCCAAGCAGCCAGCACAGGTGAGCTGAGTTGGCTAGGGCTGTTTCCACACCACCTGACATCAATCTGGCCGCTATAAAAGGTGCTGTTGGGACAGAGGTAGGAGTTGGTGTGGCCCTGGGGTGGTTTAAATGCAGTTGGTCCTTTCTTTTGTGCAGTGCTCTCTGTTGCCATCTCATCAGGTCAGTAAAGGACTCAATGTTATTGCTGGGTGGGCCTGCCTGTGGGTTCTGTTATTTTTACGTTTTCACAGTGTTTGTTAGTAAAGTGTCCTTAACCCATTAGGGGTTGGAACTTTGTTTGGTTTTTTTTCCACTAGTTACAGGGGTGAGAGAGCAGCATGTGGTGCTCAGCCGTTGCCTGGGGCTGAAGTATGGCAGTCCTTTATTTACACATGCTCAGATCTTACACTTTCTGTTGACTTGGGCAGTTCATAACATATCAGTTGATGTTTATGCCATCTACTGTGGACTGATTTGTTATTCAGTAAGAATTTAGCAGCTGTCCTTATCTAAACTTAAATCCCCTTGAGGTTCACACTGGACTTCCTTGTCCTTTCGCATTACCCACCAAGTCCCTGAGCAAAAGCAATCCCTCAAGTGGGTTTGCCTTTGCCTGCAGCTGGGATAACCCAGACTGTCATCCCCCACAGGTTTTTCATGTGCTCTACAGGGACTTAATTCACTTCCACAGTATGTGGGAGTTTTGATTGGGCAGGACCAGATCAACTGGTGGATCCCCTGGAGTTAACTAAGCAGGTACTCTTGGCTAAATGCATATCCCAGTTTTTTAGGGTTCTATCACCCATTGCTCTTAATATAATTTTTAACAGTCCATGTATCTATCAATTTTCCTAGAGGCTGGTGTGTGATGGGGTATATGATACACCTATTCAATGCAGAATTCTTTGGCCCTGGTGTCTATGAGAGCATTTCAGAAATGAGTGCCACTGTCCAACTCAGTTCTTTCAGGAATGCCATGTTCTCAGAGGACATGCTTCTCCAGACCCAGGATGGTGTTTAGGGCAGTGGATTTGACCATGGATGTTATCTCACAGGTCATCCATGAATGTGAAACATGTGCAGGGATCAAACAAGCCAAATGATTAAAGACTTTGTGGTATGGAGGACGATGATGGAGAGGCTTGGCAGATTGATTACATAAGTCTCAAATAGATATGCCAAGGCAAGAGTTACAATAGCAGAAGTGACCACTGACTGGCTAGAAACATATCCTTTGCCCCATGCTCGACTCTTGTATGTGTGGGCATCTACATGATATACATGTAATTGTAGTCTTTACAATTAGATTCTCTAGCTGGGCTGAAATATCTTGCCATAATGGAGCAGCCCAGTTGAATTTGCCTCTGCGCTGCCAGTTGCTTTGTTTCCATTGCTGCAACACCTCTGTAAGATGTTGGCCACTATCCATGAGTTGGTATAGAGGTACAATTTCCAATGCTTTTCTCATTTAAGAACGTTTAAAACCAGCTCAATAACTCTTACCTCAGCAAACTGGCTGGATATGCTTTCTCTTTCAGCACCTTCTACAACTCATTGTGTAGAGCTCTGTATGGCAGCCTTCCAACTCTGTTTTCTGACAATGTGGACAACTGGACTGCTCTGTCATGACTAGCCCGCTGGCATTGGCCCTGTTGGATATAGGTGAAGCTTATAGCAGGTCCTTTCTGTAGCACACACACCTCTGTACCTCATGACAAAAGCTTTGCAACACAAACCCAATACAAGATCGTAATGTGTAAAACAGAATAACAGCAAAGCTGTCTCATGTTAAACATTTACAATGAGATGTTCTTCCAGGAAAGGCTATGTATCTGCAGCTGCCTTCTCTGAAAAATGTACTTAATCTGTATCAGCAATTCCAGACTACAGGAATTGCTAATAGAAATGATAAAAGGCTTTGTCAGGGAGTGAGTTTCATGCTGTAAGTTAATTTTCTCATTTACAGAACAAACTATGCTATCGACAGGAGTAATCCGAACTTCTGTTATCTATCTACAAATAATTGTTGTAGTTTTCTTTTATACACCCTATACACTGATAGACTGGGGAAAAAAAGTAGTTACTCTATAAATTTCACGCAGTGGGAAATGTCTGAAAAGGACAACAATCTAATTTAATCTTGGCATCATATGTATAGATATATGAACAACTTCCAAGCAATACTGCAGACAGATGCTGTGAGCGCATTCCTCAGGCTTCTCTTACACTGACAGCTGTGATTCACTTCTGTGATTGCAGAGCAGCAGACATAATGGCAAGAGGAACTATAAACTAAAGAACCATAGAATCTAGATTGGTTGTATATCTTTCCATAGTGCTCTTCAGTCATATATACAACTAGTGTTTATCAGATGTGAGGCTCTGACTTTCATGTTAGGCAGATTTTATAACTTCTAAATTAATTCACAATGTTAATGACCTAGGGCATTTGACCGAAGCTGTAGTTAATGGCTGTTCAATTGCATTGTATTTTGTGACATACATGATTTATTAAGGTGAGTATTATAAATAATGTAGTATCTGAAAATGAAATGTGCCATGCAGTCACAAGGGTAAAGTGACTTGCTTTTATCATAAACCTTTTAGTGTCCAAAAAGTGTGCCCAGAATAAGTCAGTAGAATATCTATGAGCTGTGCATCCCACAGTGTGGTTGATTGTCAGTGGAAGGGGCTGACTTTTAGTGAGATTTGTGTTTCTGAACCCTTCATGATGTCTTGGGAAATTTTTGAGACCAACTTCCAGCCTAGCTACTGATATTGTCCTCATTATATATTTTTCTGTGTTTATAAAGTAAAGATTAAACTCCCCAAAGAATTTGAGGAGGTAATTGTGAAGATTAATTAATTCATGGTGTTTGCTGTTTGGAAAAAGTAAAATTATGCCAGGGAAAGATGTATGTATCTTATTCAGTGTTTAACACTGCTGCTTCTATGCAGATAATCGGGTAAATAGTCCATTGCATCTTTCCCCTACTGTTCTCTGTTAATGGACTTGTGTGGAAAAAAATAGGTCCTTTAACTGTAATTTCTTTGGTTTGTGTGTGCTATAGCCAGCCTGTACCACATTTCTAAAGATTTATCTTTAGATAAATCTAAAGATTTATCAGAGACAAGGAATACTGAAGTTTCTTGTAGTTTGCCAAACAGCATCAGAAACTCTATGCCTGATACATGGTGCTGCTTGTTATTCAAGTATGGCAAGTTTCTGGTTGCATGATTTAGAGTCCTTTTAATTCTTGAAGACTCCTAAAAGTTTTTAACTTTAGCAAGATTCATCTGATTGACATTTCTACAGAACTCCCATACAATTATGCTATACCTTTATGGAATATTTCACGGTTCATATGCTGAATCAAATTTTTTCTGTATTTTATATTTAATAGTGTAAAATAAAAATTAAGAATGCGTTTGAGGGTTTAGATCTCCCTGTCTTTATATGAGGTTGTTAATTTGGTAGGAAAAAAAGATTATTCCATATATACAAAAATACATATTAAATGTTAACTGTTTCTCTCTCTGAAAGGGTTCCTTTTGTTGTTCCCAAATTGGTCTTCTGGAATGCTTATGAACTGTTATCGCACCTTTATTTTGGTTTTAGAGGTTTTAAATTCTCTGGACTGTATTATGTATACCTGTGTAGGTCTGATGAACTGCTTGCTTTTCTGTGGTGCTAAAATGAGACATTCTCCACAACATAAGCTGTTTCAGTATGCTGCTCCACCTCTTTGGTGGAGGGTGGAAATTCCACTCCAAATGTTTGATTATGTCTGATTTGATTGTGAAGGAGAATCTTTAGGTTTTCTTTTACTTTAGTATATTAAATATTTTGGTTTGCTGTCAGGTACCAAGAATTAATTTGTCTTCTTGCTGCTGTCAGCTGGGCAAGAGCTGAAGAAAGGGATGACCCTGTAGGAATTTGAGTCCGTTTTCCTTGCACCTTGCCATGCCTTTTATCACTGTGCTGCCCTTTGCCTAGCTCACGTTGCCTCTATGTGGAGCGACTCCTGGAAAACTCAACATGTGACTGCTATAGAACTAGCAAAATATACACAATTTATTATTGTTTGCAGACCACTAGAAAAATTAAAAAATCACTTTCGAACATGGTTTGAGTTGGCTAACACTGATAGCATGCCACTACTTCAGTATTTAGCACAAAACTAGGTGTTCCAGTGTGTAAATACAGACAACTAAATAATTTTCTGTAGGTACTACTTGGACTAAACTACAAGGATCCAAATATATGAATTGTAAACTTAAAATAAAGGTCACTTTTGCAATTTGATAAACAGAAATAGCGATTTATTTTTTTGTGCACGGCTATGGACTCATTTTGAGTGGTGTGACCTACAGTAATGGCTGTATGCCACAAAGTAATAGCTATAGAGCAATCTTCATGGCAGCTTTTGTAATAAAACAGCTGTGTTTGTCTTAAATTTTGAAGTAAGGTTTGCTAAACCTTTTTTACATATTTTATACTATCTCCATTTGCCTATTTTTACTGGTTAGCAGTCTTAGACTAATTTTAATAAGATTAGTTGCTTCAGGAAGAACTTCAGCAGAACCATTTTTTATTCACTATGTTTTGTTATTTCTTTTCTATGGACACCTTCCATGATTGACTGTCCTGCAACTTCCACTTTCCCCTGATCTCTACAGTTCATAACTGTTGATCTCTAACAGGTTGGCAAAATTGCCATCATATCACAGGTTAAACTCTGAGCTCTTATCATTCCTCGGGTTCGTTTAGATTTTGTAAATGCCAGGCTCTGCATTTGATTCAGTAATTACTAGCTACAGCGAAGAAGCAGGTACAGGAACCAGAATCAGGTGAATTCACACTCTGTTACAGTAGAACAGAAGGGAAAAAGTTAAAAAGTGATCTAATTACAGCAGCTTTAAGCTAAATGCAAGGCTTTTATATTCAAAAACCTTGTTCCCTGCATGCACTATGCAACAAATCATTAATGTAACAATAGTATTCTAGGAGCCAATTTGATTTTTGCTATCTATACCACAGTTGCTAATTTTCTTCATTAGTCTTTTCCTGTGTTTTTTTCCTAAGAAGCTTTTGAAGTCCATGTAGGTTTAACCATTCTGTTCACCCCTCTGATCTCTTACTGTCATTTCCTTGAAGCTAATTAGATTTATCTTGTATTATAACCCCTTTTGAAATCCCCACTGAAAATCTAAGCATTTTGTGTAAAACTGAATGCCCTTTTCTTGGAATACTTCTTAGGTCTAATTCTATTAAAAAAAATAATTTAAAAATCATATTTCGTATTTCATTTTTGTATGAACAGTTAACAGTTCTATGTAATGTTCACCTTAGGGAAATAGAAGGGAAAAAGTTCCATAGGGAAAAAAAAACTCACAAAGATTTTTGAGATATGTCTGCACTCTGGGAAGCATTACACAATTCTGCCATTATCTGGAATGCACCACGAGGGGGTTGTCAGCTGCTTCTATCTCAGTGTGTATCACACAATGTCTTGGAGACATTTCACTGGAAAAAAACCCCAACAAAACTGTATTGTGTTTCTTGTTTTATTTTGTAGTCACTGATGATTGGTTTTGGTTGCAGAGGGTAATCAGCCAATAGGCAACCTGGGAAAGACTCCTGCTTCGTATATGCATATCCTGGCACCCAAGATGATACATGAGATGGAGGAAAGAACAAGCCAGTAAGCATAGAGAAATCAGAACTGGGTGGGAAATATTTTTCCTATCCTGCAAACACCTAGATATCCTGGGAATACTAGCATGTTTAAAAATGCATTAGGTGTCTATGCACTTAGCATGATCCTTTGTTCCCTTGCTGCGATTAGTGTTTTTCGTGCTTGCTAAAAACAACTTAGTAAAGCTTTGAGCAATTTACAATTGACCACAAGGACAGATGATTTAACCATATAGAAAGACAAAGCAAAGTTTTGCAGGCACCAAAGTGTGCTGTTTAGATGAGTTATAAAGAAGCATCTGGGTTTGCCCTAGAAAGGTGTGGGAGATAGCTTGCAGGACACTATTTTATTAGTTTGTTTGCTGACAGTCTCTTTCTGTGTGGCTACTTTGGGTCCTGGATACAAAAGGCTTTGAGGAAGCTTCTACCTTGCAATGAAGGAGCATTTGTGAATCTACACATATATGAGGCTGGCATCCAAACTAGGCCTTGATTCCCCTCTCCTCTCAGTGCTGAGGATTTACACAAAAGTTTCATTTGAATGATGTCATTATCTTCTACAGGTACAGACATGAGGAATCACATCTCTTGAATTGCAAGATTCAATAATCTATTTTCCAGTTCAGTCCCTATTTTGTTACTGAAGCGACAGGTTTGCTCATTATTAAAGAATTCCTCATTTTTGTTGAAGAACAAAGCTCTTGCACCATACTTTACATGCAACCTAATGGTATTTTTCACATCTGGAAAATTCTGGAGAAACTTAATATCTGATTTTGTTGTTGGACTTCAAAAAAATTAAAACTGTGACAAACTGCTTGTATTGTTTCTAGGATAGGATTTATTCTGCACCATAAAATCTATGATTGCTAACTAATGTATGATTCTTTTCTATAAATGCTTCCTTTTTGAAAAATCTCTTCCCTGCAGACTTCCTGTACATTTTGTGCAGTGATTTTAAAGTTCTTGTCCATATTTTGAAGGCCCTGTGTGGCTGTGGCAGTTGACTAATTTTCTCTTATGCATTTTGTAAGCTGCTAATTACAGTCTGAATCATAAGGTTTTTTTTTTCCTGTACTGTAATTTGATGAGTTGTGAGTCACGAAGATTTTGTAGCTCTACCCTTATAAAGATATTTCAGAATCCTTCCCTGCTGCCCACTTGGTGTCCTTATTTAAAAATAAGATTGAAGAAGGAAATCTTTGCTGCTACTTTTAACTTGCAAGTTAGTTGTACTTGTTCACTGCTTCATATCTTTTTCTTTTTTTAGTTATAATGTAATTTTTTTATTGTTAGTGAGTTCCCTAAGGTAATATAAGAAATATAAAATGTATGAAGTCATATCATGTATGTAGTGATACAGGGAAAATGGTTCACTAGAATATTTTGAACAGATTTTCAGGTAGAATATTGTGTAGTAAAATCAAATTTCATTTATTTCCTGTCATAATCTTAATTTTAGCAGGATGTTTCTATATAATTAACACAAAGAAAAAGCTGAGTGTCTATGAAAGACAGGGGTTCCTCATAACCCATATAACTACCTCTCTTAGACTGCAGAATCTGTTACAAATATGAAAATGGTTGTCTTAAAAAAAATTATTCTCTCTTATTTGGATATCCAAATGAGCCAACAGTGTGCCTTTATGACCAAGAAGGCCAATGATATCCTGGGGTGCATCAAGAATGGTATGGCCAGCGGATCCAGGGAGGTTCTCCCCTCCCTCTACTCTGTCTTGGTGAAGCCCCATCTGCAGGACTGTGTCCAGTTCTGAGCTCCCCAGTTCCAGAAAGACAGGGAATGGCTGAAGAGAGTCCAGTGGAGGACTACAGAGATGATGATGAGGGGACTGGAGCATCTCCCTTATGAGGAAAGGCTGAGAGAGCTGGGTTTGTTTAGCTTGGAGAAGACTGAGAGGGGATCTGATTAATGCTGATAAACATCTAAGAGTGAGTGTCTAGAGGAATGGGCCAGACTTTTCATTGGTGCCCAGCAACAGGACAATGAGCAATGTTCACAGACTGAAACATGGGAAGTTCTGTCCGGACATGAAAATAAAAATCTTCATTTTGAGAGTGTCAGAGCACTGGAACAGGCTGCCCAGATAGGCTGTGGAGTCTCCTTCTCTGGAGACAATCAAATCTTAGCTTGATGTGATCCTGGGCACCCTGCTGTAGATGATCCTGCTTTAGGAGGGGCTTTGAACTAGATGATCTCCAGAGGTCCCTTCAAAAAAAAATAAAAAACCCAACAAACCACCAACAGATAAGGTTTCAGAAGTAGTAATTCACAGTATTCTTTCCTTCTGGTATTGCACTAAAATTTTTGATATTGAACACTTTGGAGAAAATTTGTTTTCTGGTGTTTTCCACTTGTAACAAACCTAACATTTTTTTATTTCTCAGAATGTTCTCAGGTATTAAGTTGGTTTTAGGAAAGGGAGCTTTGAAAGTAAACATAATTGTGTGGGAACTGCCATAATTGGTGACAGTGGAACATAAAAACCAACATGACACATGCATTTACCAGTTGTTGTGGTTTCGCCCCAGCTGAGAGCTGAGCGCTGCACAGCCACTGTAGNGTTATCCAATCCTGTATGATTACGCTTAAGAACAAACCTATATAAATGAACTACTAACTAGCAATAAATCAGAACAGATACGATAACTCTATGAGTAAATGTCTCTGATTCTGGCTCACTGCGACAAGCCACTCTCTCTAAAATGATGGATGTGAAAAGATAAAAAGAAAAAAAAAAACAACAAAAGGGGAAAAAATAAACCCTCTCAGGTTGGGATCAGGATAGTTTACTGGGACAGTAGAGATAACAATGATAGGACTTTATAATGAATTATATAGAGGTGATTATACAGGATATGATCGCATACTGAACCGCACACTCCAGGCCTTACAGCTCAGAGCCATCCTGGAAACAGAGCATCCCCAAAGCCACACGTCCTGAAGCCATGCCCCCCTTCCGACCCCCACTAACCACCCTTTATACTGAGCATGACATAACTGGCATGGAATACTCTCTTTGGCTGGTTTGGGTCACTTGTCCTGGCCATGTCCACTTCCAGCTTCCTGGGTGCCCCCCACCTTCTTGTTATGAAGAACTGAGAAGTCCTTGTCTGCTTGGCAACAGCTAGAAACATCGGGGTGTTATCAGTGCTGCTTTCATCCCGACTCCCAAACAGGCATTCCATCGGCTGCTGGAACAAAATATAACTCTATCCTAGCTGGAACCAGGACACAAGTAAAGATTGGGGAAGGATATGTTGGAGAGCAGCATTGCGGAATGGTACCTGTGGGGTCCTTGTGGACAGCAGGATGACTGTGAGCCAGCAATCTGTCTTCATTGCCAGAAGTGTCTCCAGGCCTGTCAGCCTAATGTTTCTACCATTAAGTTAGGAGTAGAAGTTTTGGTAAAATAAGCTACTTGGGTAAATGACTTCTGAAAAGTGAATTCCTTCTTTACAGACTATGGTCATTCTTTCAGGAAGCCAACAAGCTCATGGCTAGGGATGATCTGATTAATATAGTCTTGGCTTTCCAAAAAACTTTGGCAAAAACCTTCACCTAAAGCTTGCAGAGCAATTAAGTAGTCATGGCATAGAGGGAATGAATGACTTGGATAAGAAAGAAATTGAAAAATGGAGAACAGAAATTATAAGCAAATAGTGATTTTTTTTTTTTGTTGTTGGAAGAAGGTCACTGGCAGGGGCAGGATGCTATGCTAAGTTACATGTGTTCATAGATCACTAGAAAAGTAGGTCAGTAGTGAGATCACAGGATTTGATGATGGTAGAAGGTTTTTCAGGATAGAGAGAATGAAGATTTAAACCAAAGAATTACAAAAGAACATTAGGAAACAGCATGAATGGGCAATGAAGTGTCAGATGAAATTTAATATAAAATGCATACGGTAAACACAAAAAGAAAAACACCTGTCTTCAGAGAGAAAGACTTTGCTAGTCACCATCACTGGGGATACCTGAAAAGTATGGTATCTTCCCATGATGGCTTGTCTGTGCCAGACACTCTCTAAAGATGTTGGACAGTTGCAAAATGTTATCGGGTGAAGGATGTAACTATAAATCCTTGGGACGAAAGACCATTGTGTATTAAATACTAAATAGAAAAACTTCAATGCACTCAGGAAATGGGAACCAAAACTCACCAGATGACTGGAAGAAGTAACTAGGGTAAAGCATTAGATAGCATTGCTCTGCTTTTGATCTTCTCTAGATAAGAGTTTATGGCTGCTGTCAGAGGGAGAACAGGATGGAAAGACCCTTGGTCTTATCCAGGATGCCTGTTCTTTTGGTGTTAGTTTGACTTTTGGAAGATACTTAGAATACTTCAATTGAATTATTCAAGACAGCTTTACCTTGTCCTGCCCTTTTGGCTCAGGATGAGCAGAATGTAACACACTGCAGTACTGTACCCACCCATGCTTACCATAATGACAGATATTTGCACAGACCTAAGTGGCTGGCACAGAATTTCTTCTGTCAAATCCATGCCACTTGGGGTGCCTCCATCTTGGAAATCTTTTTCAAACAGCACTGACATACATGAGGAGACAGATTCTTGGTCTTGTTTACATGCCTCTTGTGTAAGAATTCCTTTTCTTTCCTCTCACTAACTTTCAGGAAAAAAAAATCAATTTGTTGGCAATAGCTGGAATATCTGAAACTTAAGGAGAAAAAATGATTTTTTTTTTCTGAGGAAGTATGGGATTGGCAGTTAAATCATCTTCTTTTAAGAGACGCTGGTTTCTATCTTCATTCTGGAGTATCTATTGAACTTCTTAACAAAGTAGAACCAAGTATATTATTTTCCATTGTACATACTTAAGATTGAAAGCCAGAATCTAGACTACCTTTTTATACCACTTGAGCTAGCAAAACACTCTATTTGATTGTTAGTCAGGTCTAATGGGCATCGTCCAGATCAGTTGCATATTTTCACTCTTTATAAATTATTTCACAAGGAGAATGAGATCAAATTTGAAACAGAATTTCCTATAACTAATCATAATTTATCTGTCTTATTGACATGCATTTTGCAAAACAATAGTATCGTGCATAGCTTATGTATAAGTGAATAGAATTACTGCTAACATCTTTTTTTAAGGTTCGTGTCATACACTCTCCCCTCAGTCAAACACTGTTAGCTCACTAATCAATCTGCTTGTCAAAAATGCTCTTCTTTGGCAGAAGAGACTGAGAAGTTTGACAAAGCACATTAAGTTGGTGATGTTGATTAATGCTTTTCAGTTAGTAGCATTTTGTCGAACACTATAAATTAAGAATTTTTATGACAGTTAGCCTTTCATAAATTACATACAAGAGGGGCTTATCATTGCAAGGAAGCAATTTATTTTTCCTCTCTAAGATTTCTCATGTCTCTCTGCTTTATATGAGTTTCTCTCTTCCTACGTCACACACACCCCCACCCGCCTAGCCCCCACCCCACACTTTTTCTGCTAAAGTGTAAATGGCAGAGTTTGAGACCCATAAATCAT
>VXBZ01009855.1:117863-164532 GCA_013399135.1 Heliornis fulica | reverse complement strand
TTGGGAAAAAAAAAAAAAAAAAAAAAAAAAAGAAAAAGAAACAAGCACCAGACTCCAGGATGTTATCAGGACACATTTAAACAGACCTTGTCCAGGATGTGCTTAATAGAACATTTAGGTATTGATAACCTTTCAGATAGTTGTTTTGTAGCAAGAGCCAAGGACAATGTATTTATGATTCTGCTTGACAAATATGATAGCTTAAATGCTGCCCAGAATCTAGGGAAATCCTGAGTGCTGTTTCTCTGAATGAAGACATCTATATTTGGGAAAAGGATCATGACAGAATGGCTCGTAGAAGTAAACCTAGTCTGGCAGATTTTGTTCTGGTGAAAAAGACTGGTATTCAGGGTGCAGATTCCTATACATGTGAATCAAGTGTAACTTCATAAAGCATAATATTGTAGAAAGAGTTTTAAGATTGTGGATGATTGACCTTGGCTGGCTCCCAGATGACAACTCAGCTGTTCTGTCACTCCCTCTCCTCCACAGAACAGGAGGAGAAATTGATTTCACAAATATCCTAAAACTGTAGGGGTTGGAAGGGACCTTGAGAGATCATCAAGTCCAACACCCCTGCCAAAGCAGGTTCCCTAGAGCAGGTCACACAGGTAGGTGTCCAGATGGGTCTTGAATATCTCCAGAGGAGACTCTACAACTTCCCTGGGCAGCCTGTTCCAGTGCTCCGTCACCCTCACTGTGAAGTTCTTTCTCATGTCAGTGGGGAACCTCCTGTGATCCAACTTGTGGCCATTGCCCCTTGTCCTGTCCCCACAGGCCACTGAGAAGAGATTGTTCATCTCCTTTTGTCTCCCACACTTCAGAAATTGATAAACACTGATGAGATCCCCTCTCAGTCTTCTCTTCTCAAGGCTGAACAGCCCCAGCTCACTCAGCCTTTCCTCATAGAGGAGATGCTCCAGGCCCTTAATCATCTTTGTGGCCTCCACTGGATTCTCTCCAGGAGATCCCTGTCTGTTTTGTATTAGGGAGCCCAGAAGTAGACACAGTGCTTCAGGTGAGGCCTGACCAGGGCAGAGGAGAGGGGAAGGATCACCTTTGACCTGCTGGCTACACTCCTCTTAATGCACCCCAGTATCTCATTTTTCTTCTTGGCCTCCAGGGCACACTGCTGGCTCATGGGCAACCTGTTGTCCACCCCAGGTCCTTCTCTGCAGAGCTCCTCTACAGCAGGTCATCCCCCAGACTGTACTGATACCTGTGGTGGTTCCTTCCCAGGCACAAGACCCTACACTTGTTTTTATTGAACCTCACCTGGTTCCTCACTGCCCAGCTCTCCAGCTTGTCCAGGTCTCACTGAATGGCAGCCCAGCATTCCTGCGTGTCTGCCACTCCTCCCAGCTGTGCATCATCAGATACTGGCTGAGGGCAGGCATTATTCCCTCATCAATGTCGTTGATGAAGATGTTAAACAGGACCAGACCCAACATTGACTCCAGATGGAGGTGAATTGAGGTGGAATAACTAGTGGGTGGAGAAGAAGACAGGGAGGTGACCTACCAATTACCATTATAGGTGAAACAGTCAGCTTGGGGAAAATATGTTTAATTTATTTCTGCATAAAATGGATTCACATGATGAATCCTTACCCAGGTGCTAAAGACAGCAAAGGTAAAACACTTTTCTTCCATCCCCACTTCTTCCCAGGCTCAATGGCATTCTTTCCTTACTAATTGTTATACCGCCTTTTCACCAGTAAATGGTGCAGGGGAGGATGGGGTATGGGGCTCGGGGCTCTCATGGACATTTCCTAACAATTCTCTCTACTGCTCCTTCCATCTCACACTGTTCCTCTGCTCTGGCGTGTGCTTTTACAGGCCACACTCCTTCAGGCTGAACTGTTCCAATGTAGGCTCTCCACAGACCATAGTTCTTTAGGGAATATCCGCTTGCTTTGGCGTGCCGTGTGGATATCTCCTCCAGCATGGGCCCTCTCCACAGGCTGTATGTAGGGAAATGTCTGTTCTGTGCTAATGGGAAATACCTTCCCTGGTGCCTGGGGCACCATCTCCCTTTTCTTTCGCAACCTTAGTGGTTTTAGGGTTGTTTCTCACACTTTCCTTACTTCTTACTGCTCTATTTTTTTTATTTTTTTTCTAAATGTGTTTTTCAGAGGTGCCACCAGCTTCATCAGTGGCCTTGGCTGTGTCCTGCAGTGGGTTTGTTGTGGAACTGGCAATATCTGGCAGAGGAAAACCCCTGGCCCCTTCTCCCACAGACAGTTTTGCAGTCCTCCTGCTGCTAAAGATAAGTTCCTATGAGTTTCAATTCTTTAATGTGACTACCGAAAGAATTCTAGATGAGTTTTAAATGGCTTCCATTTTGATGAAATTGAGTAAAAATTTGCCTACTTTGTTTACAGGTCACAAAAAACACTGGCTTCTGTTGAGCTTCACCTACAGTCATTGCTTAAGATCTGCTTTAGAGCAGAAAATGAGGAATATCTTATCTAACTGAAACTACAACAGGAACGTAATTAAGTGGAATGTAATTATTTGAATAGCAATTTAGAAAGAAGATTGGGGCTACCACTCCTAACTAAACTTTCAATTTGACAAAAGGAACGAGCCTTGTTTTTCTAACTCACCTAGATTTTAAGGTATTTTATTCAAAAAAGAAGAAAGGAGATATTAGAGAAAAAAATGACAGTTGGTTTCCAGAGCTTCCTTAGTTTTCCTGAACCCACCCATATAACAGTTTTCCATCTAAGCGCTAATGAAGACAGACACTACTTTACCTCCTACTGGAGCAGTAGACCCCAAAAAACCATTAATCTAATATATAATAATAACTAAAACTATTATGGTACTCAAAATTTTTTCCTGTGGAATAAGAGTGGTGCGTTCACTGTAAAACCACCACTGATTTATCTTGAGCAGAGTTTTTAATTTCAGTGATAATTAATTTAACGTTCAGGACCCCAAAACCGTGCAGATGATTTGGAATTTATCATGAAGAAAAAATTGCTGTGTTGATGTTTGTCATTATGCTATTTTTTTTAGTTGTTCTGCCATTTTATAGTTTGAGACTTACATTCTTTTATGTAGAAGTGGAAGAACATGCTTTGTTGTACCTTTTTTTAGAAGTAAATTGAACATGCTGTTGAAAACGGTGCAGTGCTTTCACTTTGTCACCCTAATGTTTGGATTTATTTTCATTCCCAGACTGTAGTGTGTCTGGATTCCCTAAACAAAACCTCTCGTGTGGTAGCATGCTGACCCTCACTCTGGCTGTAGGCACAAATATTAACAGAAGTAGAAATACAGAAGTAATTTTATTTTCTTCCTTACACTCAACCTATACTTTTCCAACAGCTTAGTATTTGTAGGAAAGAAAATAGACTGAAGCTTCTCTGATTCTGTACAGTGGACACAGCACATCTGAGGATAGTCTAAGCTTCTTTCTGCTCACTAGCCATGATGCTGAAGTTGCGATTCAACTGATAGGCCAGTTAAGGCACTGATTTTCCCATTGTATCTCTCATCTAGGCTGCTAACCTTCTAGAAATGCTTTCTCAGAGGAACTGGACAGATAACCACTTCCTTATTTCACACTGAGTATCTTACAGTAATTGTCATGAAGCTGGATTAATCCCAGGTTTTTTGAGGTAAAAATCCAATTTACTGACATTGGTGGAAGAATCTCCAGTTCCCTGGAATTCTATAATACCCTTAACTCTCTTTAAAGTGCAGGACAAAATGAAAGGGAATTAAGAGAAAATGATACATAGAATTGAATCCCCACTGTGATTATATCTCCCATTGCAGAGTTAAGATAGTAATGTACATGTCCAAATCTAAAGCTTCTTTTTTTATGCAATAACTTATTGCTTTATTTTTAAGTTAACCACAAAAGTGTCTGTTTTCTGGGATTTTGTTGTTGTTGCTGCTTTAGCTTTTTTTCTAAATGAATTGTTATTTTCCCCAATCTGTCCTAAGGGAACACCATTCTTAATTTTTATATCCTGAAAACTATCTATCATTTCCTCTCTATTGCTGTGTATTACTCTAGTGAAGTAACCCCGAGGAGAGTGGAGGATTTCCGTAAAGACCTTTTTTTTTTATTCTATTGCACTATTTTAGATACTTAGCATTGAAGTGGGAAACCATCCGTAAGGAACTAAATGGACTTGTGATGATATCAAGAGCACTATTAATATTTACATACATGTAAAAGGAAAAGTAGGCTCTCAAGGTGCTCTCTCTTTGCCTTGGAATAGTATTAGAAACTGTAAGATCTGTCCATCATGCTGGTTTGTGATGATAGCTGGAAATATGTTATTCCTCAGCTTGACACCTTGGGACCATAGTCTCCATGTAATTATTCATGAAGCAGATGTTTTCTATAGGCTTTTTACAACAAAATGTGTTGGAGACAAAACTAGTTATGCTTTAGCCTTTTCCAGCAGGCCCTCCACTACATTCTTTTAATGAGATAGTTTGAAAGTAGGATGAACAGGGCCAGATTCTACTGCACGAGAGTTCAGAGGAGGAGGTAATCAGTGTGTGTCAAAATGCCTGTTTTATTTGAAATAGAGTAAAAGAAAAAACATAGGTGCAGACCAAGGAAGAAGAGACAGGTGGTCGAGTTCCAGTTAAAAGAGAAATGGAAGTGACTAAAAAGCTGTAACCTGGGCATTGTCAAACGTCTTTGACAATGGTAGGAAGTGCAGTGTAGCTCAGGTGAGCAGAGTGGGGCATCTGAACATTAGCTATGGTGAAGTTAACCCTGAAAACATCTTTGTTCATGAGTCCAAACTTCAAAGGTTACTTTTCAGAGCCATTCACTTTTAACTCTCTCAGGCTGTAGCAGTCTTCATGATATGATACCTCTGCTCCCAAAAGGGCAGAATTGCTCTCATCTGAGGACTGTTACTCATCCTCATGGTGTCTCTGAGATATTTCAGCAAATTGTTAAGATAGAAGCAGTGGATATGTTCATTCTGCATTCTTAGTGAACACAGAGGCTCCTACCCTGACAATTTTCTGTCAAAATATGGAAATTATAGAAAGAAGGCCCAGAGGAACATGGTGCCACTAATTCTGAAGTTTATTAGTTATTTAAAATATGTGCATCAGTTCCTGCCAGGTGGTCTTTGCACACTGTATGCACCAAATAACCCAGCAGCTATCCCTACAGAACTCAATTTATAATTATAATATTCTTGATTATGTTTAAATCTGTTATGTAATTTCTCTGTAGACCCAGACTAAATAAGAGAAATCCATGCATTTTAGTATTCCAAAAATATGCATGTGACTGGACGCATTCTAAGTGTAGGATTTTTTAATTTCATTTAAAATGAATTCTCTGCAAATTCAGAAACAATAAAAATATAATCAGTATCAAAAATAGTTGTTCAAATGTTGCACATTAAGACATCTTATTATGTGTGTTCTTAGGGTATCTTAATATGCAAGATGTGATTAGTAGCTCCATTTTCACTGGAATTTTTAATCTTTGAAGTCAATATTTTCCTATATGTTGATATAGTTCCCCTTTCAAGTATGGGAAGAAATAATTTTCTCATAACTTAAAAAATTGTTCTTTGCAATAGAAGGTAGCTTGTAATGTGAAGAAAATTTTAGATAAACCACCTTTTATCTTTGTGGTGGGTTTGCAATGTGGCTTCTGTAAGAAGAGGCTAGAAAGTTTCTTGAGGGCCTAACAAAGCAAATCCCAAGGCCAAACTCCCAAACCCTGTTGCTAACAGGGCCGACCAGGCCAATCAGCGCCAGTCACAGCACCTCTGGGAATCACATTTTAGAGACAGAAAAATGCAAACAGCCAGATTTTGCCACCAGAAAGGGGAGTGATAGAGAGACTTTGTTGGAAGTCTGGCCTCCAGCCAGGGTCAAACCACCACAAACTTTCTCTCTTTTCATAAAATAATCACTCCTCTAGAACTATTTAATATCTCTTGCTGCACATTGACAAAGTGCAAGCTATGAAGATGTATGTTTCGGATCCTTTTGCATGAGAACTGAATTACAAGTGTGATCGTGTGCCAAAAGAGTTCTGACTAAACAAATGTCTCATAGCAGTTTCCCAACAGAATCTGACGAAAGGTGACCTCTACAGTCAAAGTAGGGTGAGGGGGAAAATGGCTCTGAGAAACAGCCAAGTGTCTGCCCCAGGGAGCAGATTCCAGAGAATGTCATGGGCATTAACTTACTAATAGATAATTCCAGATACTTTAAATAGTTTAATGAGGCCAAAGGTGTTAAATAACAGAGCTTATTTTAGTACTACCAATCAACTGCAACTACAGGTTTCCCCAGAAAAGCTTTATTGCATGGGAAAAGGCCAACAGGTACATTATAACCCTCAGAAGAAATTATAGTAATAGAAGAAAGAAAAAGATTCATCATGAGTCATTATGGTAGTTAAACCAAATTGTCTCTTCCAAATCCATACAAAATAGACATTTTGTATTCTCAATGGTCTTTTAAGTCCTTATTAAATATTAACATTATAATAAAGCTACAACAATCACTTAAAAATGGAATTTTTCCTCCCCATCCTTCCACCTCACCTGAAGGTATTTGGAGATGGATTCAGATATTTTATGTATTTTTTCCACCTAATAGTCTCCAGGAATTCAAATGCTCTTGCACATGTTAAAACTATAGCTATTAATAACAGACTACTTCTAATTTCTATAGGTTCTGATTTAGTTTAGACTAATTTTATTCACAGACACCTGTAAATTCAACACTTTATTAAACTCATCCAGGTTAAATCTCTATCCTTCTGTGCAAATCTTCCTATCTGTATTCCTACTTTATGCCCATTTTTTCCTCGTTTCTGAGCAACATGCTGCTAGACTTATGTTATTTCATTTGGGAATTAGTGGTATGGAATTTGAACAAAATGGCACAGAAAGGCTATGTTGGAAGAGGGTATAGAATCTGTTTTCTCTGTCCATGTCCTTCTCTGTTGCACCTTGTTAATTTTAAAGTATGTATGAATAAAGCTTCTTTTTCCCTTCTCTCCCTTTTCCCCACTCTTTACATATGTTCTGATCTGCCTGTAGAATCAGAGCTAGTACATTTTAGAACAGTTTTCTGAAGATTTCTCTTGAATAAATGTTGTAAAGGAGACAACAGCTTGCACAAGAAGAATCTTAAATTTCTTACCAGGTTATAGGAAAATACTTTCTGTCCTATACAGTGATGTGAATTGTTTTTCTGTGTTACGTTCTGAAGTGAGTAGCAGTTACATAACTACTGGGGGATGGAGTGTAAAGTCTTAGCAGAACACTGCAGTATTTAATATCTATATATTAGGGAGACATAGAGCTTTATCATTTGTCAAGTGTGTTGGACATGTCTGATATATGTCCAATAAGGTCAGTGCCAGCCAGGATGGACCCTTGTCTGGCCAAGGCTGAGTGGCAGTGGTAATGCCTTTGGGATAACATAGTTAAGGAGGAAAAAAAACATAAAGAGTAATTGAAGCCAGATAAAGGAGTGAAAATATGTGAAACAGCCCTGCAGATACCAAGGTCACTGAAGAAGGGGAGGGGGAGGAGGAGGTACTACAGGCAGCAGAGCAGAAATTCCCATTCAGCCCTTGAAGAAGACCATGGTGAGGCTGGGTCAGGCTATTCCCATGTGACCCGTGGAGGTCCACGGTGGAGCAGATATCCACCTGCAGCTCATGTAGGACCTCATGCCATGTAGGACCGCAGGTGGATGATGCACCTGAAAAAGGCTGTGACCTCATAGGGAACCCATGCTGGAGAATGCCTCTGGAAAGGTCTGTGGCTCCATGGAGGAAGAAGCCCACGCTGCAGTGGGTTTATTGGCTGGACTTGTGACCCTGTGAGGGACCCACATTGGAGCAGTCTGGTCCTGAAGGACCATACCCCACAGTAGTGCAGGAAAGGACCCGTGCTGGAGCAGTTTTTTAAGAATTTCAGCTTGTAAGAGGGACTCACATTGAAGAAGTTTGTGGAAGACTGTCTCCTGTGGGAGGTACCCCACAATGGAGCAGGGGAAGAGAGTGAGGAGTCCTCCCCCTGAGGAGGAAGGAGTGGTAGAGACAATGTGGGATGTACTGACCACCACGACCCCCATTCCACATCCCCTTGTATTGCTCAGGGAGAGAGAACGTATTGAAAATCAGGAGTGAATTTAAGCCCAGGAAGAAGGGAGGGGTGGGGGAAGTTGTTTTAAGATTTGTCTTTATTAATATTAGCCCATTCTGTTTTAATTGGTAGTAAATGAAATTATTTTTTCTCTGATGAAACTCTGTTTTTCCAATGTTGGTAACTGGTGAGTGATCTCTTCTTATCCTTAACTTGATCCATGTTGTATTTTTGTTTTGTTGTATTTTTCTCCCCTCCCTGTCCAGCTGAGGAAGGGGAGTGATAGAGAAGTTTCGGTGGGCACCTGGCATCCAGCTAAGGTCAGTCCACCACAATGAGGATGCCCCCTTTCCCTTTGTCTCCATTTAGCTGTATAATACATCAATCAGGCGGTAATATACATCTTTCTCTTCACACTTCCTGGGAGAAACATTAGCTTCTGGCTCTATGCTTTCTGCTTGTGTGAAGCCATTGAGCTCCTGGCACAGCATTTCCTCCTTGAACTTGACATTTCCTTGTCCTCCAAGGAAATGCTATTGGACTGACCTGATTCAGCCCGTGTACCTGACTGCTGCTCAGTGGTTCCCACACAGAGTCTTTTACATCATTTGCTGAATTTTTAATTCCCTTTGTACTGCCAAGTCTACTGCAGGATTCTTGCACTGATTTATAAAGCCTTCAGTTTGTTAGGCCACGTTATCTCCCTGATGAATCTCCTTCCAGTGTAGCATTGATTATCTGACACCCGGTATTTCGAGTTTTCTCAAAAGTAAGTAGCATCCTCTGGAAACTTTTCTAGAAGCAAGCTAGAAGGTGTTTTGCTTCAGGTCCACCAAAACTAGAAATTTCTTCCACAGCTGTGTGGAAAAGTATTTCACTGTTTTGTCAAAAATAACACCTCACAGATAAAGCCAGATATGTATATACTGGCCAAGGTTGAGAACCTTCTTAAAACTTTATGTAAACTTAGATAATCTTTAAAGTAGACCTGTTTATTTTGTTCTCCGTAAAGTTTGTTAGTTTGTTTTAGCTTGCAAAGAATGCTTGGAGTTGAGTAATGGACATTTCAGAAAAGCAAATAAAGGTAAGCAGAGTAAACCATCCATTACAAACCTTCTTAATCTGGCATGTGTTGTGGACTCAGGAACATGGAGTTTGACATGGAAAATAGCAGTTACTAGCAGACAGCCAAAGTTGTGCATTGTGGGCAAACATCCAAGAATGATTTTAAAAATAAACATCCACAGCATCTTTATTAGCAGAAAGAAAGGAGTGCTGAGGGTTTGTTGAGGGATTGCCATAAATATAAAATGATATGAAGGTGACAGCAGGGCTAAGAAAACAGCACAGAAAATCAGTTCTGTGGATTTTAAGTCCTTACAGCCACATCAAGGAAAAAACAGATTTCTGAGTAATAATCTTTGTTCAACACTAAATTTGGAATGGGACATGGAGGATGGGTGATCTTGCAATATATTAGTCAGCACTAACCCAGGATGAAATATTCATATTTACAAAACCAAAGCCAAAATTCAGTCCTATTTTACAGAAAGAGAAAAGCTGAGTTTTCTGCCACTGCAGTTTATCCTTCATTGACATTTCATTGTACAAACTATTAGAGGGCTTTTACCAACTGCAGACATCATAGTTATTTACAGAAATTGCAGAAACAGCTGAAAAAGCCTTGTTGTGAATTAGGATGCTACTACACAATGACAGTTCTGAACAGGAAGTTTATAATTTATTTTGGCTAGGAACTCTTTATTTTCCACAATAATTAAAAGGAACCACAGATAAACAGAAATAGACTCATAAACTCACAGAATGGTTTGGGCTGGAAGGAACCTTTAAATATCATCTGGTCTTAACCCCCTTGCCATGGGCCCAGACATCTTTCACTAGTTAGGGTTGCTCAAGTCCCTGTCCAGCCTTACCTTGAATAATTCCAGTGATGGGGCATCCACAACTTCTCTAGGCAAGCCAAGAAGATCCGTGTGGTTATTGCAAGTGATAGTTGTTGTATACTAAAAGAAATTCTTGCATAGGAAACATGTCATTTAAGTCTTTCGTGTCATTTAGAATTGCTTCTACAAAGGAAAATCAGATTGCTCTTGGCAATTTTTTTGGTGTTGGATAAAAAATCTGGTTAACTATATGGTGAGAATCATGTAATTCTTTTTCCATTGCATGTAACTTTTCTCTCTTTAACACTTGAAAAAGGATTTTATGAACCATTTTCCTTCATTTGCCTGTGGTTATTCCTGTTCCTATTATTTTCACTGCTTCAAAATACTTCATCTGTGTCAGAGGATAAGATTAAAGGAAGAATTTACTTTTTTCCATACATTTCTAAACCAACCAACCAAACAACAACCTGCCCCCTGACTTTAAATCCCCTTGTATTTTGCTTCATTTATAAATTTTACATACTTATATGCTATCTTGTTGCTTCCTAAGTTTGTTTGCTTTTAAAGTTTTTTTTTATTTTAATTTTTTAGTCTTTATATGCAGAGGTATTAAAGATACATAGTGTATGCACACAACTACACGTTCATATATGCTGAAAAAATTATGAAAAATATTCCCAACTGATTAACAGTGTCAGCTGACACATAGAAGTGAAAGGTATGCAAGGGCACTAATGTTTAAAAATGCTGCTGGGAAAATAGGCTGCAGCTTAGCAATAGCCATTTCCTCCAAGATATAAACATCCAGTTTCCAAATTGTGATAAAACTAGGATAGCTCATGCTTATTCTGTGTGTGTGTGCTCTTATTTTAATAATTTCAGAACCATTAATTGAAATTAATTTAATCATGGAAAAAAAGGGCAGCTAAATTCAATGATTTAAAATTATTATAGAGATGATGAGGGGTTTCATGATGGAAATTTATTATAGATATCCATTGTTTTACCTGCTGTTATATTTTAAGAGTATAATAATATTTCCTCTAAAAGTCACCCTCTAAATATTTTTATGGCAATCTTATGTGTTATCTTTCTTATATAAAAGCAAATATAAACATTTTACTCATTTTGTATGAGTATATTCACTCAACATAATTTTATTTCCTGTGCCAGCGTTTCACTTTTATCGTTCAAAGAAAACTGTGCCTCAACAGTAGCCTTAGATAACTTGAGATGTGGAACAATTGAGCTGAATTTTTGAAGTTTGCCTTTAGAATACAAGTGCAGTTAGGTGTTTAAAACACACTACTGAAATTCTTGAATGTTCCTGATGCTGAATGTTGGGTTCTGTGAGTTCTGTGCATCCTCAGGGACTTTTGAGACTGATAAAAGACAGAGACTGGAGAAAGGAGGTGACAGGAGAGTTAATGAACAGATGGTAATCATGAGAACAGTATTTTGAGGAGATTTCAGAGATGAGCTGTGGAAGTTCTGTCAGAAGAATTAAATCCGGGGCATACACTGAAGTCCTGCAAAACATGATATTTTAAAGCAAGACATATTTTAAGTAAGATTGAGTTATGTGTCCTGCTTTTGCTTACTACACTGTAGAGGTACTATGAGGATTTGCTGCATCTTAGAAGCTGAATGCTAAAACTTTACAAATTCTTTGTTTACCAGGAGGCAGTTAATTTAACATATGAGAATACACACGTTCTGTTTGAAATACGAATTTGTAAATGTTTGTGATCTGGAATGGACTTTAAAATATTTGCCTTCAAAACCAGCAGCACAGACTTATGGAAAGGGCATTCTTGACCAACAGCACCAATGAGGTTGGCACAATCTGAAGAAATAGTGCTTGCTAATGGACTGATTCTGCAGAGGTAGCAAAGACCACAAAGCACTTCTTGTTTCTGTGAACTCAACAATATAAAGTAAGAAACTCCTGGTTTAAATAACACTGCAGTGGTTAAATTAAAAATAGATATGCAATATCCAGCAAATTTCTCCCATCTCATTCTCTTCTAAATTCAGAGTGATGTTGAAATAATCAATTTCTTTATATAAACATGTTGATTAAGTGGCTTTATATTGCTGCTAGAAATGAGCTGGTATGAATACGGAGTTAAGAAAAATGATGTGTTAATGATGAAGAATTTAAATATTCATTTCATTGATGATATCTGCTTAGACTTCTGTTTATAAATAAGATATCTTTATGCTGTGAGTTTGAAGAATCTGAAAAGCAAAGGGAGACTTCAGATGCCTCCATTTTTAGTACCTTGCTTGAATCTCAGAATCACAGAACATTAGGAGTTGGAAGGGACCTTGAAAGATCATCTAGTCCAACTCCCTTGCCTGAGCAGGATCACCTAGATTAAATCAAACAGGAATGCATCCAGCTTTGTCTTGAATGGCTCCAGAGAAGGAGACTCCACAACCTCTCTGGGCAGCCTGTTCCAGTGATCTGTCACCCTCATGGTGAAAAAGTTTCTCCTTACATTCACATGGAACTTTCTAAGTTCCAGCTTGGAACACAGTTGTTCAGTTCTTCACTGAGAAGAGCCTGACTCCATCTTCCTGACAATCATTCTTTACATATTTATAAACATTAATGAGGTCACCCCCCAGTCTCCTCTTCTCCAAGCTGAAGAGACCAAGCTCCCTCAGTCTGTCCTCATAAGGAAGATGTTCCGCTCCCTTAATCATCTTGGTGGCCCTGCGCTGGACTCTCTCAAGGAGTTCTGTGGCCTTGAGGGGCCCAGAACTGGACAGAATAATCCAGATCTCACCAGGGCAGAGTAGAGGGGGAGGAGGACCTCTCTTGATCTACTAGCCACCCTCCTTCTAATACACCCCAGGATGCCACTGGCCTTCTTGGCCATGAGAACACATTACTGGCTTGTGGTTATCCTGCTGTCCACCAGGACCTCCAGGTCCCTCTCACCTACATTGCTCTCCAGCTGGCCAGTCCCCATCCTATACTGGTACCTGGGGTTGTTCCTCCCCACATGCAAGACCCTACGCTTGCCCTTGTTAAACCTCATTAAACTTCTCCCTGACCAGCTCTCCAGCCTGTCTAAATCCTGTTGAATGCCAGCACAACCTTCTGGTGTGTCAACCACCGCTCCCAGCTTTGTGTCAGCAGCAAACTTGCTGACTGTGCACTCTATTCCCTCATCCAGGTCATCAGTGAATACATTGAACAGTACTGATGCCAGTACAGACCCCTGAGGGACTCCACTAGTTACAGGCCTCCAGCCAGACTCTGCCCCGTTAATCACAACTTGCAAATCTCAATTTTCAAAAGTAGTAAGAAAGATGTTTTAGTAAACTGTGACCCTGTTACCTTCCAAATACAAAAATCCAAGAAGGAATGACCTTCTTCTTCCTCCCTCAATAATCATTGATGTTTAAAAATGTTTGATAAACTCTAATTCTGACCTTTTGAATGTCTTTTCTGTGTCACTAGTCCCCGAGCCTGAAGAGCAGAAAACAAACCTGTACAGATTTGTACACAAGAATGACATTTGGCCCAATGCATTCAAACCTTTTGAGGTGAATTAGATGCATGACTCTACATGAGGTTAGGAAAAAAATAAATTCTAATATGCCACAGTGATTGATCAAACAACACTGTGAGAACCCCAAGAATCAATGTTATTGATTCTTAGTGGAAAAGAACATAAAAATATTCAGGAAAAGGTACTACTAGGACAAAATATAATAACTGATGTGTTCCTCACTTATACAACATGTATAAAAATGGTCTTCACAGTAGGATAACAGCGTAATGGTGAAATAGATTTCTTGTAGCCTAAACTCAGGTATCCTTGGTAGTTGGCAAGGGTATTTGGTAGCCCAGCAGCCCTACTATAATTTTTCTCTAGAATTCTTATCCTCCAAGGATGATAGCTGTTTTTCTTACCTGTTTTGCAGACTGTTTCTCACAAAGAAGGGCAAAACCTGTGTGTTTTTAATGCAGCGAGCTAAATCTGCCTGGTTTATGACAATCTAGGCGTCTGCTCCATCTGAGAAAGGCATGAGCTGAATATCATTATCTGTCTTTTTGCAGTGCTCTCAATTCACTATTTGATAGGTGGGAGTCGGAAGTCTGATTCTTTCCTACCGTATTATGATTATTTTCCTTAGACTGAAATCAAACTGCCAGGTCTGGAGAGACTCTTCTCACAGCAGATAATGCCAATAAAAGAAGTGATGGGAATAGAAGGTATGCCAGATCAGCCGCATCATCATTGGAGGGTTGAAGCTTCTCAGTTTTTGTCGCACTCTCCTTTATCTGACCTCTGATGTCAGAGAAGGTGGCTGGCACCTCTGCCTCACTAATCATCTCTGACATGTGGCTGGCACTGGCTAATTTACTCAGGAGGATGTGACTGCTGTGTTCTAGTTTGGCCTTCACTCATGGGAGGGGAATAAGTGATGCATGTTTCAAACTGGAGATCTAAAATTGTAGAGAATGCTTTGTGTACTACTCTGCTTTCTAATTCGGTTTCACATAGGAGTCCCTCCTTCAGACCAATAGGATGTCCTCTCAAACTACTACAGTAAGTCATAAATTCTTCAAGCTGCTCTTGCAATTGATACTTTTTCCTTTGTCAAGATAAAGAAAGCAGATGAGTTAGTTTAGAAAGCATCACAGTTTTGGAGTACCCAAAAATTATTGTTTCTTCCTACAAAAATACTTGCATTTGGAGTGCTGAGATGAAATCTGGAACCCTTTGATACCAACATATTTCCTATAAATTTCAAGACAGGAATTTGCTACTAATCTTTCTTTATTCAGCTACTCCTTTTCTTGGGCGTTGTAGGATTTTGAATGATACACCTGCAAAGAGGACCAAGGCAAAGGATTTCTATACATGCTGCTTTCTTGGTGTTTGTGGTGATTTAGAGAGCCTCCTTCAGCTAAAGATCAGAATGGAGAACCATACAAATTTTATGGGTTGCCTAGTGAATTTGGCCAAAAGTGTTTCTGATTGTTCCCTGTGGGAGAAGCTTTCAATAATTTAAATAATAAAATAATAATTATATTAATAACTATTTTAATAATAACAAATCTGTAAAAATATGCATGCATCTTTACTCTTGGCTGTTAAGGCTAAACACAGCTCTTTCTTAACTTCCCTTCTGCTAGTGAATCACAGCAAAGATTTGAAGTGGTGAGGGGGTTTATTTTGTAGGATATAATAATTGAATATCTTGATTAGTGTCTTTTCATTTTATCAAGGAACACAGCTCTGAACTTCAGTTAAGTGTTTCCATTGAGGAAATGTGAGAAAAGAAGGTGGAGTGTTTCAGTAATGGTGGTAGTCAGTTGTAACAATACTTTCCAGGTTGTGTCAAAGAGAAATAGTTTCTTCAACAGCATGTTTAAATTTTTGAATAATTTATTTATGTGCAAACATAAGTGTGAACATACACTGACAGATGCTTAGTCTTTCTATGTCCACTTATAAGCTTGGTAGATTATTTACATGCAAAAAAAACCCCTGTTCAGCAGCTGCTTGGTTACAGAAGAAAGGGACACTTCCATTGTTGCCTGCTGCCTCAGAGGTTGAATTGACCCCTTTTCTTTTTTCAGCCAGTTACCTGGTTTGGAAGAGAGTCAGCTAATTTGGAATATTTTTTAATTTGCAGACTTTTTAAAGAGTACATCCTACTTTCTAACTAAAATTATGCAGACTCAATCATTAGCACTGAGTATCTTAGAACAGAAGTTACCTGTGCCAACTGCAGTTGTGATTAAAAGAGGAAAAAGTGTTTGACGGTTTGTGTGATATCAAAGAAGGATTTAATGGAGATAATTTTAACTGGCAGTAGACATTTTTGTATTCTCTGTTTCAAATTAAAACCCAAATTCTATGTGCATCACTTGGTGAGAATACAAAATATTTTTAAACACATTTTGGAAAAAAAAGAGCTAAAATTATCACAGTATATTAAGACTAAGGAGAGGAGAGGGACTCAGCAGATCTCTGTGCTTCATTGTCACTTTTAATGCCTATGACCTATGATTTCTTCTTGTTCTGACATGCATGGTTCTTTAGATTTTTGAGTTAAATGGATCCATGGTGGGTTGACTGTTGAGTGTGGATCACTCTTTTCCAGAGGATAAATTCAGGAGGAAAGATGCCTGTTGGTGTTATGCAGAGGAATATGAGCTCATTCCTAACAAACTGGCTGGAATCTTAGAGAAGAGCCATGCTTTGCTGGAGCTGAATTGCCCTGCAGGAAGAGTGGTAGTGTGTCTGTCATGGAGCACTGTACTATGGAAAAATATACCGCATGTTTTCACCAGTCTAAATGTCTAGATGGTCAAGTGACTAAATAACCTCCTGCCACTGAGCTTCTTTGACTCCTACCTTACACTGAAATTAAGGCACTTTTCCCCAAAACTAGATCTTGCCTAGAGAAAGTCAATTTAAGAAGTGTCACATTCAGCTTCTCACTATCATGGGGAGTCAATAGCCAGCTGGTTAGAAGGCTATTGACCTAATTTAGACATTTTCTATTTTTACTTGATCCCAAACTCTTAAAATATTGGAGGTTGAATGTCTGTCTGAAACATTTTTTAAGTTTTATTAATATTCACTGGGTTATATAGACTAAAAGCCACAAAAATATTGCAGAACTTTTTTTAGGAGAGGAATTTTTTGTTTAGTTTTGGTTTTTTTTCAGGGGTGCAGGGAGTGGATGGGGTCAAGTAAAGCTCAAACACTTGAAGGCATTTCTTAGCCATCATAAGTAGCTCCCTGTCAGCTCACTGGCATCTGTGAAGCCTGAAAATGTTTCTATGGGGGTCAACGAATCTAAGTTCAGGTTGTGAATTTTGGCTGATGATAGAGACCCTTTGCAGATTTAGTTTTTAGCATTTGTCTTCATTAGTTCCTAAGAACAAAATAGAGGAAAACAGTACTTTTCTGGTTTATGGCTGCTGTGAAATTAAAGACATTAGAGGTTGTGTGGTATCCAGATACTAATGTAGTTATACTTATCTAAATAAGGTTAAGTGTGAGTCATCCGCTGTGAATCCTGAATGACTCTTGTTTAGCCTTATGCATTCATCCTAACCAGATAGAGAGACCAAGCCACTAATTTGCTACTTGGGAATCATACATCTCTGAATCAGATTCTTTAGCCAGTGTAGGTGGGGATTTTTAGCTGGGGACATTGGTGGTAATTCATTAGGACACAAGTAAAATAGGATTAGTTTTTGCCTTAAAAAGATACAAATGGCTGTGAAAGTGCTACCACAAAATTAATGACAAAGTTAACTCATTCCAACTTTATGTGACCATTTCACTTCAGGTAATGTGGGTTTTAGTCCCTAATAGTCTTCAGTATGCTGAATTAATTTAAAATTTTCCTCTCAGTTTGAAAGATGACATCCTATTTCTCAAGTTTCTGTTCTGATTAACTATGATATCAGTAAATTTTGTGTTCCCTCCTTATGCAGCTAATTCTATCGACTTCAGTAGGTCAGCTTGTATGAGTCAGGCAAAAGACTTTGTATCATTTATGTTGCTTAGTTACTAAGAGAGAAACATTGTCCTATTTCCACACACAAAATTCCTCAAACGAAGTGGATAAAATTTTCTTTTTATTAATGGAATAAACATACAGAACAGATTTCAGAGAGCAGCTGGAGTTGGAAAAAGAGGGAAAAAGCAGAGAATGGAATAGTATATAAAGTATGTTCATAAGTTTAGATAATAAGGTCTTAATACTGATTTCATTTATACCCTTATTGCAGTATTGTGACATTATCAATTTTAATGAAATAGCTCACAATAGCTTACCTTGCATTATTGTGTGTTTGTGTGTGAGTGGGAGGAAGTGTTTAGAGACTACATAAAATTCAAGTTTCACCCTAGGATTGCCTGACATTGTCAGTTCAGCTCTGCCACACAATGATTGCCTTACCCTGCATCCTCCAGAAAGTCCACAAATGTCTCTGTCCCAGGTAAATAAAGAAATTCCTCATACCTAGTGCATTTTTAATTGCATAATAATTAAAAAAAAGGTTTTTATATATGTGACTCCAAAATCACCATTATTTATAATAAGAAAGTAAAATTCTATCATGACACTTCATCACTGACATTAAATTTCCAACTGTTCCCTAATATACACCTGTTCTCCTTAAGGAGAAGAAAATATTGCAGTGTAGCAGTAAGAAGGTTCAGTTCTTTATGCACTGGGGTGTGTTTACTGTCACTGGATGTAAATTATGTGTAGTCATCATCTTAATTAAAGAAGAGAGAATGAGGTTTAATAGTCCTAGACAAATTTAAGTTTCAAATGAATTGGGGGATAGAGAGGTGTGTGTAATAGGTGATCCAAAAAATATTGTTATTAATTGCTTTCATGGAAGAATGTTTTAAAAAGACTATGTGTACTGTTATTTTTCCATCATTTGAATCTGATGGTACAAAACTGGAATGAATAGCTGAAAGACCAGAATGTTGTGATGCTGTTCAGTGAGATCTGGACGGACTGGACAGCTGAGCAAAGAGGAACATAATGAAATTCAACAATAACAAGTGTAGGCTCCTCCATCTAGAGAAGTGGGGTGGTTTTGCGGTGTGGCTTATTTAAGAAACAGCTAGAAGCTACTTGGGTGTCCAACCAAATACCATCTCTGTTCCCAAGGCCAAACTCCCAAATTCCATTACTGATAAGGCCATCTGGGCCAATCAACACCAGTCACAGCACCTCTGGGTATCATATTTTAGAGATCGAAAAATGCAAACAGACACCAGAGAAGGGATTGAGAAGATATAAGAAACTTTGCAGACACCAAGGTCAGTGACGTGGAGGAGGAGAAGAAGCTAAGAGAAGATTCCCTGCAGCCTGTGGAGAATACCATAGTGAAGCAGGTGTCCCCCCTGCAGCCCATGGAGGACAAAGAGACCCCACTTGTAGCCCATGGAGAGGTACCTGGGCCAGGCAGAAGCCCACCAGGGAGCAGGTGGAGAAATAGGGAAAAATCTGTGTGTGACCTTTGTTGGAGCAAGCCCATGGCAGTACCTGCAGCCTGTGCCTGGGATGCTTGTGACTGTGCGGGGGACCAGGATGGGGCCAGCAGTCTGGGACTGGGAGACTGAGAGACATTCTATGAGTTTATAGAAGTGACCCATGCTGGGGGAGTTGGTGAAGAGCTGAGGCCCCTTGGGAGAGGACTCATGTGGAGGGGGTTGTGGAGGACTGTCTCCTGTGTGTGGGACCCCATGCTGATGCAGAGAAAGAGTGTGAGAAATGCTCACCCCCATTCCCCAAGAAGGGGAACAACTCATGAGGAACTGAACAAAGACTGAAGCCTCCATTCACTATTTCCCCCCTCTTTGCCATCCCCGGGAAGAGAAACATCATGAATAGAGTGAAGTCTGCAAAAGAAGGGAGGGGCAGGGGCTGGTGTTTTAAAAGCTGTTTGTACTTCTCATTATCCGGCTCTGGTTTCTCTGTGTGTGTAGTGTAGTGTCATAAATTAGAGAGTTTTCTTGCTAACTGCTCTCACGGTTCTTCTGTGTTGAGTCTGTTTTGCTCCTAATGCTGATTGCAGAGTGATCTCTCCCTGTCCTTATCTCGACTCCAAAGCCTCTCAACATGTATTTTCTCCGGTCCAGCTAAGAGGGTAGTGATAGAGTGGCTTTGGTGGGAGTCTGGCCTCCAGACAGGGTGAAACCACCACAGGAAGAGTAACCCTAAGCAGCAGTGCTGGTTATGGACTGACCTGCAGAGAAGCACCTGGGAGTCCTACTGGACAAGTAAAGTGTGATCCAGCAGCGTGCCCAAGAAGGCCAATCCTGGGGTGCATCAAAAACAGCATAGCCAGCAGGTCAAGGGAGATTATCCTCCTGCCTTACTCTGTACTCTTGAAGCCACATCTAGAGGACTGTGTCCAGTTATGGGTTCCCCAGTTCTAGAAAGTCAGAGAACTACTGGAGAGAGTTCAGTGGAGCGTTAAGAGGATGGTGAGGAGATTGGTGCATCTCATATGAGGAAAGGCTGAGCCAGCTGGTTCTGCTTAGCCTGGGGGAGACTGAGAGATTATGTGATTAATACTTAAAATACCTAAAAATTGAATGTCTAGAGGACAGACCCTGACTCTTGTCAGTGGTACCCAATGGCAGGACAAGGGGCAATGAGCACAAACTGGAACAGAGGAAGTTCTTTATTTTGAGAGTGACAGAGCACTGTTACAGGCTGCCCAGGGAGTCTGTGGAGTCATCTTTTCTGGAGATGCTCAAACCCCTTCTGGATGCAATACTGTGTCACCTGCTCTATGTGACCCTGATTTAGCAGAAGGATTGGACTAGATGTTCTCCAGAGGTCCCTTCCTGCCCCTACCACTCAGTGATTCTGCCATTCTGTGATCTTTAAATAGACTGTTACCTCATAAAAAACATTTTACCCTCTTATTTACGTATCTAGATCATGATGGGAGAGAATTTCACCTCATTAGATGAGACATTCTCCATAATTTGTCTCCATAGGTATTCTTTTCTTCAGTATGTTTTATATGAGCATGGGAAAAAATCATAGAAGGCCTAAGAATACCGGGCAGAGAATTAAAAAGTATCCATCAAAAGAAATGTTATCTGGAGAAGAGAACCAGCAGAGAATGGCTTTCTAAACAAAACCCAGGACCATAGAAGGCAGCTAACAGATAAAGATCAATGAAAGACAGTCTGAGATTACAATTGTTCATTTGATACTTTAAATATTTTAAGGGTGGAATACAAAGATCAAATCTAAGAAAATAGAGTTGTCCGGAAAAAAACCCAACCTGGGATCAGTGTAAAGTAGAACTTAATGTTTATTTTAAAAGGTATTGAAGCATATTATATCTCCAGAACCTACAAAACACCCATTTTAAAGATTTCACATATATAAAGGAGCAGATTCTGTGCATCATTTGTTGAAAACAAGCAGATGCCAGTTTCTAAATATGATTTATTTGGTCTAGATCGTCTTGAATGAATTTACCACATATTTATTCACAGGTGCAAATTGCACATGAATTCATCTTATTTTCAAGCTCAACAGAGCAGTTTTGCTCATTTCAGTTTCAAATGCCATTGGCCTCCAGATATAACCTATGAAATTAGGCATGTGCAACACAGAAAAACAAAGGAAAGGGAAAGGGGAAAGCAAAAGCAAAAGGGAAAATGAAAAGGAAAGGCAAGGCAGAAATATGAGGGTAGCTACAGATTGCAAAAATATCTGTTCATCTAATCTTAGTGTACAATAAATTAAGCAAGCTTTAATGAGAAAATTATTGTCTTTATTATATTTAAAATGTGACATTGCAGGTTCTCAGAAGAAATTTGACATCTGAAAGCTTTAGATTTTAGTGTTACAGAGCAATTTATCAGAACAAAGTATACACAGAAAATCAGCAACAACCTCGGTACAATGGAACCCATTAGACTAGACATGCATGATAAGCATGATTTTTATAATCAATAAAGCAGTAAGAGAACCTCTTAGGAATAGGTCTGACATCTAATGGAAAACCTAGTATGACCAAATGCATGTGAACACAAGCCTATGTGCTTGGGTACTGTGCTGGTTTAGAGGTAAACCGGCAGGAGAAATGGACCCACCACAAGAGATGATTATAAGTCAGAGTTACAATTTAATGAAAGATATTACCATACAAACACTGACACAAAGAGAACAACCTGCTTTCAACTCACCAAAACCCAGCAGTAAACCCAGTGTCCCAGGGCACAAGCCCAAAGGGGTTTGTTAGCCCCGGTGCCGAGATCCACGTGGCTCTCCCAAGTCCAAAGCAAAAAGAAGTGAAGAGTCCGTTGCTGCAGGTGACGGCTGTGGCCCAGCCAGAAGCGATGCTTGTAATCCGGTCGAGAACAATGGCTTCCTCCTGACAAGGTTCCACTGCTCCTCCCGATCCAACGAAGAGAGAGCCCTGTTTGTATATCCTCAGGGAGCACCCAGTCCCTCCCCCCGGGCGGGGACTCACACAATGGGTAATTAACGGTGAGTCATGGGGTATGGTTGGACCATTGATGGCCCATTAGCACCCATGCCCCCTCAGGCTGAGTGTGAAGGGGCTAACGACTTCCTGGACAACTGTTGCAAATGGTCTATTATTCTTGAGGAATGAATAGAGGGTGTAGAATACACAGCCTTGATCCCCCCACACAGTGATAACCTCTTGCTGAACTAGGACAGGTACTTAGAAAAATGCAATTAATACATGCTCATGTCTGGTTTAAGGATTTGTTCCACACAGAACTTTATTTTTAATGTCTTTTATGATTAGCAATATAACACAAATAATATTCTTCCTTCCTGCATTCGTCTAATATTTTTCTGTTGTTTTCTGATTTTGATCAATAATGTTTAAAGGATAGATTTGATTCAGTGATTTAAACACTTCTCCAGTGAAGATGTTATTACACAATTTAAAAATGTTTCCTTTCTCCTTTTAATTATATCCATGCCTTTCAATTTTGGGGTGTAAGGGATATAGAGCTTTTTCTTTTTTAACAGCACTTATTTTTGTTGAATTGGAGGACTCATAATTATCTCAGTTTATATACAATCTAATTTTTAAAGGCTATTTCTTGGCATAGTGAGTCCCGGTCATGAGTCAGACTTTTGAAGAGCAGGCATAGTACTTCATTGCCAAAGAAGCCCCACAGAGCATCCTACTGTGTACTTGATCACACACTATTCACCTCTTCTGCCTCAGAGACTTGTTGCTGGGTTTCCTTGTGTGTCCTTAGGCTGTTTCTCCCCACGTGCCAATCCACTTCACTGCATTATCCATGTGTATATTTGTGTAATTACTCATTTACATTTAATGTGGCAAAAAAAGACCAGATATTGTCTAGATTGCTGGAACAGGGATACTGTCCATCACCTTAGGAGATACTTAAAAATCCACCAATATGCTAGTGCACTAACTGCTTCTCCATGAGCTCCAGTGCAGCAGAACAGCTTTATGAAAGAGTATAAATAGGCTGTACTAACACTGCCTTCCCTCCACTGATCTTACTGCTTTTAACTCTCCTTCCCAACCCTCTCTGAAACAATCTGAGATGCAAGATCTGTGTTTGGTACAGAACCCATTCAAGAATAAAACATTGTAATAATAGATTTGGAATCTTTTCAGCATAAAAAATTACCTAAGTAAAACAAAGCCCTAAAGGCAAAAAATGTGACTAAATATGAGCTTTTGAGAAAATGGTATGCAATACTTTTCATTCAGAAAAGCTGCTATATGGTCCAAGTGAGTTCCCTGTACAGCAGCTTAATGACTACTCCACGCTTTTTGTGGTTCCAGTCACTAATTTCATGGTGGATTTATGGCATGAAAATATACATGAACATTTGGGTATGTATCTATGTATTTTGTTTTAAACATTTATTTGAAAAACATGTTATCCATAACAGAACTTTATTTGAGTTTCTAACAACTGTGTTCTTTCCATCTTCCCTCTTTCCCCTTATTACAGAAATGTAAATATACAGGGACAAGTAGTATAGTAAGGTTAAAGTGTTACAACAGTGTTTCCATTTCAACTATTCTGTGCTCATAAAGCTGTAGAAATCTGGCATTATTTCTATTATTGCACCTTTGCAAAACTCAAAGCACAGGAATGGAAAAATTTTTGTCTGTGTCTTGTTGCTAGACCATGACAATGCTATGACAATGCTGTGCTTTGAGTTACATTCACATCGTATCTGCAAGATAAGCACTCTTAATTCCTACCGATTTACACTGGAATTGTGATAATCCAGAGGTTTCCAGCATAAGACACAAAGGTTTCTTTTTTGAAATTAGTTTTTCAAGAAAGTTTCCAGAATTTATTTGGACACAGTGAGAGTATATCTAAATCGTAGAACCATAGAATGGTTTGGGCTGCAAGAGACCTTAAAGACCATCTCGTTCCAACCCCCTGACATGAGCAGGGACATTTCTCATTAGACCAGGCTGCTCAAGGCCCCATCCAACCTGGCCTTGAACACCTCCAGGGAGGGGGCAACCACCACCTCTCTGGGCAACCTGTGCAGGTGCCTCATCACTAGCATAGTGAAAATTTTTTTCCTAATATCCAATCTAAATCTACCCCCTTCCAAATTAAAACCATTCCCCCTCATTCTATCACTACACACCCTTCTAAAAAGTCCCTCCCCAGCTTTCTTGTAGAACATTTCAGGTGCAAGAAGGCTGCTATAAGATCTCCCCCGAGCCTTCTCTTCTCCAGGCTGAGCAACCCCAACACTTGCAGCCTGTCACAAAATAAAAAACTCTCAACAGATCTCAGCATGATGAAATGAGTAACGATTTTACACTGAGAATAAAAATGATACTAAGGAACACACATTTTTTGAAACTATGCTGCTTTCTTCAGGACACAAAGTAGCTGTTTTTACCATTGGGCTTTGTGGATTATACTGTCCATAGTAGCAGTTGAATTTATTGGTATTAAATCATGCAAACAAGAGAAAACTTTTGTTCCTTAAAGGAAATAGAAAACTATTGAATAAACAGTAAGGTGATCCCTCATCTGAATTCAAAATATTGGCTTATATAAAAAATTACCACATGAAAAAAGTTTCTTTAATACTGCATAAAAGATTTTGCACAAAACCATTCTGCATTGTACTGAATCATCAATAGAAATGCTTTCTTCTATTTCACTAGATGGGGAATGTTGTGGATAATAATAATTTATGTAAAAAATGTAATACTCCTATTTCAGTATGACAAAAGAGAAGAAAGGAATAAATTTTAATAGGACTCTGATTCAGGAGGGAATTCTGCAACAAAGAGGTATAAAAAATGCTCAAAAAAACCCCCTCAAATGTCTTTCCTTTTCAATAGTCAGTCTTTGTAGACAGTGATGCTCGTTTGTGTGAAATATTTTTTTATAATCACATATTTTATGCTAACAGTTTAGATAAGTCTCTCTGGAATTTTGATATAAACAGGAGCAAAATAGGATGTATCTAGGCTGAGGACATGTGTTAGTTTCACAGATGGTGGAACTTCAGTTGTATGGCTATTCGGTCTGCCTGGGAACTTCCCTGACTGTGTCCCTTTTCCTGTAGACCATCGCAGACACATCAAGCAGTGATCCAGGGTTCCTGAAACGCTGTAATTGGAAGAAGGATGCTTGATGAGACCCAAGTTTAGGTGACTTTGTAAATTTTCACCTGTTTGTGTTGAATTGCAAGTATGAATACAGTCTAGTCTGATTTTCTAGGGGGAAAAAAAAAGCCCCCCCTGATACCTGAAAGAAAGATGTGAATGAAAAGAAGACATTAGAGTGCTATCAACTCCAACTATGAGCTGAGCAAAGAAGCACTAATAGTTACTTTTGGTAAGCAGTATTCAAGGCTCTCATATCAATATGAACACTGAACAGCAGGTGACAAAAAAGGCAGTAGGAACAGGTGTTTCTCCAATGTCCAATATTAAAAATCCATTAAAAAAAAAGGTGGAAAGTGAAAAAGAGTCTATTAAGTCACTATGTTATTAATTTTAGAACTGGATGAAACTGTAGGCCTGAAATACTTTTTACAACCTGCCTTTTTTTGCTGCCTTTTTAATGAATTAATGAGTTGTACTAGTTCTGTTAGACCCAAACTGAATTTAGGGATTTTGAGCTTATATGTACTTAGAGTGTAGAGTACTACAGGACTATGGAATATAAGACTACTAAGGAATTATTTAATTAAGATATATTTACTGATGGTTTTGTGTTTAGTTTTAGTTTCAGTAGTTGTATGGTGGATATTACCACCAATGCTGCAGATTATTTAATATCCTGGAATTCTGTAAGACTTAAGTTTTAAACTTAGGTGAATAATTTGGAGATTTGTTATTGCCTTCATCTTAAGTGATTAGCATTTTTTTAAGTACTCATTCATTTGATGCAGTTTTATCCATCTGTGTAAGTGCCAGGCAGCTTAACTTTTCTGGTAGTAGTAATGTCTACATGAGCGAGAGGCACAGATGAGATCAAAATAGTAGGTGTTGAGACTCTTGCTACTGTCCTGGTTACTGTTCTGGGGGTTTATTTTACATTAGATTTAGTCTCATTCCCTGATTCAGACATACTTATCACGCAAGTACTTTGAAGTCATCTGAGGCACCAACCTCTGATTAGCACCTTTATGAACCCATTGCTTTCTGGACTGCATTTGGTTCATACCTGGCATGGAGTTTTCTCTTCAGTTTCCTCCAAAAAAGAATCTAGTTTGCAGAAAATAAAACCACCCCATGAAATGAGTTGATGAATTTAAGGGGGAATACAATCAAGATATTCGATTCAAAACTGCCGTACATTGAACCAAAATGCTAATGTAGATACAGTGTTATTTTGTAGAAACAATATAGCGTTTTTTAAAGGAAAAAGTAGTTCAGTCTGATATTGCCCAAAAGGATTTTCTGAATATAGATACTATAAAATTTTATGTAAAACTTATGTATAGCAACTCTATAGATATATACTGCAATGAAGAAATAAATATAATTGGTAAGAAGGATGGAGTTGTGTTCTCCCAGAGAGAACACAGCAGAATTTAACGTGTGCCTAAATATATATAAATCTTGCCATATATTCATAAGGTGGCCCTGGATTTATGTTATTGCATTGAGACTTAAAAGATGAAAATCAAGTTTCAGGCACTTGATTTCTGTTTTGTTGTCTATGACTTGACTTCTGATGAGAGGTGTTTTCCTGCCTGTCTCTCAGTGTCTTGCATTCTCTATCCACATAATGGACTTTAAGATGTCTTCTCAGCGGATGTTCTAATCTGCTTTGATATCCATAAAGTCAGTGGACCTTATCTTATTGAAAGCTACTGAACATCTTCGATAGATACTTTTACATCCATCTATTCTTGTACACATGGGTTAGCATCATTAAGATCATGAAATCTGTTACAAGAAAAAAATCAGTAAGCTGTTTAGCCTCGTAATGAGAATTAGGCTCATGAAAATGCTACTCAGCAAATACTGGTCTGAGCAATATTTTTACTCATGCAGAAATTTTGTCAAATGGAAAGAAAAGGAAGGAGGATATAATTTCTAGAGAGGTTATGACTGATTGTTACAGAAATTAGTTATTTTTATCAAAGCTTTAATAAAAGCAGGGCATATGGTTCACATAGTCTTTTATAGTAGAAATGAGAGTTTTTCAATGAATGAGTTATAGATAGGGCTGAATTATCTGTGTATATTCTGTAGGTGACAGATAATCAACTTAAAATTCTCATTTTTAAGCCAAATGATTGCTATTTCAATTACTACTGCGTATCCATCTAAAAAGCTACTTTTATTGTGCTTGGGTTAAATTAAGTCTCATTACAGGAAATTGAACTATGAGAGATAACAGCTCATCTAAATACATAGATGACATCTTGTTCAAAATCTGCCTGTAATTGAAATTTGTTATTCAAATCATGGGTTTGTAATATAGAAGTACGTGACTTTTTAGTGTGACCACAGAATTCAGTTCCTGCATGCTCTTGTAGCAAAAGAGCCTGCATATATGGTCACGTCCTCTTAACAGATAATAAAAAAATATGCTAAAAATAGATACCTATAATTTCTAATTTACAAAATAGAAAAAAGCAGACATAGATATTACCACCAGGATTTCTTAATGTGCAGTGTCGTTTATGCCAACAGATGATACTGGAGAGAGAGAAAGTGATCTGAAGTTTCCTTTTTTAACTTGCTCTATACCTTTTTTTTTTAACTTAATCTAGTCCAGTTGCTTCACTTTTAAAGGTTCCATTTTAAAGTGCAATCAGTGTCTCTAATTCTGTATGCATAAGCACTTGGACGTTGTCTTTGTGTAATTCATGAGAGGGGAAAACCTATTTCTAGGATTTTATGTACACGTGCTACCTGTGTCTGCTTAGCTTTAATGACACTGATCAGTTACCAGAATGAAGGTGCATTTTGCATTCCTATATGTGAGATTTGTGCAAACACAGATGGTGGCAAAAGGGATGCCAGTATGAAGATATAGTTCTAAATGGATTAAGTTGATGATGTTGAATGCCCTGATCACAATATATATTTCTGAAAGTTTTAGAGTCTTTATTTTTAATTATGCATTAAGGATTCACTTACTGCCTCCAGCTTTCAGATTTATTCTGAATGCATTTTTAGTGGTACTCAACCTTAGCTTGCATTGTGTGGACACAGGCTTATGCCCCATGAAATATTTGGCTGTGTAATTTTGGCTTCTGTATATCTGGTTCATTTGTTGAATGTCTCTGAATGTGACCCTCTTTGTTCATAGCTTACTCCTGCCTCATTGCAAGCATGCACAAACAACCACAGGCTTCAGAAGGTGCAGTTGGTAGAAAGGGCACCAGAATTTCATCCTGAAGCAAAGAATGGAGGGTGAGAAAGTGTGCATAAAATAAACTCTTTGTTGGAATAAGAGATAAATAACCTGCCATTTGCAACACTTACTTGAAAGAATTTGGAAACTATCAGGGAGCATGATTAGAGAGCTTAAGAAGAATTAGAAACCTGAGAAAAGATGTAAGAGGATGGACAATACACCTCAGAAAAATATGCCTATACTGTATATTCTAGGGAGATAAACTTACATAACACTTCATACAGATATGATCCATGCCCTAATCAGGTATAATATATATTGTATTCTAAGCTGAAAGTTCAGCTTCAGTACTAGATAGAATTGACTGTGTTGCTTTCCAGCTGGAGCTAGCTCTGCTACATCCTAAGGCACGAGTTTTATTAGCAAATTTTGGGGGGATGGCAAACTCTGAGTGAACAATGGTTTTGCTTGAAGACAGCATTAATGAAAAGCTCAATTATCCTTCTCTTAAACTGTGATTGTTAAAATATTTTGTAGAGAATTTCCCTTATATTGTGTATGTTGGTCTCACTTATGGGAGGAGTTCATTGCCTAGCCTGTATATATTTATTTGAGAAAAATCAGTATGGCTTCTGTACTAAATTTTAAGGTTGTAGGGAAAGAGGCAATGTAGGCAAGCACAGTGTTTCCTTGTTTATTAAGCAAGCAGTGCTGTTTCTGTAGGATGGTTTAATCTGTAATCACTCTGACAAGGATGCAAACCATCTGTGTTAGTTGTCATTAACACAACATAACATTTTCAGGTGCTCATTTCAGACTGAAAGACAGACGGTGAGGCTTCTGGTATATCTGGCTGTGCTGCTGGTCCTTTGCATGAAACACAACAAGTGGCTTGATGTCCCTCTCCCAGCAAAATGAGGAAACACTTGAGAGTGTTTAGATATCTATTGATTAGTATATTTGGCCTAGCAGTTAGCATAAAAACATAGATACAGAAAAGCCTAGTTGATGTAAAGCTGTCAAGCAGCACTCGTTGTGGTTACTATTTTTAGCTATATTAATCCAGGAATCTGGGAAAGTTCCTTGTGCCTGAAAATGGCAAGAGGCCACCTGGCAGCAGCTCACGTGCTTTGACTTGCTTCTGCTGAGAAGTTTCCAGTTGTGTGACAAAATAAAGGACTTTTTTGCTAAAACATGAAGTTTGCTTTTCCCTGTGAACTGTATTTATATGGATTGATATGATAAAAGATCTATTTCCTCACAGGTCCATACTAGTCTGTGGGTAAAAACTGTAAGGAGATTCTTTCCCTCCTTTCTGTTTTGTTGGCAGTCATCACAAAACATCTTTCACGTGAGAGCCACCAATCTCAATTTTAGTAAGTGTATCTTAATTTTGGCTACAGGTCCAGATAATTTATTGATTTCAGATTAACAAGAGCAAGACAAAACTAAATAAAAGATCTGTGCAAGAGCATCTCTTCTTCCTCCAAATAATTCTGAGAATGACGACAAGATTTTCTTTCCAGGCGGGCACTTGGTATTGATTATGAATCTGAAACCATAAGTGAAACAAGATCAAAACCAATAAGGAAATGAAAGCACACACACATTCGATATTAAATTGGATTAAAAATTATTCATACCTTAAATGTAAGAATTTTACAACTGTTAACTGACAGGTTGTTATACTGCATTTTCCTAAGCGGCTTAGTTGTTCTATGCATAAGTCAATGTATAATTTTACTATTAGAAAGTTAAGCAACCTAAAGAAAAGTAAAAACTCATTTTTATTGTGGAAATAAATTAAAATATACCTTACAGACTGTCATTGGGAAACTCTCAGGACTATCTTCTTTTCTGTCATAGATGAACTTGGGTGATGTGATTCAGGACACTGGAACAAGTCAGTAGAGGAACATCAGTCAATAAGTACGGTGCATACTTCTGAACATGAAATCTAAGTCTGGTCTTTGGATGAGGCTGTTGTGTTGAATGGTCTGTTTATCTTTTATTCCCTTTTCAAGACTGAAAATTCAGTATCTGGATACCTTAGGATCATAAAAGAATCAGAACATGAAAGGAAGCATGGCATTTAAAAAACAAAATTCTGCATCCTTCCACTTTGTTGGTTTGGGATTTTATTTTTTAAAACTTCTTAAAAATAGTCAAAATGTGCTAATGGATTTTTTAAACATTTCTTGGAAGAAGTATTTTAGCTGATTGTATAAGCTTGACTTAATTGGATATTACCTAGAATAACTTTTGCCATTCTCAGAGTTGCAATGTTCTTTAGGATAATCACCCTGTCAACAGCTGCTTCTTTACCAGATTCATATGTCAAGTAGGTCTTTTTTCCCCTGCAGTTAATCAGACTTTTGTAATCAGACTAAAATACTGTTTATGCCTGGAAAGATAGTTATTCTTCATTCTTTGTCACTAATACTTTTCAGTTTATTTATGAAAAGTCAGGCAAGGTTTCTCCAGCTTATGAGTGCTACAGATGCCTTTCATGTGTTAGAATTGGATTTCACAGACACATAAGAAGTATGCATATGCCAAAATCAACACTCCAAAACATGACTACCCATACAGGTATGGCCCCTACCTGAGTTCAGAGTGTAACCACCTCACAAACGGAGTGCTAGCACATCTATAAATCTGATTTGTCTTACGAGAAACACCATCTGGTGGTGTCATTGGGGCTTCATCATGATGTTAATAGAAAAAAATGTGTCTTTTAATTACAAAATTGCTCTCTTACTGCTTTGTAATTTTTCAGCAAAAGGAGAGGTTGTTTATAGGGTAACTTTATTTTGCATAGAACAGATTTCTTTCTCTTCTTTTCTTTTTTCCTGAGAAAAAATATAAAATTATCTAATTTTGGAGGGTTTTGGTTTAGTTTTTTACTTAAATTATTTTAGCCTGTTGGAGACACAGTCCAAGGAATTTGACTTTAGAATTAGTAATTGTTATTCAAACATTATGAAGCTTGAATGAAAGATAGTCCCACTTCTTGACATGGAGTTGTTTACTGGATGGATTGAATTTCCATGATGCATTGTCTCCTCCACAGTTGAACACCTTGCTTGGTTAGGAGATCTGTTATGGATAGAGAAAATGATCTATGAGTGTTGTTAAACAATACATGCATTTTAATACTGATCTCAGTGTTCCTAAGCAGTTTGGTAAGACAAAATGAAAACACAAGATATGCAAAAACAATTTCAAAAGATTGGAATGTTTTGCCTCAGTCCAGAAATCGAAAGCAAAGTGCCTTAATTTCTGTTGTCCTTTCATTTGCAGTATTTTTAGTGTCCCTATTTTTTTTCTGCCCTTTCCTTACTGTGTTAACCGCCAATCTATCTTAAAATGAATCTTCCTCTTTTCAACTGTATAACACAACAAGCATTCTTTTTTCCCCTGGCTCTAAACTGGAACTTTTGAAGAGTCTGATCTTACCCTTCAACCAGAAAGAGGAGGAGAGATCAAAGAACTCAGTCTATCACCTTCAGGTATGCTACTTTTATAATTATAAAACATTCCATGTGTAGGTGCTGATATCTCTAGTCATGTCTCTGAAAGCATTACTGAATATCTGGTTTCTTAATGTTTCTCTAGTGCTGCAGTAAAATCTACAGAGTTAAACCATGAAAGTGAGATAAAAATTAAATTCAGTACTTCAGAAAAATGTGATAACTGTGCTAAATGGTGAAGAAATAATTTCATTATTTTATCAGCCTGCAAGCACTTGTGTGTTCAAGAACAATTCGGAGTCAGTGAACTGGCATTCATGCAAATCTTATAAAAATTAAGTTTTTTTGCAGGTTAGAGCAGACACTTTGAGGATATTTGAGCTATAAAAATTAAATCACATATATTCCTAAAGCAGCTTATAGATTGTATAAAGAAAAATTATCCTTTTATATAATGAAATATGTAAAGATTCAAAATCTGATTGTTATAGTTATTATAATAGGAAATTCTGCAGTCAAAATAGCGATGACATTACGGAGTTCTTCACACTTGTGTCTGTTTCAGAAGATGAAATATAGTTAGGAAGTTTTTAACAAGCTATCCTTTGTTTCTATGCTGGCCAGTTTTTACAGGAATTTATTTCAAATAAGTATGTATTCAATGTTCGTTTAGTGTACAGTGGATGTACAAATCACATAACCAACCATTCAGCCTGTCATTAAAGAAGCAGCAAGTAATCCACTCTAATAAGTTTACCTTAGTTTTACAGATGTAACTCTTTGCATTACAATAAGATTCATACAGAATATAATAAATACACTAAGAAATTAATAAATTTGATACCATAATGTGAAATAAAGGCAACAAATAAAAATATAATTTGTAAAATAACAATGCTAGACACTGAGATTGTTGAAGGAGATTTTTCTGAAAATACTGGAAAACTAGAATTGAATTGTAGAAAACCCTTTCCAGTTTCAGTTGCAAAAAAAAAAAAAAAAAACCACCCCAAAAAAAATCCTAAAAAAACACCCCAAACAAAACTGAAAAGGAAGGCATTTATTAAAACTGTAAGGAGAGTAGTAGGATGAGAGATTTGTCTCCCATAATATAACTAAGTAAGATATTAGTGTGTAAGTGTTTCCCTCTTTGGTCTTTGCCTCTACATTAATCAAGCAGTACTTTCTGAGTAAAAAACAACAGTGGAGCTATGGAGCTCCACCGCAAGTTTTACTGCAGATTGTCTCCTGAAATAAATAGATATTGCAAAGAAACAGGAGGTGATAAAAAGATTGATGCCATTTGTACATATATGTGGTAAAAGCTCCTTCAAAGCAGACATCAAGGAGGTAGCATGAAAATATTTTTTAGACTACTTAAATGTGGTTGTTTTCATGTCTCCTGCAGTAGAAAGTAGGGAGGCAGTGAAGAAAAGAAAATATAAATGCAACAAGATGTAATTTTCTTCTGTTCAGCATTAGAGAATCATAGAATCTTTTGGATTGGAAAGGACCTTTAAGATCATCGAGTCCAACTGTTAACCTAGCAATTCCAAGTCCACCACTAAGCCAGGTACCTAGCCACCATGCCTACATTATTTTTAAATACCTCCAGGAGTGGTGACTCAACCACTTCCTGGGCAGCCTGTGAAAATGCTTGAAACCATTTTGGTGAAGGAATTTTTCCTAATATCCAATCTAAATCTTCCCTGGAATAACCTGATGCCATTTCTTCTTGTCCTATCATTTATTATTTGGGAGAACAGATCAACACCTACTTGGCTACAACCTCCTTTAAGGTAGCTGTAGGGAGCAGTAATGTCTCCCCTCAGCCTCCTTTTCACCTGACTAACCAAACCCATTATCTCTGCTGGTCCTCATAAGACTTGTGTCCTAGACCCTTCACCAGCTTCATCACCTTTCTGTGGACAGAGTCCAGCATCTTAATGTCTTTCATGTAGTGAGAGACCCAAAACTGAACACAGTTCTTGAGGTGTGGCCTCCCCAGTGCTGAGTAGAGGGGTCGATCACTTCCTTACTCCTGCTGGTCACACTACTCCTGATACAAGCCAGGGTGCTGTTGGCCTTCTTGGCCACCTGAGCATACTGTAGGTTCATAACCAGCTGTCAACCAACACCTCCAGGTCCTTCTCCAACCAGCAGCTTTCCAGCCACTCTTTCCCCAAGACTGTAGCATTGCATGGAATGAATCCCATGAGACCTAAGAGACAGGCCAGCTGTAGGTAGAAGTACAGACTCTTCTAACCACTGAATTTCAAATTTTAAGATTTTAAGCCATGAGCTTGAGGGACTTTTGAGGAATTAGTAGTGTAAATAATACCCTATGAATGATAGCACAAACTTGGTCACAGGGGTAGAGAGAGGTAACCTCAGCAGTAAAGGCTTTGCTTTTATTTTCTGCAGTGGGAAAGGCTGGTTTTGCTATCTGCAGTTGTAGGCGAGATAGCAGTGATGGTCTGAAGGACAGGAGGGAGCTCTGCTTTTGACAGCCTTCTATTGAGGGGATGCTTTCTTACTCAGATCATGTTTTATTCAGATGAGAAAATTCATGTCTAGAGGGCAAAGTAGAAGCATTATTATAGAACTGAATTAGTATTTGTTGGTGATTTTCTCGGAAAAAATCCAACCCAACATACAAGAGGAGAGAATGGGACAAGGGAAGGAGTCCTATGGAGAGCCACAGAGCAAAGGGAAAAGAGAGGTGGAGTGTGAGAAGCTCTGAGGGCTATCTTTCAAGCAGACTGTGGATGAACATTTTGAGAAAAGGAAAGATTGGAGAACAGGAAGCCAAATGCACAAGTGATTGGATAATTTTACATGCAGATATTTGCATACATACACTTGTGACTCGTGATCTTCCATTAATTATTATGATCTGCTGTCAGTTAATTACCCATATATGCACATATTGGATTTTGCACTTTTAATATAGGCAAACACAACTGTATGTGTTTTAAAAAAATCTAGCTCTGCTTGTCATGTGTTTCCTGTTTTCTACTCATGATCCAGAATAAATAACAGATATATTTATACACAGTTCCAAAATGCAGGAATATCAGTAATTCCTTACTTGGACAACAATGATAAATGCTCTCTACCTCCTATGAGATCAGGAAATCACTTGCCTTTAAGCCATCCAATCTAAGGGTATTAATTATGTATTACATCTCATGAACCTTCTAAATTTAGATAGCCTTGCAGGGACTGATGTGATTTATTAATATACTAACAAATAATTAGCTGAGGAATGTATCATGTATATTTCATCTGTACCCTGAAACTTCAACCTCAGCCACTTGGGAACTTGAAAAATCTAAGGGTCTGTCTGTCACTTCACTTGCTATCGAGGACTCACTTTTCTGCCATTTTGTATAGCTAAAATACAACATGAAACACTGATGTTGTTCAAAAGTGATGGTTCAGCACCCCTATACTGATGGTGTAAGTAATGCTATGTAAGAGTGAAGAGAGCTTCTGAATCAATCCGATTAAAGACTGTTAATAAATGGAAGGCTCTAATAAGCACCTGGTTATGGTTCTTGGAGACTAATGCACTGGAACCAGTGCTACAGCTGGTTGAACTGCGGTTATGGGAACAAAAGAAGTTGTTTTCAGTAATATAGCCTAAAGCCTTGTTACTATTTTTATTGTAACAGCTATTAAAAGGGTTGCAACTCCATTTCATTAGCAAATAGATTGTTTTGAGCAAAGATTATGAGGGACAGAAGTTGGAGATAGGATTGCCAAAGTAATTTCTGTAGTATAAAAGGCATCTTGGAGTAGAAATACTTAGTGGGTCTGCAAGCTATTTATTATAGGCACTGGTGTCCACAAAACTTCATGTGTACCAATACTGCATAAACAATTATCTATTTAATTCCTATGTTAGAAGAATATGAATAGCACAAAGATAATCACAACAAATCAGAAAATGGGGAGCTGTCATTGCTTTTGTAACCTCCAGAAATGTGCATTACACTAGTGAATTGTTGATACCTTCATTTTGGTTTCTTTCTTACAAGTAGATTGCTCTTCTTGCAACATGTTTTATTTGTATTTGCCTTGTCTGACTCAGTCCTGCCCTGTCTCTCTTACCAGTCTAGCTGTCCTGTTCACTGTTTCGCACCCAGATGCTTCCACTAGAGGCAGCTGCATCAAAAGCCATACTCAGTCTTTCATTGATGAACTATAGCATAGTGGGTTGCTCTGTAGGGATGCAAATTCCTGATGTCTAGGAGCTCTAAGCACATGCAACACCTTCAGTAGAGATGGGAGCTGAGCTTTCTGCCATGGTCTTGATGGTCCCTCCACAGTGCATATATAGTTAGGTTTTTCAAGCTCATAACTTGAGCTTGAAGTATTAGCTTCAAGTTCCTGCATCTCAGGAACATATTTACTTTAAACCCTGTGTTTATAGCAGAAGATCTCTTGGCAGGCTTATGCAGATTCAGGAAAGAATGACAGCATAACCTTGGAAAAAAGCCAAATGTCAAGGGACTAGAATGAAGTATTACTCTAAGTGGTTAGCAAAGCAGAGGGCAAGGGAGAGATTTTCACTGACAGTTTTCTCCTTTCACCACTCAAATAGTAATCACACTCTTCACTCTAAAACTCCTTTAGTTCTAAGCTCTCAGTATTTGCTAGCCACCTTCTTCCACTGACATCCGACAGCAGGAGTTCTGAATCCAGATGCAAAGTTTTGAACTGCTGTTTCCCATTTATATTGAAAAAAAATAAGTAGCACTCCTTTGCATAAAAGTGCTGTAAATAAAGCAAAATTTGTCTCGTCACTACATCAGCTGTTGTTGCCCAGCCAATTTCACTGTAAGTAAGTATTCAGACCTTCATAGAAGGATAAATGGTGGGGGAGGTGGGGGGAGGAAGATAATCACTTGTTTTCAAACCAGAGTTACAAGGCTCTGATGAACTTTCTCATAGAAACTCTTGCAAAAACAAAATCCCAAATACTCTTAACTACCGAAAATTACATCCAGGCTGCGGTTAATCTTGATGAGTAACAGAAATTGCTTCCTTAAGAGCAGCAAAAATATTTTAGCAGAAGTTCTGGAGATTTTAGTTGTATAGAGATGTCACCTTTCCATAAAACAGATGGGCAAAAATTCAGAATATGACAACAATTTGTCTTTATTCTTAAGAGTTCCTCTAACAAATGCTAGGCTGATTCAAACCTCAATTTCGTTTTGCTGTTGATGCAGTTTTCCTGTCTAGTCTTTACTTCTTATGTTGCACATATATATGCTAAAACAAATTTCACTGGAATGTGCAGATTATGTGATTTGCTCATGAGGATGACTAGTATTCCATAACTTACTAATGGAAAGGTATTCATAAAATTATCTTATTGTAAGGACAGTGGAAGTTAATTTTCCTTCACCACTTGATATATAAAAGAAACAGCATTGCATAACCTCCTACATAGCAGCACAGACTACAGTGTTATATGTTTAGTGTTACATGTACTAATAGGATCATTGTTAGCCCACAGAACCTGTTGACACTTTATAACCTTCAGTTTTTAATGACTCTCCTGGAAACCAGCCCACGATTGCCACAAATAAGGTCATAGGTGGTAAGACACATTTGATGAAAAGGAAAGCCCAGATTCACTGGGTCTGTTTTACTGGCGGATGCTGCTGCTGAGCAGACACTGGTGTCAAACTGTGCATGTTGCAATACCCACTTAAGCACCCTGGGAGACAGTGTAAGTGTCTCTGTGTGTATCTGACAAAGCCTCCGAAACTTTGGCTTCCAGCTAAAGGTGAACTGTCACTGTTCTCATTAGAAATATTGCTGCTTACTTTGTTTGGAGTGGCTCTCACTGCCTCAGAGAGACAGAGGACTTACACAAATAGATTAAACCAGCTCATACTTGTCATGAACTACTGAGAAGCTTTCCCTCTCTCTCTTCAAAACAAATACCAACAAATACCACTGTAAAGGGTTACAACCTTCAATTTAATTAGGCAAGACTCTAAAAAAAGTAAGCTCAACTCTTTATTTTGCAAAGTATGTTGCCCAAACTTCTAAACAGAGGGATATTTCTGAAATTCCTGCACTTTGATGTGTCAGAAGCATCATTGCCTTACTCTGCAAGGATGGTTTTCAAATTGAAGTCTACCCTTTTCTGTTCTACTTTGTATTAGCTGTTAAAGCTACTAAAACATTCAATCACATGCTTTTGTTGCCAAGTTGCTATATCAGATGGAGACAAACATAAAATAACTTCCAAAAAATTCATGCAACCCTGATAGCAATGCCTAATTTCTACCATAATGGGATTTTTTGTTACTGTCTTCAGTCCAAAGGTGTGCTTAATTCTTCAGCTGCAAGTCATAGAATCACAGAATGCTTTGGGTTGGAGGGTTCCATCCCTCCTGCTATGGGCAGGGAAAACCTCCACCAGACCAGGTTGCCCAAAGCCCCATCCAACTTGGTCTTAAACACTGTCAGGGAGGGGGCAGCCACAGCTTCTCTGGGCAGCCTGTGCCAGGGCCTCACCACGCTCTTAGGGAAGAATTTCTTCCTAACGTCTAATCTAAACTTACCCACTTTCAGCTTGAAGCCATTCCCTGTTTTCCTATCTCTATACTCCCTCATGAACAGTTCCTCTCTCACTTTCCTGTAGGACCTCTTTCAGTACTGGTAGGACTTAGGTCTCTCCGCAGCCACCTTTTCTCTAGGATGAACAAACGCAACTCTCTCAGCCTGTGTTTTTAGAGGAGAGGTGCTCCAACCCTCTGATCATTTTGGTGGCCCTTCTCTGGACTCGTGACAGCAGCTCAATATATTTCTTGTACGCTGAGACACCAGAGCTGAACGTAGTACTCCAGGAGATGTCTCACTAGAGCAGAGGGGCAGAATCACCTCCCTCAACCTGATGGCCGTTGTGTTCTTGGTGCAGCCCAGGACATGGCTGGCTGCCTGAGCTGCTAGCACACGCTGCTCATGTTAGGCTTGTTGTCAACACACTCCACATTACCTACTCTGGACTATTATTGGAATTTACTCTCTCCACTTATTGTGGAGAGTTATTTTCTAACTACCAGTCTCAGGTTAGGCTGGTAGTTAGATCTGGTTTATAATCAGTTACTGCTTCAAATACAATACAAAAATTAAACAACTATTTCCAGAAGTTAGGATGTTGTTCAGGCTAAACTATGTTTAGCTCAGTTTACATATAAAATCAGGAAATTTTAGATAAATTATACAAAATTATTTTCTTTTAAAATTGTTGATGACATTTCCTTTCTCTTTGGATCAAGATGGGAGGCTGCAGTTGAGTGGAGATATGGACATGTGGAGAATTTTATGAATGCTGGAAGGTGGTAGCAAGTGCAGAAAACTTCTTTTGGATCCTTATTCCAAGGAAGTGGAAGTGATGAATGTTTAGTAGTCTAGAAATAATCTTTGATGGAGAATCCAGGAACACCTATAAACCTTAGAAATCAGTTAAGCAGAAAGGTGAGAAGGGGATGAGGTAGTCCACCAGTTGTCACTCCCTATCCAACAACTTGCTAGATGAGATTGATGTCAGAAGTTTATAAAACAAGGAGTGCCTTGCATAAGGAAAGAATTGTGTTAGGCAGTATTCTGTGGTGTGCTGAGGTGTGAGCTTAAATAGCAAATCTGGTTTTGTGATTTCCACTTTTTGCTTGTGATTTCCACCTGATTGCTTAAGTAGACATGTCCTGGAAAGAGAGTGCTTTACTTTTAATGCCTGAGCTGATAGTTATACAGGTAAAAATTACCAGCTGTTGTCTTAATTTCCAGTACTTCCATGTCTCAGGACTTGACAAATTTTATCTTGCTTCCTACTTCAATTTTGCCATTCCTTCATGTCCTATAATCCACTGGCTCTTTTCCACTGCATGAAAATTAAGATGGCAGATTTTCTTTATCATCCTCCTACTTATTTCTCACTATCTGTAGAGATGTCAACCTCCCTTCTAATCAGCCCTCAACCTCAGTCCTATCAACTAAGAGATAATTGCATTTAACTAGTAGTTTCTCTACCTCTGCCTTTCACGGGAATTTTCTAGAAGCACCCCCAAAGCTAGTCCCTTTAAATTTCTTCTTGAATTTCTCTTTCCTATAATCCACACAAGAATTTTACAACACTGTTCCCAATAGTAGTAATAATTACTGTCTCCTTACTTCCATGCAGTTCCCTGGCAGTCTTTATCCATCTGCCAAGTCCTATCTTACTTTCAGCCTGTAAATTCCTTTATAAAGTTCTATATAGGCACCATCTTGTTCTGTGTTTTCACAGTGTTATTGACAAGGGGATCACAGCTTGTGACTGAAGCTGCAGGCAGGAATATAATATAATAATACAAGTAAACAATAATCCGTACTGGACAGGAGTTATACTCCTGCAAAGAAGGCCAAAGTTGCCTGTAAAATAACATGTGCCAAGCTGATTAACAAGCCACAATTAGGTTACCTAAAATTCTGGTTAGAATTTTTTTAGAATTATTTGCAATATTTTGTTTCAAATGCTTGGAAGATAATTTGATTGTTGCTTTTATTATAGTGGCAGCAAAATAAGGCTCATAGTGTTGGAACTCTTGTGCTTCAGTTTCTTCTGCTGATGTTAAACCACCTGTCTGAAATTTTCACATGTGCATCTTAGAGCTGACTGAAATTCTTGAAAATATTTCATAAAACAATTGAATTGTGATTGAAAATGAGGATAGAAGAGGTATAAATGGTATGGTTAAAGTGGTTTCTTGATCCTAGGACAACTGTATGTTTTTGTGTAAGGGTAGCACAAAAGAAAGCCATGTGATATGGAAATAGCTTTAAACGGTTTGGTAGAAGTAAGGGAATTTCAGAAGGATAATTATCTGCAAGGACTCATTTGCTCTCTGACTGGTCATGAAACCACAAGTGTGAGTCAAAAATCCATACTTAAGATAATCAGTTCAGGCTTTTATTTGTATTGCACAGGGAAAAGACAGACAACAAAATCTGACTTCAAAGTCAGCTTTCCATAAGGGACTGTAAAAACAATATCCATATTTCATAAGGTGAGAAGAGACAGTGCCTGGCTGCCTTTCTTCTCCTTTCTAGCTGCCTCAGTCAGTTGACTTGTCATTATAATCTTAATTGATGGTACATGGTCACTCTCTTTTCAGAATACCATGAAAAAAATTTAAAGGAAAGTGAAGGAAACAATCTGTACCGACCTCTCTGGTATGTTTTTCTGTAGCTTTTTAAAAATTCTTTTTTAAGTTAAAGGAAGAACAACCATGACCTACTCTAACTTTTTGAAAAGTATAGGGCTTTTCTTAATTAATATATATTTTAAACCTGGGACATGAGACTTATCTAGAAGATACCTTTTTAAAAAAATATTTATTCTTTATTTAAAATTTTTTAGCAATGGGAAATGTAATTTATCCATGATATTTTTCCACACTGTTAATAATTAGATGTATCTGACTGTCCTGATTTTGGCTGAGATAATTTTCTTTCTAGCCTAGAAGCCTGGGGCAGTGTTATGTTTTGGATTTAAGACAAGAGTCATGTTAGTTGTTGCCAAGCAGTCAAGGAATTTTCAGCTTGTCATACTGTCCTGCTAATGAGAAGGTGGGAGGCACCTAGGAAAATGGGAGGGGACATAGGCAGGACAGGTGACCCCAATTGACCATAGGGCTATTCCATACCATATGACATCATACACTGTCTATAATTGGGAGATTGTTAGGGAGGCAGAGTGACTCAGGAACTAGCTGAGCATTGGTTCTATGTGATGAACAATTGTGTGTTGAATCCCTTTTTTTTTGTATATTTCACTGCTATTAATCTTTATTTTCTGTCCTATTACTCTGTCTTAATCTGAATCCACAAGTTTTATCTTTTTCTTTTTGAATCTTTCCCTCATCCTACTGTCTAGGTGGGAGTAAATGGGTGTGGTGATTTTAGCTACCTGCAAGGTATAAACCATCATGCTGAAAAATGGGAATGTTAATTTGTCTATGTACTAAATAGGAACTTTTAATTGTTTTTTGTGTGGGTCAAATCAATATGGTAAATTCCAGTAGGTGTACAGAACATGGTCTTTTCACAACCATTTATTTTAGTTTGGATCCTTTAGGTTGGAAAACACACAAAAAAAAAATCAGAAGCAACTTATTTTGACAATAAGTAAATTAATCTACTTTTCTTTAAAAAAAAGTGAAATTAATATGTTCAACTAATTCAATGGAACAAGATAACTGTGTTTTATGAAGGTAACTGTTTCTTACTACTGTAAAAAAATCATCTATTATCACTAACTTCTATGTTTTATCAATTCAGTATACACCTTATATATACATATATATATACTGTTATATAAAATCTAAACATGTTCAGAAGAACAAATTAATGGAATTATTTCACATTTCCATTCCATTGTAATTCTCCAGTTATTTTTTAGTTTGAACACTAAGCTAATGGTATGATTTCAGTAACTTTTACCTTAAAGCAAATGCAAGGTAGTAATATCTTCTTGTCTCGTAAGTTTTAATCTTCCTTCAGAGCCCTGGCTTCTTACCAGCATTCTCCATTCTGTAAGTACTCCTCCATTAATGTCAAAATTTACCAATCTGCCATGTGAGGTTTGTTTTTAGCCACCTGCCTGAATAGTGAAGATCGCTCTTTATATGTTCTCTATTCTCCTCTGTAATTTGCTTTTGTATAATTTATAAACTTAGTAAGGATCTCACTGTGTTTTGTTTGCTAACAACCTTATAACGAGAGGAGAAGCAGGAACTTGATGGCTGTGGGATCTCTAAGATACACGTGTGCTCACTGAGGACTCCTCACTCTCGAATTAATTATACTTTGAGACTTGCTGGTTATTCAGAGTTGAGTGTGGATAACCAGAGCAGAATGTGTGTTATGTGCACCATGTCTGGCTTCCCAAACAATGTCATGCAGTACCAAGTTAAGCATGTTTCTGAAGTCTAATTGCATTACACTTAACCATTTGGTTTTAATTTCATCAAATATTATTAAATTAGCTAGATAGATTCATTTTTTAAAATAATTTTTCATTTCCTTATTTTGCAAAGCTTGGAAAAGGAAAAAGATTATGACAGATACAGGCAATCTCCATGTATTCCTGCTGCAATTAGAAATTGCTTAAATCACCAAATGTTGATCTTTTGTTTAAAATTGCATGGTTAGAACTTCTGATGTGCACCTGGCATCTCATTTTAGCTGCAGAGGTACATGAGCAAATGAGATGGGATCATACTACTGAAAAACTAATCTGCATCAGTACCCTGTCATCTGCTTCCACGTACATCCTTTGTAAGAAGAAACAATAAATTGCTCAGCTGCTGAAAACTGAATCAGTTTTTAAAGATCACCTATGAAATTATTTAAAAAAAATATTTTCAAACTCTGCTCTCCACTTTCCCTTGCACATCTTGGAATTTCAGTTTTTCAGTTTTTCACTTTTACCAACTCTGCCCATTTTGCCAGACATCTAGTTTCTGATGTGCAGTCAACTTTATTTTATTCAATTTCTCATATCAGTAGCTTCTTTGGTAATCATTTGTCTTAGTAGGAAAGTCAGTGCTCGAGATATTTTTTTTCTGTTCTGTATTTCTCCCTGTATAGAATGCACTATAAAATGTATCTGTGATGGGATAATAATTTTCCATCTCCTTCCCATCAACTCAGTATTTATCATTACTTTTATTACAATCTGTCGAGATTTTTGGTTGTTGTCTGGAAAAACCTGGAGATGGTCGTCTGACATAATTTTTAACTCAAGTTACCATTTGAATTTACCTTTTAATATTTGCTTATCTCATTTACATACTGGAAAATAATGGCCTTCTGTCAGGAGAAACTAAATGACACTGATATGACCGGGTTCAGTGCTTTGGAGAAACCAGCAAGGTTAGTTTGGGTTTATCTAAGCTCCTAAGATGTGGTTAGAGTTTTCTGGTTTATCTGAATTTGAAAAGTGACAAGATAAACCAGTGAAATACAATGGTTTTACACCATGAGACTTAACACCATCTAATTCTGTCACTTTATCTTTGATCAGAGATAGTTGGTTTCTACTGCCTTATCTTAATGAAATTAATGTGGTTTCCTTCAAGCTGACTAAACTTTCCACTCACCCAACTAGAGCTGCTTGGAATATCAAAGAAATTTACAATTTACTCTTAATTTATTTCCATTAAGATTACTTTTAATTAGCATCTCTTCCTACCTTGTTAGGCTTAGCAATGACAGTATTATGCTGCATGCTGGTTTTGATGTAGTTTGCTCTGGCTAAGTTTGTTGCCTCCAGCGGTTTCAAACTGCTTGAGAGCCACCATGGCCAAAATATGAATTCTTCTAACCTTCCAATACTGGGACTAGTTCTGACATTACTAAATAAAGTGAGAAGAGATACATATTGCAGCAGCAGCAAACTGCTTTACCCTGAAGGTAGTTTCTAGAAAGAGGAGAAAAAGCTACAATGAAGGGACTTACCTTGATAATGTTACCTTGAAAATCTAGTTATGAGCAAAAATTGCACACAACTGATGTGTAGACCCAACAGGATATTTATTTTGGGTCTTATTTTAATTATAATGGTTCAGATTTTTCAAGACGTTGTTCAAATGCACATAGCTCTCCTCTTCCATGGTAGTGTTTCTGGGGATGACTGATCTTGTTGTTCTGTGGAAACTGGTGTTTTCTCTAGATTCAGTGCCATTATTGTCCCATATCCTGGAATATTTTGAAGAGGAAGATCTTCTAACTGCTTCCAGTTTGAATTTTAAAGGGTTATCTAAGATAAAACATTTTTTACATATATGTTTGAATTTATTCTAATGTTCATGAAGATTTGACCATTATGAGATCCTTGGTGAAGCTGTATTACATCTGAGTGAACATTGCAATTTAACCACTGCCATTCTTTGCAATAATCTTTTTTTAGTTCCATGTGTAAAAATTTCATTCTAATTTTGCAAGCTAAAGAGCTATATATTCTAATTAAGACATATTTATTGAAAGACAGACATGATACATATAGGAGACATTCATTAGCAATGGAAGATTCCCAGGAAGATTGCAAGTCAGCTGTGCAATAAAAATCAGTTTTTATTGATTAAAAGGCATGTTTGGGGCAGGGGAGGACAGATATAAAAATTGGAAAAAAAACCCTCAACTCCAAATATAGTTTTTGTTTTGATACATTTATTTGGGGGTTGGACCAGATGTTCTAGTGAGGTCCCTTCCAACCCCTATAATTTTATGATTTTTGCTTTCTCAGCATTTAATCGGAAAACTTGGTGAGCATGAGATAACAATGAGGATGTAATTAGCCTCTTTGTCTCCCTTTGATTTACACAGAAGCCAGTAACAGCAGAAATGCGGTCAGGAAAAATCACAGTGATCCCTACTTTTAGCAATCAAATTGAAAAGAATCAAGCTGTTTGCATTTTTTTTTTTGTTTCTTGAATATTGCAACTTAATTGTTCACTTATTATTTTTTGTATGTGTTTAATGATAATTTTCAAAAATCAAAGTACTTTTTCAGCTGAACCTTGTCCTCACGTGGTAAATAGGTTTGACTAAACATACGTAAGAATTAAGAGACAGAACGGCTGGATGTGTTAAAGGGTAGTAAACAAAATACTCTTGCATCAGTTTCCAAGATGATTGATTGCCTATTATTTGTGTTGTTGTATCTTGGATCCCACTTCAAGAAACTGCATCTCCTCAAGACAGCAAACAACCCACAGGCTTGTATTCTTCCCGAAGCTGCTACTTAATGACATTATATCTCGCTGGCAAAACTGTGAAAAAATAAAATGGAGACTATAAATGCTTATCTGTGTAAATAGCAGTAGAAACAAAAGGGAATATGACTTTGAAGTATTTTTCCCTAAGTTATGTAAAGCTTTATATAAATACTTTATTCATTAAAAAATAATTTGTATTATCCTTTAATGTATTTTTCCATGGAACATTAGAGGATTAAGTACAAGACTCTCATTAATGGAAAAATATTTATAAAGATCACTTTCTAAGAATAATGGATACTCAGTGTAATATTCTATATTAGTTGTTTGCATCTATAGTGACACCTCTGCCCCTCAAACTTTTGGCACATCAGAAATTTATGGGTTGACTCTTCAAGGGGGGAATCAGCTTCTTTTACATCTGAAATCTTCTCCATTTATATTTTTTGTTGAGGTGAAAGGCACTTTTGGGATTAGCATTAATATACAGAAACACATTTTTCTTCTGATTTTGTCTTGTCTTCATCCTTATGATGTCAACTGGTCCGAGGAGGATGCAAGGTGAGATTCCTTAGTTGTCTAATTTTCACAAGGGAAGCTTTCATGTCACCGGCTTCAGTTTTTATCCTTTGGGTATGAGAGAATTCATGACTTTTCCTGACATTTTGAGGTAATGAACTCTTAAACTGTGTGGTGTGTGCATTATCCTTTGCAAGGTAAGTTGTATGATTGCTAAGTTAATTTAACTTCATATTATAATGGGGGTGGGGGGGTGGAGAATGGAAGAAAACTATTCTTCAAACAACATTCTGAAGTGCCCCCAGGCAGGATATACATAGATTATTTTCCACTGGGCAGTGCTGGACAGGAGCACATTCATAACTGTTGCTTGACTAACACAATTTTGCCATTGCTAAAAAAGAAGCCATAGACTTAGTATTGATCTGGGAGTGTAGGATCTCATGACTTGTGTAGGTTTCCTTGTCAGAGTTTTTAGTATTTTTCAATAATAGTATGG
>VXBZ01009855.1:105953-117743 GCA_013399135.1 Heliornis fulica | reverse complement strand
CATCGCTTCTGGCCGGGCCACAGCCGTCATCTGCAGCAACGGACTCTTCACTTCTTTTTGCTTTGGACTTGGGAGAGCCACGTGGATCTCGGCACCGGGGCTAACAAACCCCTTTGGGCTTGTGCCCCGGGACACTGGGTTTACTGCTGGGTCTTGGTGAGTTGAAAGCAGTTTGTTCTCTTTGTGTCAGTGTTTGTATGGTAATATCTTTCATTAAATTGTAACTCTGACTTATAATCATCTCTTGTGGTGGGTCCATTTCTCCTGCCGGTTTACCTCTAAACCAGCACAGGAGGCCAAGTGACCATAGTCTCACCTGGTTTAGTGTAAGCTCTGTGAATCCAATGTATTTCAAAAGGTCTGACCAACCCGGTTTGCCACTGTGTGTCAAATAAGAAATAATCAGGGCTGGGGGAGTATCTTATGCAAGCTGTGGCTGAGAACCAACAAAAAGGAAGGAACTGTTATAAGTAAAGATGTAAAAATTACCCCAAATGGTCACCAGGACTGAGGAGAAAAGTACCCTACCAACATCACCATGATCAAGCTCCTCCCAGTTCAGACCTCAGGTTGTTGACAACTCCTTTTTATTTCTTCTTTCATTCTTCTTGTGGAAGAATGAGACTGCCAATCTCAGGTTGCAGAGAAAGTGGGATGTTTGGGAAGATAAATTTTTGTAAAGCTTTTGAATGTCATTATTAAAGAGGATTTCCTTTATTAGATAATTTCATTAATCGGATGATTAAAACATTATGTGGACTAACCATAAATTCATTTATCTTCATATACATGTTGTGTTCCTTTTTGTCTGTAACAAGATTTTTGAGTGTAACATGATTTGTCAACCCATATAATTCTGGCAAAAATGTAGTCTGCTGCGTCTGTTCTCGGGTGTCTTGTCTGACACATGCAGTCATGGAGAACATTCAGAAGCTTTAAAATGGGTTTACAAGCACTAAGGACATTACAAGAGGAAAGCAGAAAAACAGGTGCTTGTGTTCCTAATTTAGGAGAAATGTGGGAGGATATTTTTATTGGTTTTGGGTTTTTTTTAAATCCCTGAGTCAGACCAGTGCAGAAGGGGAATTCTTTGAAGGTTTGATGATGACTCGATTAGATTTTGAGTGCTCAAGACTAGTAGATCCTAAATGATAGTGCTCTTTTAAAAGACACAGTCATTACCTCCTTCTGAGGTATAATACACCTCTACTTATTAGAAAACAGCCTTTCCTTGAGTAACACTGCTGACAGCATTTTACTTTTGTTTCGTTGGTCTTTAAAAAAAAATCAAAAGGGCTTATACAGCTATACAACACCACCAACCATTAGTACAAATAACAGAAAAAGCTATAGGTTGGCTACAGGAGAAGAAAATCCTCAAAAAAAAATCCTCAAACAATCATTAATGTAATCTTGCATAATGAAAAAGGAGATGCTATTTTTCAAATTTCTCAGTCTCCTCTTCAGCACTTGAACACGATAATATGCACAAGGTTGTAGCAAGTAATTTAAAATAATAACAATAGAATTTGTTTAATTGTAGAGTCCTGGATCATACTTATATTTTAAGTCATTCATCATGTACCTAATATTCACTTTGCTGGCAGAATGTACAGCTAAAGTAATCTCACTTATTGTTGATCGCTGTTTATTACTGATAAGCCCTATTGGTATTTGATGCAGGATTAATGTTTATTAAAGTTCAGCTTGCATGTTTTCAATTTGGATAATGAAAATTATAAATAATTTCAGTATCGGGCCCAATGCACAAGAAATTTACTTTCTGGAGAGGTCTGGTGTAGTGGGCCTTGGGGCTGCTCCTGTTTCCACTGACATCAGAGGAGAGACTCTGTTGGGCCTTTCTGAGAGCAAATGATCAGGCCTCCATAATGGAACTACCTTATTCAATGACAAGAAGATTTATGAGACCTCATCTTAACTGTTTGCAATTATTTCAAATATTTCTTGTTAAAGAAGATAAATCTATATTTTACTACATAGAGAACAGTTTGTACCGGTGGAAAAGATATCTGCCATAATGATGTACAACTTCAGAAATACATATTTTTCCTCACTGTTGCACTGCTTTATTGTCAATGTAATTAGAAAACCTTCAGATTGATATTCCATTACAAGTCTGTCTGTTGTTTTATTTCTTCATTGCAGATAATTTCTGAATTAATGATGTTGTTGACTTTCCATCTCTGAGCATTAATTGATGCCATTATTTGTGTCCAAATTATATGTGGAAAGATGTTGGTTTATGGATTTTATTATTTTCATTTTAAGTTGCTGATTGTGTCAGACTGATAAATGCAGTAAACTTTAATTAATATTGTTGATCACTCTTGTGACTTGACTGTTAAATGTCTCTATACAGGAAAAAGTCCTTAAGTAACATTCTCGGTTTAAGCAAAATCCTAATGGAAGTTGGACAACTTTAAAGCAATAGAGATGCATCTAGTGGGACAATAATTCACACCCTAAACTGCAGATTATCAGAACAGCCATAGCTCACTATTAAAATAAAATGACTGCTCTGATAATTTAATACATCTCTGTGGCTAAAATCTTATCTTTTTCATGTGGAGACACAAAACTATAATCATTGTTGCTCATTGGGACTGCAGAAGTTATGGGCACTGATCTTTTTCCATTTATCCTTTCTTCAGTATCATCAGAGCTCCTTCCAGTCATACCTTTCCTTGAACGCTTACTGGCTGTTGCTTGGAGAGCTGGTGTAATTACACCTCAATCGGTGTAATTTTGTGCTGTTATCACTATAGATGTACTAAGAGGCATTTCTCTGAATGAGGAAAGTGTCCTCCAAGGATAAATCAAGGTAAAACCATCTGAAAATGTAGGAGGTATGACTTATCACAGACATTGGTTTCCATTAACATAGAATTATCAGCTTCAAATCATTAATATTTGAAGATGTGTTGTTTACATTCATGATTAGCCCTCCTTGATGTTGAAAATCAGAAAGCAGATGAGCATGTATTTATAGGACCAGTGCCTTTTAGGGGATACAGAAGTAATAACAAGTAACAAAATAATTAAAGGTGTAAAGAGATAATGGTAAAGTAAGAAGACCTAATGGTCAACCATTATTAATGTCTGTCATGATTAAAGAAAATTTGACTGAACAGATCTTCAGGTAACTACTTCAGCATTCTTTGTATGATATGAACAGAGTATTAATTTCCTTAAGCATTTGTTTATATTTTTAGCATTCATCTCATTGGTGTGCTCTTATCTGATACTGTCCATTGCTTTTGACAAATTTTTATTAACATCTCTTGGTATATTGAGAATGTGTAGGAGTTGTGTCTTTACCTTTGTAAGCATTCTGGAATTTCGGTATTGCATATGCAAAATTAATTTTGAAAAAAGACAAAAAGTTCATGTCACTCAAAGGATTTTGCGAAGGGACTTTCAGTCTCCTTACAATAGTACTGTTCTTGATATCTGGTTTAAAATTAATTGTCTCTGACAAGTGGATTTATTTCTGCTTCTTATTCATGATATTAGAGTTGGATCAAAATGAGTTCTGTCACATTTTTACGACTAAATTTCCCAAACTTCATTTTGCCAACCTTTTGAGAAGACTAATGTTCATTAAGTGACAATTCTATACCTATTTTTAGCGTGGTTGTAAGGCCCTGTGCATCTTTTAGACCTATCAAAGAATTGACTAAGAGACATCTTAAATAGCTTATATTTTTCCCTGAAGACAAAAGAAATAATTGCTTTGATTTTTTGTTTTATTTTGTTTTTCTGTGCATAGTAATCGCTTATAATACTTGTCAGAGTATTTGATAACATTGCATATAACAGAGAAAAATATTTGGATTCAGGTATCTTTCAAAGGTTTCCCAGTCAGCAAATTCAGCATTAGTGTAGATACAAACTATTGCCCTTAAGAATGTTTGCTGTGTTTATTTTCTCCTGGCCTGTGAATCAAACAATTATTTTCCCCTTTAAATACATGGTCATCCTGTTTCATCATGTAGTGTCAATACTGGTGAGAAGGCTTATTTAAACACATTCTGACTAGGGGATCTAAGTCGAGCTGATAGGAAACCAGGTTGAAGAAGCAATGAAGCATCCTGGGCATGCAGGGTAATGCCAAACTAGACATTTGCTAAGTTTACCTGTTTCTGACATCAGCCTTTTTTGGTGCATGAAGTAGGAAGAACTTGGATAATAAATGATAAATAACCATTTACCATTATTTTCACCAGTGTGAAAAATTACACTCGGTACAGAGACAGTAACTTAGTCAAGGCTGGAATCCTTATTTAGCTCACCTAAGTATGGCTAAATTCATGCTTACAAAATATCAGTTGCATATTCAGTTAACTTCTGAGTCTCACATCAATGCAACCATTTTCCCTTCTCAATTCAATTAATCTTGCTTACTGGTTCAACAGTTCGCAAGGTTAATGTATTAGTGTTTTTATGGAAAGATGCCAATCATTCCTAAGCTATGCCTGAAGTTTCACTCAAAGTGAAAGCACGCTTACGGAAATTGAATGTTAGAAGTACATTTAAATAGTTATAAACTCATGCACTATCTTCTGTGCTGCTGGACCTACTTAACTGAGCAATAGTTTGGTTTACTAACCTGACCACAAGCAAAAAAATGCCTCTGTAGCAACAGTTCTGTTTCTTGGATCACTTCCACGTGTAATTTTTATCTCTTGTGTCAGTAATTGCAAAGGCTGCAACAATTAAGCTTGTGTTTCATTTTCAGATGCAGGACATTTTCTTTACTGTTATTTCTTTTATTACAGCTAGTGGATTTAACACTGTCTTTCAATGACTGGTACAGATAAGTGCCACTATCATGTTTGTCCATTATAGAAGAGAAAGTTTCTGATTATGAGGTTGAAAAATAGGAGGAAAATAAGCAATGGACTTTTTTTTTTAATTTTTTGCCATTGCTAACATTTTCCTGTCCCAGACAAGGCCTCCAAACCTCCTGCAAGTTCAAGCTATTAATGGATGTGTTACTCAAATATATATATATTATATATTATATATTANNNTATATTATATATTATATATTATATATTATATATATTTATTTTTTTTCAAGAATTGTCTCCAGTGCACACACATAATCCTGTCAGCATTGTATTGCCTCTCCACGGTTATGTTTTGCGATGTGGTAACTGCTGCTGGTGCTGCTGCTGCAGAGGCCATGCCAGGAGAGGTTAAGAAAGCAATGTGTTCCTCTCAGAAACTCAGAAGGTGTCAGAACATTCCAGGATGAGTTTATGTAGGTATTATATAGGTATCTTTTTAATTTGGATTTTTTTAATGAAAAATAACATTTATTCTCCCAAAACTAGAAAAGAGAAAGCCTTTAATTTTATTTTTTTTTCTGTTTTATCTCAATATTTTCCTTCCTTTACTCTTTTCCTGTGCCTAATACAGGAAAATGGAGATAATGTCTAATAAAAATCAAGATAGAAAAAACCAAACTCCAAAGCACTTTGAATGTATCGGTGAGTAGGAAAGCATGACAGAAGCACTGTATGATAGATGCTATTGTGGCTAGTTAAAGAGCAACAGAATACAGAAGCACAGGGGTTTTGTGCCGGGCATTTCCTAGGGATATTATCATAGGTTTCTGGTCAAGTGCGGTTTCAGAATCCTTGCCATGCTCTACAGGTCCAACTAGAAGTTTAAAGACCAGGACTTGTACAAAGATCAAGGACATTGAAATAAGCAAACAAAAACAACAAGCTTTTATGTGATCTGTAGTGCATCTAGCACAGTGCTATAACAAATAAACTTTATTTGGTTAAAATAAAGATAAATTGACACAGTTTAACCGTTTAACCTTGAGTTTTCTCTTGTTACTCGCCCAAACAACTTTCTTAAATTTTTGTCTAGTGTCTGCATAAATATAAAATAAAATCAATGTGTAATTGAATTACTTTAGATTTTTCTAGGTTGGTACATTTAGGAGAATTTGTTTCCATGAGAACAGATTGCTTGAGGAAATCATTCAGCTTACGTGTTACCATACTGATCAATGACCTCTGGATTTTGTTGCAGGTAAAATGTCCTGCACTGACTGGGTAGAGTGGTTATTAAACCAGGCAATTTTAAGCATACACCAAGAAGGCTTTTGTTTCATTTCATCGTTGGTAAGGATTGTCTTACAACTTAAACAACATCTTGATAAGAAGTCACAGTACAGGGCAGATCTGGAAGTCCAAATTCTGAAGAATACAGGTCTCCTATTTTAATCTGTCTAAACTCAGTACATGCTGGGGATGCAATATTTTTATGTGTTTTTTTCTTAAACTGCACTACTTCCAAATAGATGATTGAAGCTTGGAAAACTCTAGATTGACCTCCAGTTTTAGAAAGAAAAATTAAAATGACAGCATGCTATATATGAGAAAAAATGAATTCCATTTTTTTTCTCAAGTAATTTATTTTTTCTTCAGTCCTTCTGTCTTGGGGTTTTACTGTTTTAATATGTACTTTATACAGTTGCTATGCAGGTTCTACATGGGAGATTGCTAGATGTGTTTCCTTCAGTAGTAGTTTCCTTTAGAACTGAAGTACAAAGTACGTGTTTTTATCAATCTCTTTATTACCAGGGAATGAGCTAGAGGAAAAAAATAATACAGACTAAGGTGGTTTTAATAAAAATGTATGTTTGGAAGAAAAGAAATATTTTATGTGGTTATAATGTGACCTGTAGAAATATGAGCACTTAAAAGCTATGTGCAGGTTACAACTTTTCCAAATTAATTTGTAAAAATATATATAAAATACATATATAATATGTATATAATTTCAGGAATTGTAAAGATACAAATTTAAAGATTAGCAAAAACTCTATGCCTAGTAATGTAACACTGACAAGTATCTGTTTTTTAAAACGTATGTTTATTGTCAGTAATTATGAGTCCAATGTGGATTACTTGAAGCCTGTATTGTGGATTATATGCTCTAGTTCGTATCTAATTTTAATGGCCCTCATAATTTTCTGATCCTTGGAAGTAATTGATTGTGTTAATTACTAAAATCATAGTAAAATCCTAGCAACTAAGGACCAAATTGAGAAAAAATGCACTACAGGTGTCTCTACATTGCAGAATCCTCTCTCCTTGCACAGCTCATTTTCTGCTTTAGAGCATGCTGAAGCAGTACCAATGCTCAGAGGCCACCGAAGGATTCTTGAGTTTATATCTTACTGACTTTGATGTTTTAAAGGACCTTTTCCCTAAACTATATACAGACTAATACTTGGGAGTGTTACCTGGTAGCTTTTTTACCATTCCTGATATGATATGCCAACAGTGATAAGAAATGAGGGCTCCTTCTAATTAAAACTTTTAAATACGAAAATGTAGATATTTTTGGACAATACTCCTGTAAAAGTCTTCAAAATGTCATAAAACCCATAAAAAATAATCATAAGCACCCCAACTTTCTAGATTCAGATCCTACCCATTTTAAGGACTGCTGATGGTTATGACATAGGCCTTGCTTGCCATAGGCAAATTTCATATACTGTACCCAGTTAAAAGGTTACTGTGAAAGGAAATCCCTCTAAGTGCCACTTTGCTCTTGTTTTAATTTAATATTTTCATATATGATCCGCTATTGTCCAAGCATTATTTTCCATCACCGGTTCTCTCATCACCTCTGCAGTTGTCATGTTCCCAAGATTAAGACCATGAATTTCCTATGCTGATTCTTCAAAGAGAGTACATTAGATTTAGAGTTGCAGGCAGCGGCTACTATAAATCCTGACTCTTTATATCACATGAACCCCTAAGGAAGTGGTATCCAAGATTGTATTTCATAGACCTTTCATACATTTCAGGCTGCACTTCAACTGTGCTAGAAATATATTTATGATGTGACCTGAGGAATTATGTGGGTGTCAGGCTAATAAAATGGCATCAGGTAACTTTTAGAGTTGAGAGAAAAATGGATGACACACCCTAATATCGAGAATTAGAAGTCAAGGGGAGGAAAGAAGGAGGGGAGAAAATAAAGGAATTTTTTTTTTCCTAAACAAACCATAAATGAGAATTGACCTAAACAGTAATTGGTCTGAAATCCTTTACAGATGTTCTAAGACTTAGCCTTTCCTTGTCATGAAGGGTTTGCAGGCTAGGAAGATTTGAATCTTAGATAGGTACTCTGTGATATCCAGACAGTTTTAAAGAAGGCTGGAAACCTGAATCTACTTTTCATTTCCAGTTTAGCTGGAGAAATTAAAATTGAGCTTTCACATTATCTATATACAGATATGCTGGTTATACAGGGAAAATGATAAAACTTACTTCAGCTTATGCAAAAAACCAAAAAGAAGATAAAGGGAATGATTGGAGGAAATCAATTTGGTAACATTGATTTTTTATTAAGATATTGTTTGCAAAAATAGTATAGTAAAAATTACAGAGGTGAAATGATTTTTTAAGTTGGTGGTGTTTCTGTTCAATTCAATTGAAGTTGAACAGTGAAGACATTGAGGATGTTGGAGGTAAGGGTAAAAGCAGTGGAAAGAAAAGACTTGCACATCTAGTTGTCTTGTTACCAATGTTAAAAAAAAATGTTACTGTGAGCTCCTGATGCTTGTTGTGTGTTTTGGGATATTGTATCCTCTCTTTAGACAAGCTGTCAGTCCTGCCAGCAACTTCAGAACTTATGACAGGAAATGTATTTGCATAAGTGCTGACATGTTCTGTCACTGCATGAACCATGGTGTCTGTAGTGTAACACAAAGTGGACATTGTGTGTAGGGTTTGTGCTAATCCAGCCAGGCTTCTTTATGCATTTATAGCATAAAGAAGCCTGGCTGTATCAGCACAAAGATCAGGTAATCATTGAATCACAGAATCATAGAATGTCTTGGGCTGCTGTGGATATTGAAGACTTTCAAGTTCCATCCCAAGTGCAGTAAAAAAAATACTACAGCTTTCTCTTAAAAATGTGTGTCAACAACACACTGGTGTTAAAATGTCTGTTAAACACCTGTAAAACAGAGGTGATAATATTAGCTATAAATGCTGTTAGATGCACCCTCAATCATATTTTTTTCCATGTGTAGCAAATTTGATACCTAATGCATCAATGTCAGTCACTTAGAATTATAAAATTATAGAATATTTCAAGTTGGAAGGCACTGATAAGGATAATCAAATCCAACTCCCTGCCCATCATAGGACTGCCTAAAATTAGACCATATGGCTAAGAGCATTTGCCAGATACTCTTCAAACTCTGTCAAGTAGGTACCATGATCATTTCCCTGGAGAGACTGTTCCGGTAACCAATCACCCTCTCAGTGAAGAGTCTTTTCCTAACATGCAATCTCAACTAACACTGACACAGTTTTATTCCAATTTTCATGTTCTTTCTCTGGTCACCAGAGAGAGGAGATTAGCACATCTGCCTCTGATGTCCCCCTTATGGAAGTTGTAGACTGTGATGAGATCCCCCTCAGCCTTCTCTTCTCCAAGCTGAACAATTAAAGTGACCTCAGGCATTCTTCATGCCCTCAAGCCTCTTGCTGTCTTGGTCACTCTTCTCTGGACACACTCTAATAGTTTAATGTTCTTGTATTGAGGCACCCAAACCTTCACACTCAAGGTGGGGCCACAACTTTGCAAAATAGGACAATCACCTCCCTCAAACTAGCTATGCTGCGCATGATGGGCCCTGGGACACAGTTGGCCATTTTTGCTGCTAGGGCCCACTGTTGAGTCAATTTAACAGAATTTTAAAGAATTTTACAGCTTTAAGTTCCTCTTGGCTTAATATATATATTTATTTGTTCACTGTTAAGGTAACTTTTATTTATTTGCTCTATTTAATCTTATTTTAATAAGTAATGAAATCTATAGATGGGATTTTTCTCTCCTGGATTCATTTTCAACTGTTTTTTTTTTTTTATCTGCAAATTGTGCTGGACTCCGCCTTGAATGCAGTGCTGATTAGGATATAAGTCTGTGGTTGTATTTTTGTTCTGCTTCCTCTTCTTAGGATCTTGAACTCCACTCCCTCTAGGTCATTGTGCCAAAGCTGTCTTTGAATTTCATACCCACTAACAACTCCTCCTTGTTTGTAAGTATCTGGCCCAGAAGAGCACCTTCCCTTCTCCATCACCAATGTTGGTTCCAAGATCACCTATGTCAGGAAGTCTTTATCAGAGAACTCCAGAAATCTTCCAGGTTTTTGAGTACCACTGTGTTGTCCTTCCTGTGGATACCAGGGTGTTTAAAGCCCTAGATCACTGGTTATTTACAAAACACTGCATGAAAAATGACACTAGATACAAGTGATTTTAATAACTTGGATGACTGCAGTTCATTCATACAAAATAAACTACATGCGCAAATAATAATAATTAAAGATGCAATATGAGTGTATGGAAAATTGATTCCACTAAACTAGCTGTATGTAATTTTTCTGAAATGCAAAGTATTACAAATTTGTTTATATTTTATTAACACAATGATAATTAAATTTCTCTAATGCTTTGTAGTTATTATACTACATTTTATTAAGAATCTGGAATGCTATGAAAGAAAGAAGGCACATATTAAGGGGCTTGAATGTGTATTAGATAATAAATCCGAACACAGAATGAGGAAGGAGCCATTAACTAGTTGCATCAGTGGGAAGGTTTTTGGCTTTATGGTACTTTTCTTCCAAATCACTGACCAAATCTTAACTGATAATGTGAATGTGTTACAAAATGAATGGAAATTGTTATTAATGAAGAGGATAAACCAGTCATACAATATTTTTTATCCAATTACAAGAATCATCTTTTTCTCCATGACCAAGTGTATGATCATACATCAATAATAAAGAAGGTTTTTATTCTGCAGTTCCTGATTATACAACTAATTATTAAGAAATGTTGTGAAAAGCTACAAGAACAATTGTAGCATATAGATCCTTAGTATTATCATGTAAGTTTAAACAGTGATATAAATGGAAAAATTAATCTGACATGTAATAGCTGGGCATGACTGATGTGATGCTGGACATGCAAGTCCTACTGGCTGAATAAAAGAAAAAGTGTCTTTTCACCTTTGTGCTAGGTATGTGGCCTCTACATCTCTACTGTAAGTGGAATACCCTGTCATCTATCTAGTTTGTAACTGAGGGCTTGGAACTGCACCTATTATAACAACTGGGGCAAAAACATGCAAGTAGTTAGAGTTTTATAATAGATGTGTGACAGATCTAGTGACTAAGCCAGAGAATTTGTGATTTAAAATCTAGGTGATCCTGCTCAGGGTTAGGTTGGACTAGACGATCTTTCAAGGTCCCTTCCGACTCCTAACAGTGTGATTCTGTGATCCATCCGCATAATATAGCTGCGGCCTACCAGCAGAAGCTACTGGAAGACTCACTGTTTACACTAAATCAGTGGCAGTTGCTTATCTGTGAAATAATTTAGTGCTAATGAAAAACCAGCGATGAGTCTGAGCTATTTCATGCCTTGTGACTGAGTGACCTAGGATCACAGAATTGCTGGAGAGACATGAGGTAGTGAGAAGTAGGAAGACTGGATCATTGGAGATCTTGTGGAAGAGTAACTCCCTGAAAGGGACAGGTAATAGGAAACAATCAGCTATATTTATATCATATTATCATATATCATATTATATAATTATAATCTATGATTCTATGATTATAATTAGTCTGAATGAGATATCATAAAAATGCAATAAAGAGAAAATAATGTCCATGTCTATATTAACCAGGGTTTCTGGTTTGTTGGTTTTTTTTTT
>VXBZ01009855.1:89330-100844 GCA_013399135.1 Heliornis fulica | reverse complement strand
AAAAAAAAAAAGAGATGGGAGGCTACTGCAGTTTGTTATGTAAACAGCTGTCAGAGCCAGCATGGAAACTGAACTTGTTCCTAAACTTCTGTGTGTTTATCAAATTCAGGCATAGGAAATCCCAAGGAAGAAGCAATAATAGTTAAGAGTAATAGTGGGGAAATTTAAAGTTTCCTGATACTTAATTTTTCTGCATCGTTTGGCCCACTCATTGGGGGCGTTGAAACCCTCATAACTTAAAGAATGCCTTGTGGTCTCATTGTTTCATCTTGTTCTAATAGTGACTGAAAGCAGGACATAAAAATCTACAGGTATTTTTCTTGTCAAAAACTCTATGCAATGTATAAAAAAAAAACCAAAACCAATTTTCTTTTAAATATCACCATCATCTGCCAAGAAGGCACAGAACCATTTTGCTGAGTGTTGGTCTAGTAACCCCTGGATTTATGGACATGATTAACTTGTGTTCTAGTGAGACAGTATGTCACAAATATTAGACTTTTTTTGGTTTTAATATTAAAAACAAATATATATTCTCCTTTTTAGACAGAAAACCCACATTTCTGGAGAGGTTTTGGCTAGGTCTGGCAACCCATTACTGCATATATTGCAGCAGGGCATCTCCAAGCACGGATGAAAACTCTATAGGGTAAACAGAAATCTTTAATTTCATGCATCATTTGTAATTTGTTACACTGATTTCACAAACTCAGAAGGTTGTTAATAAAAGCTAATGAGAGAGATTAAGTGCCTCCCTTTATACTTCTTCAAAGTTTTCTAGTATTGGATTCTATTTACGAATTTCTCTGGTTTTCTGAGAGCAAAGAAGTTGACTTTTAATTTATAAGAAGAAAGGATAATTCCTAGCTCTCTTTTTGTTCAAAACTGTAGAAATATTTAGGGTGCATTAGATTGGTCCCTGTCCCTGACTGAGTTTTTATCCTTCAGCTGTTATTTCCTCTTGCTTTTCCATGTTCACAATCTCTGTGTTTGCATTTACCAAAGCAACAAAGATACAGAAAGATACAGCACACATAAAGGACCACAAATTTTCTTCAATTCCTCCCTGTGCATAAATGAGGGGTCTGTTGTAATTTCTGGTACAAGTAGTCAACTGCTGATTCAAGATTATTTCACAGGAAAGAAATACTTTCTTCAAATCAACTAATCAGAGAAAATGGGCTTGTTGATGGGGGGTTGTGGGGGAGGGGGGGAAGAGAAGAGAAGCCAAAAAAAATGGCTTTGCGTGAGGATATGAGGTGCTTAATCTGCAGGGCATAAATCCAAAGGGACCTTGTCATCAAAATCCTTACTGGCTACCAAACCACTGTCTAGCGAGCAAAAGGTCAAAGCTCAGGATAAAGATTGCTGAAAGAGGGGGCAGGTTATGTCCCACTCTGATACAAAATATTCTGAGTATTCTCTGAAAATATTCTGTGAGTTACATCTTGAAATGTAATGTCCCACAGGACACCCATCATCCTCTTTCAGTAGTGGTTTCTTCCATGGATACAGACAGCGCTCAGCACTTCATACAGCAGAGAGTTAAGAAGATACATGAATGAATTTAAGCTGCAGGAATTTAATGTAATTATTATGAGTAGTATGGACTTAATTTACTATGAATTTCTTATGAGTTTAATATATACTCTAAAAACCTATCAAATAAACCACACCTTTCAAGTAGGGGTGTTCCATAACTGCTCAGTTCATACCCGTACTGCTACATTCTCAGCATTAAGTCTCAACTCTTGGACTAAAGTTATTTTATCTGACAAACCCACTAATGAGAAAATGAACATTTATCACTCCAAATAGTATTTCTTCCTCCACTTCCCCCCTCCTATTTTTTTTTAATTTTAAAATTTCTAACTGAAATACAAGATTAATTCTGTTATTCACTTCCTTCAATAAAAACGAGTTGGAAATAGCTATCAAAGCCTCTTGAAAGCTAATGCATGAAATTTGCAGCATTAAGAAAAGCAGTGGGCTTAGTGTCAATACTCACAAAGTGTTCCCTAATAAGTATTCTACATCACTGAGTACAAATCCTGTCTGTTTCAGACTGTTTAGATACTATCTTACTTATCTTGTATGAAAACATTTAACTCCAGGAGTTTTCTCTTTCAAAGACCCTCTATCTTCTTTGATATATGCAATATCTTAAAAAAAACCACCCAAAACAAACAACCCTTCTATAAATATATAAGCCTTTTGCAGTAACATGAATGTTTCTTTTAAGGACAAGTACTGCAAAGGGGATAGTTTCTGGTTGCAGTTAGACACATAATTTAAGCTTCTGCTGGGGAAAATTTTATACGTCTGAAAAACAAGATGAGTGGCTGCAGTTTAATCACCTCTTAAAATGCTTTAAAATAGCAAAGAGCAAGAATTTTATTTTCAAAGGAGAAAGATGAGAGACAAATCAATCAAAATTTGTTCTGAGAATTCAGAGCACAGGGGGGTGTATTTTCAAAACTGGCAGTCAAAAAACAAATCCTATTATTGCTTAGTAGGATTTTGGGGCAAAATTGCCATAAACTGTCTGAACATTTACACTGCAGTAATTTCAGTTACAAGTGAAGGAAAAAGTTGGCAAAACTATTTTCTTTATTTTTAGTGAAAGAGGCATATGCCCCAGAAGAGAGCTAGTCCATTTGATCTACCCCATTTTGAAAACCACACAGTCATTCCTTCTTTGACGTACCTATTTGGAAGGTAAAATACTGAAATAGGAGGAGGTTTTTTTAGCCCAACCAAGCACTTAATTTTGCTTTAGGGGAAGAAAGTTAGACTTCTAAATTCAGTGGGAAAAGAGGGAGTACAATACAGTTTTGAGGAGAGGAACAACAATAAATACATGCTTTGTATTTTACTTAAATCTGATGCCTAAGACGCTGGAGTATGATTTAAACTTCCAGTAGCAAGCACTCAGCATAGCTTTTTTTTTTTTTACCTTCTGTGGCATAGTGTTGTGCTGAGTCTTCACATCTTATCCTGGGTTTAATATATCATCAGGTGAATTAATGTAATAATTTTAGAGTGTTTTCAAAACTCTAAGGCTTACTATTTTTTTTTTTTTTTTTACATCAGAGGCTTGTAACTTTAGCACCATACTGAAAAAGTTTCTCAACATTACTTGAACTGTTTTTAAGAGGAAAGAAAAAAGATTCCTGGTTATTAGGAGCTAGGGATAGGTCATGCTGCCCCTTGAGAGAGGAATTCTCTGATCAGGTATTTGGTCTGTATAATCTTGTCTCACAAGGGAAGCTGGTTTCACATGTGGGCAGCTGGTTTCACACACTGAAACCTGGAGAAACACTCCTTGTATCCTCAGCAGAGACAGCCTCCATGGCCTCCCTCATACATAGCAGCTTCAAGGAGAGAGGACAAACCCCAAAGCCCTCATTAGAGATGAAAATGGATCAACAAATCACCTCTGTTTTCCATTTTAAAGGCTCTTTTTAAATTACAAATTGAAATTTTGACTGTTTCCAGATAACTTTCATCACAGAAGGTTTGGAATTTACTAAGCAGAAAAATCAAGGATGCAGATTTTCAAAGGTGACAAGCCTATTGCCTCTTTCAAAGTTTTCAGACAGAGCAAGCACTCTATTCTATTTTTTTTTTCCATATGCCATATTTTCAAAAAAACATGGGCTTTCCTATCTAAATCCCAGTTTATACAGATGTTGGTGCAGCTAAGCTGAGAAGTTCACTCAAAGGCCAGTGGGATCCTGGGGTGCATTAAAGCGTAGCCAGCAGGTCGAAGGAGGTGATCCTCACCCTCTACTCTGCCTTGGTCAGGCCTCACCTGGACCACTGTGTCCACTTCTGGGCTCCCCAGTACAAAACAGACAGGGATCTCCTGCAGAGAGTCCAGAGGAGGCCACAAAGCATCTTCTCTGTGAGGAAAGGCTGAGTGAGCTGGGGCTGTTCAGCCTTGAGAAGACAAGACTGAGAGATCTCATTATAAACACTTACAAACATTTTATATATGTGCGGGATACAAAGGGAGATGGCCAACCTCTTCTCAGTGGCCTGTGGGGACAGGACAAGGGGCAGTGGCCGCAAGTGGGACCACAGGAAGATCTGCACCAACGTGAGGAAGAGCTTCTTCACAGTGAGGGTGATGGAGCACTAGACAGGCTGCCCAGGGGGGTTGTGGAGTCTCCTTCTCTGGAGATATTCAAGGTCCCTTCCAATCCCTAGAATTCTGTGATGCTGTGATTTCATGTCTTGCCAGTTCTGGTTTAGCTCAGTATTTCTTTTTGCATATTTGAAATGATTTTATGACAAAATAGTTCCTGGCAATGTTGAAGGTGTTTAAGAATTACTTTTTGTAATATAAAGTGGAAATATAAAATTATTCCTTAGAGGCTGCAGTGTATTTCTTCCTGAGTCTTTCCTTGCTTTCTATGGGGCCATAAGTTTATCACTGTTACTTGACTCACAAAATGAATTGTAGTCATTTAAAGAAACTGATTAAATAGGAAAATAGTCAAAATTATTTTGTGGCAAGCATCACTGCCAGAGATGAATGTAGTGATTTCTACACTTATGTGTAAGAAAAGGAGCTGTATTTGTGACCCGTTAGCCTTGGAACCTTGTCTTTAAATATTTGTTTTCACCAAATGCATCTCATGCCATGATATCAACAGGCGGCAAACTTTCATCTTCCAACAAGTACAGGGAAGTCAGTGAAATGTCAGCCTGGCTTTAACTGTGATTGTTTATCACACATTACTATTATTTCTAGTAAATCCAGCAATAAATTAAATAGAATTCAAAAGTCCTTAGACACCAATGGTAGTCCTAGATAAAGCATTGAACTACATCAGCTGATCTCAGATTTTTCTACTCCTAATAGGAATATTAAAATACCTATATTCAAACATGTTATGACCTACCCTCCTTTTTGGCATTGCATTTCTCAAATCTAATAAACTTTTAAAATAATCTGCAAAACCCGAAGTCTCAATTTTATGCAATATTTTATACACTGATAAACTATGGGATGAGTTAGNATATATCTGGGATTGCAGTTCTCATGCTGTTTCTTGATTATAGTTATAAATTAGAAGCGGGAAATATTTTACCACAGGTTTTTATAGTCCTTACTGAAGGCAAAAGTATCTGTTGGAGGGGTCATCAGAGAAAAACTGCAGGGAGTATGAAGGACAGGTTAAGTTGTAAATGTTGTAAATTCCAAATGTTTTTTCACCCAAACATATAGATAGCTACAAAACCTGTGTATGCAGACTCACACAGAAAGGCCTCTTAGGACAACAGTGAGCTACAAAAAGATAAAAGCAGATGTCTGTGCTAAACTTCTTAAGTGCTATCACTTTATCCAAATATGCATTAGAAAAAATAAGTAGAGGTGATACTGCTCAGTTACCAAGATACTAAAAAAATAAAACATAATAAAGATGCTTCATGCTTAATTTATGTTGGCTGATTGATGCAGTCTGCCATTTGGGGTACCTTGTCCACGCCTCTGTCATGCCTCTGCTGTGGTAATAGCTTGGTACTCCTTATAAGCAGAGAGCGAGTCTGGTGGGGTCAAGAGCAGGGATGGGATAATACCTGGAGCTAGAGACTCAGAAACCATCTCTATGCTGGCATAGGGGTTTCTGTGAATACAGCACTTCAGTCACAGTGGAGATGAAAATGCAACAATGTAACTGACACCTCAGTGAAACAGATGAGCAAAGAAATCTGTGAATAAATCTGTTACCTTGATATTGTTCCATTATCTGGACCCCAAATGTGTTTTTTACCACAATGGCAAGAGGCTAAGATGAGAAGGTGAACTGAGTTACTGGAGGAGTCAAGCCCAGGTCCTAACCTGATGACACTCTTTGGTAATCACTTTAAATACGTGCTTAAATCTATCCCTACCCAGAAGGGCAAGTTTATAATTCTTAACATACTTTCGTTGATATTGTTGGGACTGAACCAATGTGTTTAGATATTCAAATACCTTGTTTAAATAAAGGTTAAGATACCAACAACAGCAAGTTATAATAATAAAAACATATAGGCATTTCTTAAAGATTAGAATACCTTTCTGCCTAAAGATAAAGAAATAGGTTGCCATTACAATCATGTTTTCTCTTTGTCCACTCTACTTAAGCCAAAGTTTGTTCTGTATTAGGACCAATCAGGAGAAAAAATCCAGAATAAAACCATCACAAAGCCACAAACTTCTATTTTAAATAAATTTGTGGATAGGCTTCTCTTTCTTAATCTAAAGGCAGTTTGGGTTGGATACCAGATTGCCACTCTCAGATTTCAGAAGAGAAGATTTATTTGGTGGAATTCAAATGATTCTTCCGCATCTTATTTCCTTGTTTATTTTTTTGTTACTCACTTGACATTTTTATGTGTCTGATTTTTTCCATATATAAAATAGATATAACATATCCTCATTGTTATGAAGTGTATCAAAACCTGTAAAGAAACAGGTTATTCACTTCCTGTGTGATTCTGTGATTTCATTTTCTTTCTATTATAAACCTTACCTAAAGTATCACTACGACATAGATCATTTGTTGCTGCTTCAGATGTGAAGTCAATGTTCCGAGACATATGTTTGTATAGGAAAAATAGTGACGTCAATTGTTTCAGGCAATCAAGTCAATTAGCTAGACTGGAAATTTTAATTCAGGTTTCATTGGAACAATGTTAGAAAGAAATACATAAAAAAACCCCAACCAATCTCATTTAGGACTTTGCTATACACAGATTTGACCCAGGAGGCATTTGAATATACAAAACAAATCAGCTCCAATTTTAAGAGAAGCCCTAAGGAAACTTATGTTGGGTCCTAGATTAAAATCATCTTAACTTTATTTCACTAAATATATTTTCTGGGCTTAATTCAGACAAATAACAGATAAACTAAGTAGTAAATGGATTAAGCTAAATAGGAAGGAGACATTTTTATTATGAGATGAAGTGTAGCCATTTAGTTTTATTCAAGGACAACTACTACACTTAAAATTCACACTCTGTTTTACACAAATTAATGCTCTAGTTAAGAAAACTGTCAGGAAATGAGGTAAAATAGTTTTGGTATTATAATCTATTTGCCATGATCATGAAATGAGTTTAATAGGTACATTCAAGTTAATTTGCATATTAGATGAAGGATTTTGTGGATTCTTATGTTTGCTGGATGGGTTTCTCCAGACCTAGTTATTAATGGACACAGTGCCAAAAACTGTAAACCCAGCAGAAGTCCTTGAATTACCAATGAGCTTTTAATGCTTATTCCTGATGGCACTGATTGTCACAAAGGGGTAATGGATAAAACTAGTGTACAGTCAAGGGGAACCACTTCCAATACTTTTTACAGTTATTTCTGCCTTTACTCATCAGCTTTCTCTCTGACCCTTGACAAACTCACTCCACTTCTGATATAAGAGCTTTTTTTCTGTATGGTGTTTACGATCTTGGACAGCCTTGCTATATTTCTCTGCCTCATTAACTCAATTTTTTTTTTAAATTCTAGTAGAAAAAAGGTTAAAATTTACCCTGTAAACAGCTTCATTTCTCTATCTTGTCCATTCCCTTATCTCTTAGATGAAAGGTACTGCATAAAGTAAAAATAATACTCCATTAATAGGCAAAGCATGATGAAGTGCATTGCAGAATAGCACTGAGAGCTTCCAAATATTTTTCTCTGCTTATTTTGCTTTAGGAATTTTACTAACACTAGTTTCAACGGAAAACACTCATCTGCTTCCTATCATTCCCGTGTGGAAGCTCGGATTTAAATCTAGTAGTGGATTCACATGTTTTCCTTAGGGCAATAAAAAAGCAGAGGAGGGAAAGCTGGTAATATTAAACATTAGAATTTTATATCTATGTATATTTTAGAATTCTATTTATTAGAATTTAATTAAGTTTTAATAAGGATTTAAAGAAGCCCTTAATGACAAAAGTAAAAAAACAAACAAACAAACAAAAGAAAAAACCCCAAAAAACCAAACCACAATCCAAGGCTTTACTGTATCTGGGAAAAGGTTAAGGTCTGTAGGACATAACAGCTGCACAAATGCAGGAGTTATTTCTCCAGGCCTCAGAATAAATGCTGCCCCAAAATTACTTAGGAAGCTGAGGGCTTTTTTCTAGTTTAGGCCTGTCCTTTTATATCTGTTTGGGTTTTTTGGTTTGTTTTTTTTTTTCAGGGAATTGAAAGTGAGCAAGCAGTTGAAGTACTTTGTAGTGAAGTGTATTGGCATCATTATGTCTGGTTGCAAGAACAATTTACAGAGTGATTAGCAGCTGTATACTAATTATTCAGGAAGCCCTTGATTTCCTGAAAAACATTAGTTCTTAGTTCAGATTGCATATTGTCTTTGTTTCATCTTTGGTAGGGAGATTTTCTGCATATATTCTGTTTTTACCTAGTATTACAGCAAAGCTTTTCCAGAAAAATCACCAAATGTGTTCTATCAAAGAGTCATCTTTAAGTCTTAATCAGGTGTAAGTTACTCTATCCTTATTAATAATAATTTCTCTTTTGGAAATTAAATTAACTTTCATACTTTCTGTGTGTATTTTTTATTTATTTTAAAATATACAGCTCCTGTGTGCTACTAGGCTTGAACATGGGAATGTGAAAGCATACCTTAGGGAAGATGGCCATGCCTTTTCTAGCTTCAGCAAAATCCAACAGGTCTTTTTTCTTCAGTGCCTGTTTGCCCATGCCTCCACAAACAAAAAAAAACCCAAAAAACCCCAAACCAAAACAAAACAAAAAAGTGGTTTATTTGCTAATAGAAAAACCCAACACTTCTGGATAACTCCTTTTAAGCTTTTTATTGATGACTTCAAGCTCTCCTTTTCCTAGGCTACTTTAGTTCAGTTTTAGGGTTCTGGTAATAATTAGTCTCAGAAAAGCAAAAGTTAGGAAAAAGGATCAGCTCTAGTAAGCCTTATGTATCACCAAACATGACCATTGAGGTGCTTTGTCATCTGCAACAGATGAGGTAATCATAGCAAGCACCATGTTACAGGGTGCTAATTGACATAATAAAGAACAGACTATATCCATCAAGCTGTGTTTGTGGGTAAATGAGAACTAATTAAATTAGCAATAAGGCATAAGGCCTGTAAAACAACATATTTTTTTTATGTCTGTTGGTTCTTTTAGACCCACTGTCTTAAGCAAAGATAACTGCTTACATGAATGTTGCTTGAAAAGGCAATAAAATTAAAGTACTCAAGTAAGATACTAGGTACTAAGTCATGCATAAGTGCCTGAAAAAGACAGTGGTATCCCAGCTGTACCTGAGTTGGGTTGCCCAGTTAAACCAAAAAATTAGTGCCAGATGATTTAATGTATATTTTAGTAGCAGACAACATTAACTAAATGGCAATGTTTACTCCAGATTTTGTTAAGACATATTCTAAATGAATCGGAAGTTGTGATTAATCTGATACTTATCAGCTGTGGTGGGTAATCACATCTCTGATGTAAATCTTCAGAAAGAAAGATTGCTTACTTCCATTGTTTGTGAAAAGTAAAAAGTCATACAACTTAAACCAGCCTAATTACATTTGTAACAAGTTTTATTTAATGAGATTGAGAATAAGTATCTCGGGGAATGAATGGTCTCAAAGGAAATCCAGGTCAAACTGATATCTGAGGCCCTGAGTATGTGAAACATTTTCAGAAATAATGTCAACAGGGGTTTTGTGGTTGTGCAAGACATCATAATTCAAATTAGTAAAGAGAAGAAATAGTTGACTGAATTATCAACAAATAGGCACAACCATTGCAGTGGGTGAGAAACAAAATGAGCCTTCCCAATATCAGCTTCCTGTAGCGTTAACAGGAGGGATGCTGTGATATGCTGGTCAGGAGATGGGGTTTTTTTTAAGACATGAGATTCTTAGCATTCAGACTGACCCGTCCACCTAGGAGGTATTGGAGTGGCAGACTTCAAAAGAGTCTGTACAAAATTTATATATATATAAAATTTCTTAGCTTTTATAGCTAGTAAAATTAGCTTGTGAATTGGAGATACAAAACCTCCTGTTGCCTTTTTGTTTGTTTGTGGTATTTAAGAACTTGGTCTTTTTCTTTCCACATTTACTGATGGGTGGGGAACACCTGAAGTATCATTATTATTGGCTATGGATTCACAGAATCACAAACAATTCAGGTTCAGACAGGACCTCGGAAGGTCTCTAGTCCCACCTCCTGCTCACATCAGAGCCAGCTCTCATTGAGGTCAGAACCTGACTGCTCAGGATTTTAACCTGTTGGGTCTTAAAAACTTCTAATGATGGAGACTGCACAGACTCTCTGGGCAACTTGTCCCACTGCTGGGCTGTTCTGAGAATCAGAAAGTTTTTCCTCATATCCAGCCTGAAATCTCTTATTTCAATTTATGCCCATGTTATCTCATCCTAATGCATATGTGGCTTTGGACAGATGGACACTCTCTCCCTGATAATGTCCCTACACATACCGAGGGGCTACTGTTACATGTCCCCAAAGCTCACTTGTATCCAGGTTGAACTAGTTGCAATCCCTCAGTGTCTCCCTAACATGGCAAGTGCTCTATCCTCTTCTATCTCTCTGAACCTGCTTCACTTTGCTGATTTCTTTCTTGCATAGGATGTCCCAAAACTGGACATGGTGTTGCACATCACAGAATCACAGAATGTCAGGAGTTGGAAGGGACCTTGAAAGATCATCAAGTCCAACATCCCTGCCCGAGCAAGATCACCTGGATTAAATCGTACAGGAACACAGCCAGATTGGTCTTGAATGCTTTGGTCTTCCAATGTTCTGTCACCCTCACAGTGAAAAAAATTTTCCTTACATTCACATGGAACTTCCTATGTTCCAGCTTAGACCCACTGCACCTTGTCCTATCACGGGCCATCACAGAGAAGAGCCTGACTCCATCCTCCTGAAGCTCACCCTTAACATATATATAAACATTAATAAGATCACCCCTCAGTTTTCTTCTCCAAGCTAAAAAGACCCACCTCCTTGGGTTGCAGATATGATCTAATAAGTGCTGAACAGAAGTCAAGAATCACAGCCTCTATTATCTGACCATGTTCTTGTCTGGGGAGCTTGTGGACACTTTTGCTGGCTGAGGCTCAACTCACTGCCCATCAGACCCCAAGACCTTTCCTGCAGGGCTCATCACATCATGTGCCATTGCAGGCTCTCCTCTTTTCCAGGGACAGCACTTGACACTTTTCCTTGCTTAATTGCAGAAAGTTCCTGTCTCATAATTCTTCCAGCCTGTTCAGGTCCCTCTGGATGGGACCCTACTCTGAAGAGTGTCAATGGGTTCCCACCTAATTTGGTGTCATCTGTACACTTAAGAAGTATTCAGTTGATATCACCTACTAATAAGTGTGTTAACTTGGAGAGGTCCCAGTATAGGCTCATACTCTTGTCCAGTTGTTAATGACATACAGAGTGCCTGTTAACCATGATCCTCTGTGTATGGCCATCCAACCTCTTTTTTTTTT
>VXBZ01009855.1:51136-89313 GCA_013399135.1 Heliornis fulica | reverse complement strand
TTTTTTTTTTTTTTACAAATTATATGGTCTTCTAGACCATAATGTACTAACTTTGACACGTGAATACTGGGAAGACAGTGCTGAAAAAATCTTTAAGTAAATGATATCTACTACTCTTCCCCATCCTAATTCTCCAATTGGAGGATTATAATTTACATGGTACACTTGCTTAGATTTATTTTAAAGTTGAAATTTCCCTCAAATGTATCCAACAGTTAGGGGGGTTTCCCCCAGCAAAAATAATAACTTATTTTAAGTGTTTTGTAATTTTACTCCTACCTACCTTCTGCTCAGCAGTAAAAAGAACAATTATATAATTTAAAGAAGAGAAAACCTAGAGTAAAACTTAATGTGTGGATTATTACTGAATTCCTTAAAAAAATTATATAAAATGTCCAGAAACATAATGTCCTCTAGAATATAATATACTTTATGACACATAATTTCCCAAATCACTATATCCAGAATTTTTCATGGTTATAAATAGGAAGCTTGTATTAATCTCTGTTAAAATGCCATCAACAATGACACTTTAAATGTTTTCTTATACAGAACTGTGATACCTTTTCTTAATTTATTATTCTTTTTAGACTTAAATTACATTATAAAATCCAGACAATTTTCAGGGTTGGTGCTTAATATGATAGATTTTTTCATCCCTTTAGATATTGACTTTAACATTCAACTGAGAGATGTTTGAGTTAGGAAAATAAATCCCCATCCAAACAATGAAGAAATATTGGTTCCTTATTAGATAGAGAAGTTGTAAGTGAATGAACATGTGTCTTAATAAAAACATTTTTATTTTGTCTCACAGTTTGTATTTAGAAACGTGTAAAGTACTTTTATTTGTATGTATGACCATGTATGTATGGCTAGACTTTCAGTAAAATTTAAAACCTATCACGAAATTGATGAGAAGAACCTAATCTGTACAGATATTTTACCTCCACTTTTTAAATACATAAATATCTTTGAAAATACAACTTCTACTTGTTAATCTATTTAGTAAGATAAATTTAACCTAGAACTGGGGCAACTAAGTGAAATTTTATGCCCTACAATATTACAGAAGTGAAGCTAGGTGATCATTCTGGCTTCAAAAATCTGTCAGTACCTGAATGAGGAAGCTAAAGTTACTCACTGGTTTCAGGCTTTCCTCTTTATTCACACATTTCCTCTGTGTCCCTCATTGTAGGACATGCTTCTCTTTCTTTGAATATATAAATCACAGGACAAGAGCCATCAAAGATGGTAAAGATCTACTTAATCATTTACCCACTCCCTGCCAAATGGAATAAGGTTCAAAAATAGATGATATTTCAGATATTAATCTGTTAGCTGAATAATACCACACTCTTATCCCAAGGGCCTATATCTTTTAGTAAGTAATTTCTAGTTTCTATCACAATCTATCTTAATCATCAATATTATTCTTGCCTTGGAGGGATGCCCTCCAAACCTCCTTCAGCTTGGCACTCTTGGCCATAACAATTCCCATTCCATTAAACCAGCCCATTTAAATGGAGAAGTTACCTCAGTTCAGTTCTGGAGGATTATTACAGCAGTCACATCCACAGAGATTTATAAAGTCACTTGTTTTTTTTTTTTTTTTTATCTCTAGTGCCTCCTGGACTTTTAGCTCCTCAATTAATAATCTTTTCATTATAGAGGTTACACTTGATTTAAAACAAAAAAAGGTGCCGTTCTCCCATAAATAATTAGTTCACATTGCCCTGTTATATTTAGGTGTTACATTCTGACAATAGACAGGTTTTTTTGAGCGGTGTGTCTTCAAGCACCATCAATGTGGAAGGGTATGAAAAGCAATAACTACAGAAAAAAAAAACTTGTGAAAAAACTTGTCCAGTGAAAAACATTCACCACAGATTTCATGTTAGAAAGTAGAAGTCCAGAAAGGCCAGACAAACCTAGAAACAAGGTCTTCATAAGTGATTTTCTAAGAAATTACATCCTACTGCATAGTAAACATAAGGATGCAGTTAGATTTTTGGAGATTGGGAAATTTTCACTGTTTGTGTGACTGCAAAAAGACAATGGTAGGAAAAGATTTTCATCTAAGTATGAAGAGGAAATATTAATGCAGAAGTCTCCTCTCTCTGGAAAGAATTCAATGAACAAGATTGTTGAGGAAAAAGTTCAATTGACACAAGGAAAATAATGATCCACCAACATTGTATCCAAAAAATACAGCTATTGTATAGTCACCGTGCACACATATGCCAATATATACAGAAATGTACTCTAAGTTGGAAAGTTTGTCAGTATTCAGTATCAACAGAAAGGTCAAAGAGGTTAAATTAGCCTGAACTGACTTCTTCCATCTTGTCTGAGCTCCTCAGAGACCACTGAGCATGTGATACCCAGATCTGTGGATCCAGGGCAGATCCCCTAGGAAAACTGTTCCAAAGCCAGGCTTCTGGGTCTCCAGGGACTACAAACCTTTCACCTTTGCAATAAGACAGTGGGAAAACCCCTGGAGCCCAGGCAAACTCTTTGATTGTGCCACTGCATGCTCAGGGAGCACTTCAGTGCTTTTATTCCCAATCTTTTTATCTCGGTGTGCTTGTCTTTTCAGCCAGAATTTAAATCTATGGCTATTTCCAGTCAAACTGTACAACTATTCAATATTCTCCGTTTTTAAACATATACTTGGGATCCTTGGAAATTCCATGAGACTCTTAAGACTGGGATTTTCCTTTGAAATGAATTCTGAAAGAAAATCACCAAGTGAAATCAATGTAATAGAAATATTTGTGCTACTCAGGGATATGCAGCTCATATTGAAAAAAAAAAAAAAAACAACCAACCAACCCCACACGAGTATAGGAAGCTGGGAAGTCTTAGGCAGCCATAGATCAGGGTAAGCACTCAGAGGAGCTCCAGGATATACTCCAGGACCAAAGACAGAAAGGATAGAAAGAGATGCATTTTATAGTCTCCTATAGAAACTAATTTTACATGTGTTCTTTTGCAAATATGAGGATATTGATAACAATATTGCTGTTTTGCAAAAATCTCATGATGACACTAAATAAATAAATGTCAGACTTCATTGGTTGTCCTGTTAAGTAGTTAAAAAATACACAATCCTCCAGTCCAGAGGAAAAGAAGTTAAAAACAAATTTCTCTGTGCAGCAGATAGTACAGAAAATGAATTTTTTTTTCTCTTGTGTGATTAGTTTTTGTGTTAATGTTCAACATCACTGACTATAGACATCATGTCTCATTCTCTCAGTTCTTACTGGTTTATGTTTTAAAATGTTTGGACAGAAAGCAATAAATTATATTTTCTGTCACATTGAAGAATAAATGATCCTATTTTACTGTCCAAACCACAACCCTAAGGATTAACTTGTCCCATTCATTTAACCCAAAATAACATTATGACTCTTCCCAGGCAATTTGAATAAAGTTCAAATAGTTATCTAAAACAAAAAGAAATAAACCACCATGATTTCATAATTTTTATTTTTTTTTTCTACAGAATTCACACTGTTCCCATCTGGCTCAGCTCCTATCCACTAGTTGATGTACCTTCTATTTATTTAAGACTAAGAGGTAACTGGCCAACACTGATGGGCTACACTTGCATGAAGAAAAAACTCAGCTGTGCTGCACAACACCAGCCATACCTCTCTCTTCACAAAAAACATCACAGATTGATTCTGACTTATAGTTGTCTTGGCCACATTAAATTTTCTTTCCAAATCATTTAAGGGGTCACTGATCTGCTATTTATTCACCAAAACCACTTGATATTTCCATTTAGATGAGGATCATATGAGTAGCAGATGTATTAGTAAGGTATCTTTTGATTTGGAATGGACTTCTCTGGTTTTAGAGACAGGAAAATTTCAGTTCCCTCTGTAGTAAGTAATAGCTCAGAGGTTTGGGAGAAAGGACACAGGCTTAAGGTGTTCCACCTTCTTCATGGAAAGAGTGGTGAGGTGCTGAAACAGGCTGCCCAGAGAGGAGATGGATGCCTCAACCCTGGAGGTGTTCAAGACTAGGATAGATGGGTCTTGATGCAGGCCTGGAGGTTGGTGGCCCTGCCTATGGCAGGGGGGGTTGGAACTCGATGGTGGAACCAGGTTTTGGGGTTGTGGGTTTTTTTGTTTGTTTGTTTGTTTGTTTTTTGTGTTGGTTTTTGTTTGTTTTTCTTTATAATGAGGCCATATAGATAAGAACTTCTCAGAAAACAACAAATGGAGCTACAAACAAGAAAAGGAACTGCCAAATCATTGTAAAAAGGAAAGAGAGGAGCTGAAGAAGGTAGATATTTTTAAAATCCTCTTTGTGTGTGATGTTTACTTGTTTTGGGTTTGTTTGTTTTTTTCAGAAGAGAGCTCTGACCACCCTAATAAACAACAGCAAAGCAGAGAGGTTAGATATGGCTTTTCCTTTTCTAGAGACTATTAAAAAAATAAGGTAAGCACCCAGGCATGTGTGTTTGCTTAAGCTAAAAGAAATTTCCCTAAGGGTAGCATCTGACCCCTTGTGTTATTACTGGGGCTAGAAAGAAGCCTGGAAATGCCACGTCCCCTGGCATAAATAGGAGGAAACCATCCATGTGCGGCATGTGGTTTGCTGTTGACAGAGCTACTCTTCTGTTTGGATGGAAATAGATCTGTAGATGTTTAGAGCTGAAACTAATACAACAGTTCCTCTTGGCTAAGAGCAATCCCAATAGGCTTCTCACAGATTTGCTTTCATCTTTATGATGAAGGTGACCCTTCTTCAAGCAGAGACCAGCAGTCTGATCTAAAGAAATAGAAAATAAAGTGAATGTGTACTGAAATAGGTATAGGAACAATGAAATCCGAAGGTTTATCCTAGTGGATCCGCTGGCTTTTATTAGTCACTCTTATCAGTCAATTTTTTAAAATTCTGTTGAAGTTCTGGGCTGGAACAAGAAATATTACTCCTTGTTAAGCAACATGGAAACTGTGTGTGCATGCAGGGTGTGTGTGTATGTGCTCATATATGTGTATATACTTATGTTACTCAACGTTGAAATCTATGTCCAGATACACAAAGCAAAATGACAGATTCTAACAAGTTGATTGAAGTGCTGTTGGAGTGAATGGCTCTGGAAATTTCTTTAGTTGTCAGCATGAAATAACTACTATCTCCTGCTTTCTTTTTTTGCATCCTATTTGTATCTTTTCTTTGGGAAAAATGTAGTTGGTTGTGCAGAGGGAATATAACATCCTCAAAATACACTGAGTACTGAATACCCACTGAAAATTCCAGTTGATGCTGCAGATGATTTTAACGTATGGAGAGTAATTTGTATTCTTATTCTACAGATAGATGTACTAGTGTGGACTGACAAGTTGGATGTGCTGCTAAGACAAGCCCTCAAGGAGTAGCACCAGCCCAATTATAATTAATGAATCACACTTCTTGATCACTTTAGCCAATATTCTCTTTCCTGGAGGTTGAAATTCTGCTTCTCCTACTTTGATCTTAGACACAGAATAACCTTTTCTTATTTAAATGCAGAGATTTAAAATAATTATTTTAGTGCTTTTTTTTTTTTAGTATCAAAAACAACTCTTTGAAATCTATGCACTTATAATTTTTATCTTCTTGGGACCAAGTTGTGTGTTTCTGACCCACATACAAAAAGCTGACATTCACACTTGAGGAAAAAAAAAGAAAAAGAAGCAGTCTGGGAAGAAAATTACTTTCATGTGATATGGTAGTCATTGCTTCATGTGTTTTTCTATAAAGTATTTTCTAATTATAAAAAGTAGGGAGAAAGCATAGATGATAGTAGTCACCCAGCCTTAACCTATCAAAAGCAATTTTGTATCTTTTGATATATGGTTCTTGTGTGTAGATTAGCATACTTTAAGGTCAAAATTGATATGATTTAAGTTAGATGAATGAAGACTTCCATTAAACAAATTTCATTTTCTACTAACTACTCTGTGGTTTTGAATGTAAATATTTCTTCATTAGAAAAATAATAAATGTTTTTTATTATTTTTTTACTGTAAAATATAATCATGTCATAAGTTTAGTTGGAAGCATCAAGTGTAGGTAGTTTTGGTCTACCATTTTATTCTTACTGTCTGATTATGACAGAAGGAGGCACTGGGAAGGGAATACCTTAGTAGATTTAATTAATCTCTGTTTCCATAACTGCTTGTGACAGAAAACAGCCCTCTAGTTCTTGTTTCTATATATGGTTTACAGGTTTGCAAATAATGATCCACAATAAAACCCAGCATATTTTGAAATTGCAGTAAGACCCTCAGCCTTGCAATAGGTAGTGAAGACCCTCAGTTTGCATAGAGCTGGGCCTCTGATAAGGCAACTGACTGAACAGGGAGTTGCAAGAGTTAGTCAGAAGAAACACTAATTTCACTTGTGGTTTTGTGGGCTGGCTTCTGCAAGAAGAGGCTAGAAGCTTCTCTGAGGTCCAACAAAGCGAATCCCAACTGTGCTGCCAAGGCCAAACTCCCAAACCCTGTTGCTGACAAGGCCGGCCAGGCCAATCAGCACCAGTCACAGCATCTCTGGGAATCACATTTTAGAGACAGGAAAATGCAAACAGATGCATTTTGCTACTCCTTCTCACCCTCTATTTTCCCCTTTCTCTTTGTGCTGTGAACCATTCTTGTGCTCTCCAAAACACAGCCCAGCTGTCCATCTCAATATTGTTTGTTCCAGTGCCAACTGCCAGCAGGTGGGAAAGGCAAGACTGTATCCAGATTTTATATGACTCTCACCCTCTGCTGTAGTCCTTCAGTACAATCACAGCAAGCTTAGTATGCTCATTGTCCTCTGCTCACGTTCACATACATCTGCAATTTCAAACTATTAAAAATGCTACTCTGGTGAAGTGCAACACTGCCCTCACCCATTTCAGATACCTGGAATGGAATCATTCATCCTACACCTTGTACACATGCCTAAACACTCTCATGGAGGCACATGCACTCACATACAACATTTTTGGGGACTTGCAAGAGCATTGCGTAAGAGCCAAAGGAGGAGCTCCAAACCAAAGTATGACATAGCATTGAATTAGCTGGTCCTGTCTAAAGGCTGACAACCATGAACAGTGTGAACTTAAACCATTCCTGAAGACTCTGTCTGTGGGATGTTCTCTGGAGAAGGAGTACTTAGAGTTGCATGTATATCTTTATTTCCTCATTCCAAAATAGATGGTCATGAACCAGTACAAATGTCTCCTGGGAAGAAATGGGATGACAAAAGTAGGAATACAGATGAGACAGATGAACATAAATCTTTTCCCTCCTGATCCTACTCATTGATGGGCAAAAAGCAAAATGAGGAATCTGAAAGTAAACATCTGTGAATGATGGGTAATTTCTTCCAGCCACATAACTGGAAAAATGCATAGTTTGTCATGGGATTTAGGATGAAATAAGCACTATTAAGGGGTTAGCACTAGTAAGGGGTTAGAAGTGACTCCCAGAAGCAATATTTGAGGGTCAGGGGACTCTGTGATGAAAAGGTATGAATTGTGACATTGTCAGGAGGCAGAAAGGTGATCCTGGGCTTTCAACTTCAGCCTTTAAAGTGGTGTTTAGCAGACCTTTGATCATAATTCCTTTGTTGCTCAATCCCTTTGCAGTTTTACTGAAGTAACTAATGTTTCTGCTGTCTTGCCTTCAGTTGTCATACATCCCTGTGCTTTTTATTTCCTTCTTGATTGTTGATAATTCCTGGTCATTGATTATATAAGTTGTCAGTTCACCAGTGCTTTCCAATATATTTTTCTTCTTCTTTTCTTTTTTATACATCACGTAACAGGTTTATTACTTATTGTCAGCACAGCTGAGTGAAACAGGGATCTTTAGAATATACTGCCTGGCAAGTTTTATCTCTGAACAGGGCAGTTCTAGAAGAGCTTTTTTTTTCTGTACTTATATTGGGATTTTTTTCAGTCAGTTTTAAATAAACAGTCTTCTTGTTTATTAACTTAATGAACTTCGTTGTCAATATGGTGCAATAGCAGTAAAAGACTGAATAGCATCAGAGACACTTTTATTCAGCGGTACTTAGCCATAAAATTAAGGCACATCTAAAATTACATGCTTCTTCTACCTGAAGATTTAAAGACACCTGCATTTGAAGAATCATGACAATGCATACTTTTTCCTTCTAAATGTTCAGAGAAAGTGTAGTTAAAATTTTCCAAGCACTTGCTTGGTCAAATAATTTGTGGTAATGTTAACAGCTTGCAGATGCAGACAGAAAGGAACATCAGAGTACAGATTATTAAGGCCAAGTGGGGGAATCAATAAGACTTTTAATTATGGCATGTTAATGGACGTTTTTAAAACTCAAAGCTCTTTTTTTTTTTTTTTTAATGTCTCTAAGGGTCCTGTGGTAACTTCCACAGGAAAAACAGTAAAAAACCCCTCACACATGTGGAAGCAGAGGTTTATATGACTTGATTCTCTCACAGAACTGGAAGCATAGAAAGGATTCTGTGAGAAATAAACTGATCCCAACGGTACTTTAACTTAAACAATTCTTTTAACATTTTTCCCTTTTAAAGTTATAAATACATTCACTTTGCATATATTCTGTTAATACTTTGTTCTTATTGCATAAGTTTGCTTTGGTCTTCTGTGTTTTAGGAGTCTTTTCTGGTTTTAGAAGTCACAGCAAGCATGTGACATCTGTTTGACAGTTTAACCAGACTCAGGTCTGATGCAAGTCTGTATATTTCCTGGCAAAACTTAAGTACTGGATTCCTGAGCATGAGTGGTTTCATAAAATCAGATACAGGGAAGTGAGTTACACACAGCAGAGACAAATGACAGGCCATCATTCATGCTTTTTCCTTAGTTTCCACTTGAAGTGTCAGAGTTCCTTTACAATGAATGAAATAGGCAGAAGTTACTTCATCTTCTGCTCCCGTTCTTCTCCTCTCAATATGAGAAACTATTAAATCTTCCCACAGATGTTTCTGTCCCAGCTGCTCCCAGGACTTCCTTTGAACCTGGACTTGGCATTGAAAAAAAAAAAAAAGCAAGAAAATAACATCAGTTTAAGCCAACCAAATCTGTTTTGTGCAGTGATACAGCAGGCATACTATTTTCTGAGAGATTTTTTAACAGTTATTTATTTACATATTTTTAGTGTGTGTTTGTTTGTTGGTTTTCCTTTCTTGTGGGGAAAGCAGAAATATATTTTGTCTATATACTGCAGTGATAAAAAGGGATTATTAATGCTAGAGTGCTGGCTCCTATCTGAAAAAAATCTAACGCGGAGACAGAAATCTCATCCCAGTACTCAGACTCACTGCCTTTACCTCATCAAGTCTGTGCCAACATAACTGGGGATGTTTCTGAAGGGAATCATGACCCACCAAAGTAGACTAGACAGCAGACAGCAGTTAATTAACTCAGGCTGTGGTACTTGCAAGGGCCTCAGTGAAGAAATTCACCCTTTTAACTTGTTAAATGCAAACATTATCTGGAGAGACGTCAGCTCTTTTTTTTGTTTGTTTGTTTTATATATCGATTCCTCTTTTTTCTTATTTGTAGCAATAGTGTTCTTTTAATTGATTAAAAACTACTACAATTCTGCTTTCGTTTCTTACAGACAAACTCACTAGAATGGAAGTCAGCGTAGGGATGGCAGGTTTAGCTGATTGTAGTTCATGTAAGATTGAGATGACTGTGATTTAAAGAAAACAGTGAGTTTTGGAAGGACTACTGTATTCTTGTGTACAAATATCCTTGCTTCAGACTGTTTCTCCTGTTCATTTTAGAGCAAAGAACTATATGTTTGATTATTTAGTATACATGTTACAAGATGCTTTCGTATTAGGCTTATGATTTAAATTATTAAAAAGGAAAGAGGTGGAAAGACCATAAATGTTTTTCATTGTTGCTTTCAGTCCATTTCTGGACATGAAGCGTGACTACTTTTTTTACAAATTGAGGCCAAAGTTTAAGCAAAACAAATTCTCCTTTTCCCAACAGCCATTATCAGTGTAGTGTAGGAGGATATAAAGACCTTGATTGCAGACCTCTTTGCTCTGTTTCTTCTGAGCACAAACAGCTCCTCAACCTCTAACTCCAAAGTCTATGTTTTATAACCTATTTTATAATTTACAGAGAATGGTGTACTCATTCTTAGAAAGGAGCATCTGGAGGACGACTTTTACATTCTGAACTGCAAAATTTTACCAAGTGTTTTGGCTCCTTGCAATCATTTACATGCAGTAATTAAATGTAATCTAAAGGGACAAGTATTCTATTACAAGTCTTATAGCAAAATAAATGACTGGTAGAGATAGATAGATAGAGTTAATGATAAGAAAAGAAAGACTAAAGAAAATGCGTGTCCTGCCCTGAATGAAACAGGAGAACTGGTTAGCCAGGATATGGAGAAAGCTGTTAATCAATGATTTCTTTGCCTCAGTCTTCCCTAACAATGGTGCTAGCTACACTGCTCAAGTCACAGAAGGGAAAGTCAGGGACTGTGAGGATCAATAACTGATCACTGTAGGAGAAGATAAGGTTCCAGTGCATCTAAAGAACCTGGCAGTGCACAGGTCTGTGGGACCTGATGAGATGCATCCACAGGTTCTAAGGGAACTGGCAGAAGAAATGGCTAAGCCATTGTCAATCATCACTGAGAAGTCATGAAACACCAGTGAAGTTCCCACTGACTGGAAAAGGGCAAATATAACCACAGTTTCTAAAAAGGGTAAAAATAAAGAACCAAGGAACTGCAGGCCAGTCAGTATCACCTCTGTGCCTGACAAGGAGATCAAGCATATCCTTCTGGTATACATGTCCAGGCACATAGAAAGTAAGGAGGTGATTGGTGGAAACCAACAAGGCTTTACTAAATCCTGCTTAACAAATTTGGTGGCATTCTATGACAGGGTTACAGAATTGGTGGATAAGCAAAGAGCAACCATTGCCATCTACCTGGACATGTGCAAAGTAACTGACGCCATCTTGCACAATATCCTTGTCTGTATATTGAAGAGATGTGGATTTGATAGATGGACCACTTGGTGGATAAGGAATTGGCTGGACAGTTGCACTGAAAGAACTGTGGTCAACAACTAGATATCCAAGTACATTGTTCCAAGTGCACATTTCTCAGAGGAGGACCAGTGCAGTGTAACATCATTGTTGGTGCATGGACAGTGAGATGGAGTGCACTCTCAGTAAGTTTGCCACCGAAACCAAACCGTGTGACATGGTAAACCTGCTGAAGGGAAGGGATGTCATCCACAGGGAACTGGACAACCTTGAGAGATGGGCCCATGCAAACTACATGAAGCTCAACTTTGCAAGGTCCTGCACATGGGTCAGTGCAGTCTCAAGCACAACTACAGGCTGGTGGAGAATGGATTGAGAGCAGCCCTTAGGAGAGGGACTTAGGGGTTGGATAAGAAGCTCATCATGAACCAGCAATCTGTGCTTGCAGCCCAGAAAGTCAACTGTGTCCTTGCAAAACCAGCAGGTCAAAGGAGGTGATTCTCTCCCTCCACTCCATTCTTGTGAGATCCCACCTGGAGTACTGCATCCATGTTTGCAAGCCCCACTTCAAGAAAGACACAGAGCCGTTGGAATGAGTCCTGGGGAACACCAGGAACATGATCAGGGGGCTGGAGCACTTCTCCTATGAAGACAGGCTGAGAGGTTGGGGTTGTTCAGCCTGGAGAACAGAAGGTTCTGAGGAGAACCTACTGCAACCTGCAAGTATCTAAAGGAGCCTACATAAAAACTGCGGAGGGGCTGTTTACAATGGCATGTCACAATAAGTCATGGGGTAATGGTCTTAAGCTGAAAAAAGGCAGATTTAGATTAGATATTAAGAAGAAATTCTTTACTGTGAGGCTGTGAGATACTGTCACTGGTTGCCCAGAGTGTTTGTAGATGTTCCCTCCCTGGAAATGTACAAGTTCAGGCTGGACAGGGCTTTGAGGATTCTGATCTAGAGAAATATGTTTCTGCCCATTGCACTTCGGATGGACTAACTGATCTTTGAAGGTCCCTTCCAACTGAGAACGTTCTGATTTACTGGAGTGGTTTACTTGCATAAAAAAGATTTCTTTCCAATATATTGGTAGTAACTTTAAAGACAGAAGTCCTTTATATGTTTACTATATTAAGAGAAATTCATAGCATTTAAATGCTTGAAGGAAATGACATTATATGCACTTAATGCTGTTGGGTAGGGATCAGTAAATGTAGTCCAAATTCTTATTCAGTTAACAGGTACAGTCAACTAATCTTGTACTCTGTTATCGTTAAGGAATTGGATGAAATCTGTCCAAAAGCAGATGGAAATTATTTTAATTAATTAGTGATCAGAATAAAATACATAGAGAAAACATTGCATAGCTTTCCTGAGATAAGCACAGTAGTAGGTCACATTAGCACAGTTCCTGTGGTTCTGGGCAGATAGAGGCTCCATTTGGCTGAGTTAGTTCTTTATTCTCCTATTCTCAACATGAGCATAAAAATACTAGACTTCTGAGAAAGGGCAGAAAGTATTCATGCTTTCCACTCTGTTTGTTCCTGAAAAAGGAGACTGGGCTCCATAGAGACCTTGTTGGCAAAGTTTCCCAGGAGCACTAAATCAGTACATTGTCTCACAGACTTTTTCTTTTGTTCCCATCATTTCTATTTCATGGGGCTATTTTGGTATTTTGATATTTGTTTGGACCCAACCTGGAATCAAACCATGCATATTTTGAGTATTCTAAAGTCTTTTTTTTTTTTTTACCATCCATTTTTTNTGTCACAATCTTTGCTCTTATGAGTTTTTTTTCTTTAATATTTGTGATTTATTAAATGGAATTTTAAATGTAATTATTTTTATAAAGTCTTTTTGTGTTGTATTTAGCTGATGCTGAAAGACTGCACAAAGAATTATTGTCTGCTTTCCAGGTCAAGTAATAACCTTTCTATGTCATATTCAAAGAACCTCATACTTGGTACATACTATATTGCAGAGATGACTAGATGTGTTAGGCTTGTTGCCTCACAGTGCACACATGTGCAAATGAAAGATAATTTTGAAGCAATTACATAAGGTTCTAAGTATCTGCAACCTTAAGTAAGACACTACAGGTGAATGGAGTCATATTTTCATAAGAAAATATTTTAACCCAGCTAGCTAAACCGTCATTAGCTTTTAATAACAACTGCCACAGAAATCCATTAAGAATATTTAAAGGTAAAGTTATGAACTGACACTGAATTCATGGAGTAATTAAATTTGGCCATGCATGGTTAATAGCAGTGTACATTTAACAGAGAAAGGAAGAGAATCTGGAAAAGATGTGGGTGTACAGTGGAATCAATAGAGTGAATGGTTGATATTTATGTTTCAAGTTTTTTGATTCATCCTAGTTAGATAAATGAATTTATGTCACAGCTAAGTGTATCTTAGATAGGAGTAGATATTTTTAAAGAAAAAATTACTTAACTGACCAGAATACTGGTTATAATTTGATAGTGAGTGTGTAAGTAAGTCACTGCAAAATAAAAGCTTTGAAAGATATATTTTCTTTTTCTGTCCAGAATATTTTCTGTGATGAAAAAATATCAAGTATCAAGAAAAAATATAAACACTCTCTTTTCAGAGCTGAAGTGCTCTATTTCAAAATAGACTTTAGGGAATCATTTTGTGTTGGGAGACAATTGAGCAAGGACTGTCTACATTTTTTCTTTCCTCCCATAAGAGGCATAAAACCAAAGTTGCTCAGATATTCTGTTTGTGCATGGGATCCAGTGCATTTTGGATTGATGAGTACAGACATAGCATTCCACAGCAGTATTTGATAATTCCTGAATTCACTTGTAGTTAAGTAGACATATAAACAACACCTGAATGATTCCTTCTTCTCCTTTGTCTCACTTTCCCTTACAACTCTAATATTGCAAAATACAATTTCAGTTGGCTGATGTCTGACATCTGACATGCAATAGGTCAGTCCAAAATATTAGTCTGATAAAGTCACAAAAATCTGAATGAGATCAGATAATTTAGGGGGAAATACACTTAACCAATGGTTCCGTGCAGTAACAGACCACCGTGTGTGTGACGCATAGAACATGCTTAAAAAGGTAAATCTGTGTACCTGTGCTCTAGGTCAAATGACTTATTTCTGTTAATGAAATAGGAATATAAATGATGCAGGTTTCACCACTATTAAAGAGTACTTACTGTCTCTCTCAAGCTTTCTCAAACACAAAATGTCAGGTTAATTTGGTTGGAACTTAATTTACAGGTTTAGAATGCTGGTTCTAACGTAGAAAATTTATGAACATTGCAGTGCTATTAAGTTGATTTCAATTCTCATACCAAGAAAGCATGTTTGTCTCTTGTGTCTCTGGGTTTTCAGGGGATTATCATAGTAGTAGTGCATTTTTTTTTCAAAAAAGACTGTTGATTTGTATACCTCCTTTTTAAATACATAAAATTGAACTACATTCACTTTCATTCCAGTTGGTAAAAGCATCACAGGGTGACAGCAGTCCAAGGCTGTTTAGATCAGTAGGCTAGCAAAAATTGGTATAAATTAGATTATAAAAGAACATCTACAATTTATAGTAGCAAATCTCATGGACTCAGAGAAACTTAGAATAATAGGACAAACCAGGTTGGAAGGGACCTTGAGAGATCATGTAGTCCAACATTTCATGGGAAAAGGAGCCTAGATGAGATTATCTAGCAGATGTATCTCAAGATGTTTGGTCTCATCTTGAGAACAGAATACTAGATAACCTCGTGATGGGCATTCTACCTCACCTCTGGGGAGATTGTTCTGGTCAATGATTGTTCTTACCATTAAAAAATGTCTTTCTTATTCTGGGATAAAACCTGTCCTGGAGTAATTTGTACCTCTTGACCTTTGCCTTCTCCATGTGACTTTTCGTAAAGCCAGACCCTCTCTTCTCCCTGTAGCTGTGCGTTGAGTACTGGAATACTCTGAGGAGCTCTGCCCTGAGACTTTTCCAGGGAGAAAAGACCTAAGTCTTTCAGCCTTTCCTCACAGGGCAGGTACTCAAGCCCTTTGATCATCTTTCTGGACCTCCTTTGGACACTCTCTGAACTGTCTATGCCTTTCTTGAATTATGGGGACCAGAACTGAACACAGTACTCCAGCTGTAGCCTGATAAGTGCTGAGTAGAGTGGGGAGATCATGTGTCCATCCCTTTAAGTAATGCCCCCACAGATGCAGCTCAGGATCCAATTTATCTTTGCTGATGTAGGAGCATACTGCTGACTCCTGTTTATCTTGTTGTCCACTAGGACACTCAGGTCTGACTCAGCAAAGCTGCTTGCCAGCCACACAGGTCCTTTTCTGTACTGGGCTATTTGGTTTTTCTGATCCAAGTGCAAGACTTGGACTTTTTCTTTGTTAAACTTCATACTGATCTTGCTAACCCACTGTTCCAGTCTCTGTAAAACGGCTCTTCCATCTAACATGTCCACCACTCCACCTATTTTGGTATCATCAACAAACTTGGTGAGAGTGCTTTTAGTCCCATCATTCAGATCACTTATGAAGACATTGAACAACATGGGCCCAGTATTAATACCTGGGGGATTCCACTTGTGACAGGCTGCCAGCCTGAGTAAAATCATTGATTTAGCTAATTATAAATTTCCTAAGCAGATCACTCATCCAACATGTATCTTGTCAGTTTGACTAGGAGAAGGCTGTGGGAAATGGTGTCAAACTATTTGCTGTAGTCCAGCTAAACAACATTCACTGCTCTCCAAATTTGTCCAAATATTGAAGACATCATAAATACATCACAAGATTTTGTTAGCTATTACTTAATTTTGAATATAATACATTTTGACAAAAATTAGAAGGGAAAGTAATACAAGAAGCTTCCATCTGTATATATTCTTTGTTCTGAAGCACTGTTGTGCCTCTAAAATATTTAAATGAAAAATGGTAAATTTATCCTGCTACGCTGTTTAACCAAATTAAGCATTTAGAAGACATGGGATCAGTAGGTATGACTTTGAGGATTCTTCACTTTTCAAATATTAGGACTGACTTTAAACAAATAAAATAAACAAATATTTCCACACAGCACTTAGGAAGCTCAAATATAAAAAACCAGGCAATCCTCTGGCTCAGGATCTTTCTGGTCCTTCAGCAAGCCTGGTTTCTTCCACGATGGCTACACAGCACTGCCTACTGCTAACCGCTTGGCAGGCAGCAGCTCACACATTCTGTGTGGAACATATTTTTGTGTTCTTGTTGTTCTTTCTTTCCTCTTTCTTGACCTTAGCCATCTGCATGCTTTGCCTATCGGTTTTGTCATTAGCATAGACCCTGATCCTTTAAATGCTTAAACACATGGCTAAATTCAATGTTTTATGCATACCTTTTTGTAGGTTGTAGCTTGTGAGAGTGCCATTTAAAAATAATACTGCTGGCATTGCTGCTTAGCTTACTTGTTAAGAATGCCTGTAATTTTAAGACCAAGACTGCACTGTGAAAGGCACTTTATAAATAGAAGGTAAAAAAACATGGTTTCATATTCTTTCTATATGGATACTGGGTTATTCTATACACCATAATAAGATAGTAGAAAAAAATCTTTCAATGAAATAAAAACTCTTGCCTAATTCTATTTGGATTTTAGTTCCTGTGAATTGCAGTGTATGGTTTTATCCATCTCTTTTAATGTCCTTTGATTTATTATTATTATTATTATTATTATTATTATTATTATTATTATTATTATTATTTCTGGAATTACTTGATATATAAAGATTTGATTACTTAAAACAGTTTCTGATGCTGTTTTCTTGAAATCCAGAATATGAAATTGAAATGTGAAGTGTCTATAAACTTAATCTTAAAGACAATATGAGACAATTTTTGTCTGCAGATTTTTATTTTGTAAAGTACTCAACCACAGGGTAGAATTACAAGCCAATTCCTAAAATGGTTTGTTTTAATTCCCTTTTTTTTTTTGTTTATGTTCATTCAACATATTATCATAACCCTCTTTTTTCTGAGGGAGCTAAAGGGAGCTAAGGGAGCAGAAGTAGCTCCACTTGTAACAGGTAAGGATGAGAGACTTGCAAAAAGCCTAAACCCTTGTGTGTAGGAACTAGAAGTCCACCTACATTCTGTCTGCAGTGCAGAGCATGTACTGGAAAGCATATCTAATGTAATTTTTGCACAATATCTCTGTGGTATGGGGGTTTTTTTGCTTGGCTTAAATAGATGAATATTTTTTAATATTTTTATGTAATGTATTCATGATTGCATGCCTATATATTGACACCTGTTATTTGCTTTCCACAAAATTATCTCCTAGCTCACAGTCATGAATATGTTAATGAAATTCAGCATTCAGTAAAATCTGACATCTGGAATTATTTGACTTTCATAATAGATCAATAAAACCTCTCCTTCAAATATTTCTGAACAGTCTACACCTCCAGGAAATGTAATGAAGTCAAAGGTACAACAATTAAATAGGAAACCTAGGGCTTTTGCATTTTGATTTTATTGAAAATTATTACAGGAATCTTATCTTCTTATTCAAATATCATAATCTCAATAAACTTTAGATCAAGCACTGCATAATAAAAGTATTCCAGAATACATGATATATCTTTAGCTGATGAAGTAATACAACCTTTGCTGATATCACAGGTGTCTCACAAAGGTGTTCCAAAACACTTAACTAGCAGTGAGAAATTGGAAAAATAACCATGAAACCAGAGCATAAGCCCCATGACCATGTTATGTTTGCAAATATTGTACCTACCTGTAGTTTCCCGTGTATAGCACCTGATAAATGAATTGAGTTATTATGTTCCGTCTTTGAATTCTAACTTGTATCCTGGTTTTCAACAGAGCAGCAGTTTAGTTTGGAATGAAGTGTGAAAAAATAATTTTCTGATTTCAAAACTTGTAAGATAAAGTTGCATTTTTGGGTAGTAATCTTTTTCCAAAATAGCAGTGCTGAAACAATGAATTAAGGATCTACTTTATTAAATTCAAGCCTATAAATATGGGTACTCAAATGATGTTGTCTATACCCATGCTAAAGCACTTTCTGAAGTGTAAACTACGTTTAGTTTATGTTTCCATAAAGTATGCATTTGAGAACTTCTATTGAGTAGCTTACAGTGATTCTGTATTTTTCATATATTTTCCAAATAGGTGACTGATAATGTAAGTTCATGCTTACATTTAGTTAAAGGATGGACATTAATGTCCCTTAAATATATTTGTCTTTCAGATGTGTTATTAAAATTTATTCATAATTATTATGCCATGATTGAAATCTTAGCCAAATTATGTCATTTGATGTATGGAAATAGACCTACCATGAGCTCTTGCTGAAAAAAGCACCAGAGTAGAGTTTTATCACCTTTCATCTCATCAAAAAAAGGTATAGTTGAAGAGAGATTGTGGAGTCTCCTTCTCTGGAGACATTCAAGACCAATCTGGACACGTACCTTTGTGATCTACTCTAGATGATCCTAATCAGGTAGGGCGATTGAACTGGATGATCTTTTGAGGTCTCTTCCAGCTCCTAATATTCTGTGATTCTGTGATTCTGTGAAACATTTTGCTTGACTGGGTAATCAGTCCTAAAAATAAAAGCACTGGCTTCTGCTCTAAATATCATCCATCTGAATTTCTCATGCCTCTTCTTTGGCTTTCTCTGCTCCTCTCATCTGGGATTTCTAGCTAGTTCCTTCTGAATTTGCCACCTGGGGGATCCTTGAATAGGACCGGTATGATTCAGAGATTTCTAAGTTTTCTCAGCACAGTTTTGGGGCCAAAGAAAATGATGATTTCCAAGGTTAAGATTTTAATCACTGAATCCAACAGAGAAGCTTGACCTTTCTCATCTTTAAATGAAACCTCTTAATATTCTATAGCCTGTACTCAAGTTAAAATTAAATCCTTTAATATGATGATTAACCTGCATTTTTGTCATTTCCTGCTTATAAATATCTTTAAAATAAAAGAAACAAAAGCAGTTAAAATATCTAGTTGTTATGAACAAATGACTGATGCATTGATATCCAAGCAATAACATCTCTTCTGATATATAATTTGCTTTTTCTTGTGTCTGATTATATGCAAACATTTTTTTTTTCAGTTCAAAATTTTCCAGAAAAAAACATGCTAGTAGAACACATTAGTAGAGAGAGATGTCTAATGAGGTATAGCAGGAAATCTAAGAGCATACAGACTATATTTCTATCCTAATGGCTTGAAAAAGGATATACACATGCTTGATATATACACATTTATATATATACACACATGGTTGATGGCAGTACAAGTAAACTGAATCTGGAATTTTGAGTGAAAAATGAAAATCTGGGGAAAATTACCTTAAAAGATTTACTCGGGAGAATTAGACTTCTGCAAAGTAGTGATTTTCATGAGAGTTGTCAGGGATGAATAGAGTGAGGATATGCAACAGCTTACAGAGAACTGCAGTTCATTAATACATTTATGGAATGATACAGTGGCACAGTTCTGCTTTGGTTAACACAGCGTAGGCCGGTGCCATAAACTAAGGAATACCAGTACAGGTTTTGTATAATTACAGTATCCTGTACTGACAGTGCTGTGCACTCTTCAGTAGAAGTCTAGTACAAATAAACCAAAGGAGAGCATAAATGAGCCTACAGCTGTTTGAAGATAACAGTTGTATGAATTTACTTAACAACAAAAATCACAAAGCAAGAGGAGTAATTTATGAACTAAATATTTAAAATGTATTTGGTAGATACAAATATTTTTAAAAAATAGTTAAATGACTTCTTGTTTGAGTGTAAAACAGTTGAAAGGAAGAAAGTGCATATTATGCCATAAATTAAATAGAAATTAAAGTGAAATTTAAATAGTCAAGAAAATATATTTTATACAGTGCTCATTAATTTCATGTAGCTTATAATTTTGCATTGTGAGAATGTTGGTTTGTACAAAATTGAATTTTGTTCCTGCAGCTTTGCCCAAATTTTTATCTGTGGTATTTAAGATAGTAGAAAAGCCCTTTTCATTTCACAAACAGTTCTCTGCCTGCAAAGTTGATATGATACACAAATGAGCATCAGGAATACTGTATACAGATGGCATGTCTCTCACATAGCTCACAAAAAGAGAACTTCAGAATTGTAGTTCTGTCTTAATCACCGTGGGTCAACCCAGTGAAGAGTTCTGCCTGTATTTGAGGGAGTTTGGATCAGGTCCTGTACCAATATAGCAATTGCTTTTAACTTCTGAGCTCTTCAGTGTATGTGTTACTCATTAGTCAGACAAATATAATGCCATTCTTAATATTAGTAGAAAGTTTTCATCACTATTGTCAATAAAATACTTTTGTGTGATAAGTTCAATTATTTTTTTCCCTCTTGTGAGAAAGCAAAACAAATTTTAAAAAATCCTCAAGATTCACTAGGGATACAGAAATTTCATACTGTATATATTACTCATTTGGTAAAAAAAGACTGAGGGTTCGCTCCCGAACATGGCTGTAAATTGTTTCGGATTACCCCTGAAGGTGTGCAGTGCTGTGTGGTTTGGTTTAGAACACTCATTGCAAGCTTGCGAGATTGTTCAGATACTCTAACATGCATAAGTATAGTCTTGTGAAAGCCACGGGAACTGTCTCCATTTCTCTATTACAATAATGTGTCAGAGTATTAGTTGAGTCTTTTTCTGTCTCTCCAGTTCAAGGTACTTTAGGAATCACAAAAAAAAAAAAAATCCACAAGGACATAGGAATATCTAGTGTATTTCCTCAGTCTAAAGGTTTTAAGAACATTATTCACTGAAATTGTTATTCCTCTTATGAATTTAACAAAAAGCATCTTATCTGAAAATGGCAAGTATAGAGCAAAGGGGAAAAAAAATTCTTTTTGTGCTCTATTGTGTTGGACCTGGCCATCCTGTAACCTCACATTTCACTCTCATCAGGGATGCCAGGATTTTGAATGGCTTTAGTTTTGAAAAACAGGCACTTACTCTGTTACTCTGCTTCTTGGCAATTTTTCTCCTCAGTCTGATCTGTAACATTATTTTTTTCCCATAATGGTGTGCCTTTAGCAATGAACGAGCAAAAGATTATGTAAGTTCAGGTTATCAGCATCAGCCACTTAAGATGCTCGCATGAGTCTCGGTTGCACTGAGGGAATTGGCTATGTTCTCTTCCCTGGAGCTTTGCAGAGCTAGAGTGGGTTACAGACACTTGGTTTTGTTGATAACAGGAAGCTTCAATAATTTCCTTAAACACATCTAATGATAGTTTTGAATGAAGACATGAGCCCCCGTGTTCATCTTTCTAATGCACAGTGTGAAGCTGTGGCTGTTTCTTCGGCAGAAAGAATCTTTCTTTAATTACAAAGAACTTCACTAGGATACCAGATAATAAGATGCAAGAGCCCCCTTTTACATTATCATTCTTCCTTCATGATGAAAGCAGCCGCTTGCTGCTTCACTCTTACTCCACTCTTCCTCATAGAGAAAGCATTAATGCAGTCTTTAATGCAGTCTGATGCATTGGTAAAGGCCAAAGCAATGAGTCACCCCTGCTGTGCAAGCTGAGGTGAGAGGGATGGGGAGGAGGAAGCGAACTTGTAAGCTAAGGAAAACAAAAGGATGACCTGCAGCATAGGGCAAGAACAAATTAAAATCTATTTTACCATGCGTTTTGCTCTCCATAACAAATAACAAAAAAAGGAGCTGTTAGGACAAAGAGCTGGAAATAGGGCATGATTATTTGTCTTGCTTTCATTGATTTTACAATGATTTCAGTAGGACTTTGGTCTCCACAACGGCTCACTCCAGCGTGTAAAGCAAATTTGAAGGAGATTAAGGCTGATGCTGCCAATTTGTGTTGTGGATTGTTCTCAGGTCACTTTAGGTCTTGAAATATGTCTTGGTTTGTCAGTGTCTCTGTACTGGTGGACATATGGCTGAGTTACTCCTGAGCAATATTCTGATATAAACTGGTACAGCTCCAATTAATTCAAACAGAAACCATGCTCTTATCACTCTCATTTTATGACCTTGTAACTCACTGACTTGATTGGAGTTACAATGATTTATATCAACACTGATGGCTGAATCTTGTTTTGCTACTTATTCAAAACAGCCTGTTCTGATTATTGAGAGGTGTTGGGAGGAACAGAAATGCATAAACAAAACGCAAAATTTGCATATTATTTATCTCCTTAGTCTGGGATATATGTTTAACTCAGTAAATGTCTTTTATTGTTCTTTAGTTAGGACTTGAACTAGCATCAGAATTCAGAGTGGTTCATTCAACTTTTCTATCCACCGATTTAAAAATTAAAAATAAAATATACAATACTATTTATAAAAGGAACAAAAATAACTCCTGTTTAATAAACTGAAGTAGAAGAAAAATGCCTGCAATGTCTCTATTACCAATTTTTACTTGCTTTCACTTCTACATCTGTGCTTATTGTTTCTTCATATGCAAATAAATGTATTTTTATAAATATCAAATTTCAGATATTATTGGATGAGCTTGCAACTGTTTAGGCTGCACAGAATTTAAGATTGCCCATGATTATTTACTAAGCTTTGGTTTGATTCACCAACTAGCTTTCAGATTCCTCTGTCTGTATTTTTCAACAGCTTTTTGTGTGAGCAAGAACCATTTCTCCGCTATAACATGTTATAGTATGTTACATATGTTGTAACAGCTGCCATTTTATACTAGCATGGTTAGATACGTGAGTGATTGCATGCACAGGGGTGCTGTGACCACAGGCTGTGACCCTCTGGTAATACCTGAAGTTGAAATGGGGGAAGTGTACTGGGCTTCCTACTTTCAAAGTCCAAACCTCCTCCTTTATGTCTGGAAAAGATGCCAGAATGCAAGTGCAGTCACTTCAACCAGAGCTGTGACACATATGCACACATGAATGAGTTCATCCAAGTGTGTTCATCCCAGGAAAGCCAGGCAGAGTGTGCACAATGATGCTTGGCTCTGGTTTAGTAACAGGAAAACCCAGAAAGTTCAGTAAATGCATTATGGCTTACAAACATTTTAGATTTACATCCTGCTTTTTTTTTCCAGCCTTAAAAATACCATAGTGGAGAAAACAAGTTTTAGTAAAGGTGTGAAAGCTCTTAGATATAAAAAATGAGTGTTCATTATGCAAAATATGACTATATGGAAGATATCAGGAAAAGATATAAAATTATTGGTGTCATAGAGTAGCTGAATGAGGAACATTTTTTTAAAAGTTTTTACTCAGGAACTAAGAGCCATCAAAAAAAAAAAAATTGGTGGATTTGAAACAAAAAAGAAGACATTTCTCACAGCCCATAGCTCTGGAACATCCTGTTAAACTTTTGCCTTGATCCAAGAACTGATTGACTTGTATAGATTTGGATGGATATTTCTTCTCTGATTTTGTAAGAGAACTCTAACATTAGTCCCTGCTGCTAAACTCCGGGGACTGGGAGAATATCATTGTGTGTTTGACTTGTTCATGTATTATTCCCTATTACTGTGTTTATGTTCCTTTGATGTTTTTTTGCCTGAGAAAAGAGAAGTTCAGAAAAGCTCAGGGGTGTGTGTGTGTATGTGTGGGTGTATGATGATAAGAATGGGGGAAGAAAACATAGAGACTGAGTAAATTTTATTTTTTCAAGAAGAGTATCTATTGGAAATTCTAATTACGTAAAGAGTAAGGAATCACAACTCATAATTATGTGGGATAGAAAGAAAACAGGACCTCTCTCCATAGAGTATTTTCCCAGTGTTTTGAAATTCAAGGTTGCAGAAGGTTTATGGAGACAAATTCCGTGACTTGTTTTTAAAGTGCTCGATAAATTAATGAACTGTAAAGTAATTTGCATTTATGCAAACTAAGTTAATGCCATGGTTGAAATTGTGAGAGGAAGGCCTGCTGTGTGCAGGAAGGATATTCTACCTTAAATGGTGTGCTCCTGTTTTGGTGATGGTATCTGACTGAGGATTGAGGGTACAGTAGATGGGAGGTAGGTTCTTAAGAGCTGATCTGTGACAGAGGTGAAAGATTTGCCTTAAGGTCAGGTGTCCTGTGGAAAATCCTGTGAGTAGAACCAGAGATCCAACGATATATAACCTTGTGTGGAATCAAGAGAGCCTGGAGTTTACCAGTGACTAAAACAGAAAGCACTTCACTGTGGGAAGGAGACAAACCAAGCAGTTACCAGTCTGACCTGCCAGAGCCTTTGCCACTGGAAAATTTACTTAATGTCTCTGGCTGGAATTTCAACCACATCACAAGGACTGGAGCATCATATTCAGTAGCTCTGATGTCTGTGATTATGGTCAGTACGTGAGATGGACTACCGGAAGGCACCACTACTAAGGAGTTTTACACAGCTGTTGCCACACATATAACTTTCAATGCTAGTGGACATTAATTACTGTCATATGCTTTGTACGAAGTACAAGTTGCAGCTAACATATACATGATATACTAAATCAAGGATAGAGCCTAGATATAGGATAAAACTTGAACTGCAGATCACAGAGGAGGCAGCAAAAATACATGGATTTTTTCTTCAGGAGGCCACACATTCTTCATGTAAGAAGAGATGAAATTTTTGTCTTGACAACAAAACTTGAGAGATTATGCCTTCATGGAAGCCACGGAAATGTGCACAAGTGCAAACAGGGTAGTATTATCAGGCTAGCTATCTTAGTTTGCATGCCGATGTGTCTGTGGAGATCTAAAGAATACTATAAACTGAGTATAAGATGGAGGATGATACTGCTATAGTTTGCATTTATCTCTTATTCTATTACATTTGCTTAAAATTGCATGAATTATTTCAGCACAGATGTACTGGAACTGTAACAGCCTATTTTATGAGAGATTGTCATAATAGGTAGTTTCTGTCTATTTCTTTTCTCTCTGTATGTATAGATATATATTTCATATACAGTCAAGGAAACATGCCTTGCACAAAAAATGAGTATCTTTCAGCTGTGCAGTTATACAGGAATGTTTCAGCTAGCTCATCTGAATTGACTATTTTTTTCATTCACTGCTACCTCTTTCTTCTACATCCCAGATTGTGGCTGTCCATCAGTTGTTAGTTGAAAAGATGGACATTTTTTTTTTCCTGTATTCAAACAAAGTATTTATTCTTCATATAGTTTTGCATTTTCAAAGATTATTAATGTGAGTTTCAGGCTTTATGCAGCATTTACATGCCTAAAGCCAGTGGAAAAGAGTTCTTATAGATACACAACTGCATATTTAGGTGTCAAAATACCTTTGAAAATCTGGTCCACAAACTTCACCTACTTATTATTTTAAGAGAACTTATAAACTTTGAACAAGAGCACAATTTCAAGCAAGAATGTCCAAGTTTCATGTTTTGTACCATGTGTAAAAGAACAGGTGTGCACCTGTTTGTTTGCACTATTATTTGTATGTTATTTTTCATATTATTGACCACAAATATTTTAAGATTTGGAGACTACATGGTTCTCAAACTGCTATCAAAAATATTGAAATTAAAATTTTAAAAAATGCATTTTAAGCATCAAAGAAATGGAAGAAGCCTTCAATTTTAGGTTGTTCAAGGCCTTCATCTCCCCACTGGATTTCTCAGTGCAACTAGGTAACAGGTGAAGTATGTCATTGGAATAATATGGGAATTTCATAAGAACACTTTAAAAAACCCTAAACGTATCTCCCAGTCCTTTTTCAAAACATCCAAACCTCTGGGATTCTCTCTACAGACATTTCAATAGACTGTCTGATGTTCAGTTTCACTGAAAGAAATCCACATTGTCTGCGTGTTCAAGCTTCAGGGCTAATTATACCCTGGCATTTATGTTGGGCATGTGGAAACCCCTCTTCATTAACTTACTAGGCGAAGGCTCATCTTCACATGATGTAGAAGTTTGATAGGTGCTCAAATTGTTTTCTGTAAATAAGGCTCATTAACCTTGCTACCCCTGGAATGTTTTCAATTCTCAACTTCGATGTTACCCAGAGAGAGAGGAGAGCCTGCATTTTAATTCTGGTACTGAATATCCACTTTCTGACTATTCATTACTGAATCCATGCAACAGTGTTGCCTTTATTATTAGGAAGAGAGAAACTCAAGGAGATGTTTTTGAGACATGAAAAAGACTACTGTAGAAAAGAAAAAGCCGTATCTCTTGCAAGGAAAAGCAATCCCATTAAAACTGATGAATCCACGGCTGATATAAATCAACAAAACATCATTTGTGTTAAAGAATCATTATAGATAATGATATAATAAGATGGGGAGTCACTCAGGATGGTAAAGACCTCTCCAATTTCTAAAAAAACCCAATTGAATGGTCGGGGGTTTTTTTCTGTTAATAACTTCTGTCCCAGATTGCTTTGAAAACACTTAAAGATACTGACTTGTAAAATGGAACTGTACACTGATTGCAAATTTTCAGTTTTCATTTTATTGTCATATGGTGGATGCTCTGGTGTGTATCATGAACTGCAGAAACAGCATCTTGTGCCTTGGTAAGTAGCCTTGGAGCACAGGAAATGGGCAGGAGTTGTGCTGGGGATCCACAGCCACCGACACACTAAAACTTAGTGGTTAGAGCAGCTACTTAGAGCTTAGCATGATCTGTTACAGGCCAGAGTAATGTTATCTCCCTGATTTACCTTTGGTATCCTGAAAATAGATCTGGCTCCTGTTCTTTTATAACTAGATATGCCATAGAGTGCATCACTGGAAATGGAAAGCAGCATGAAGCAGACTTGTATTAAATAGCTTTATAGGAGGCAGAGTTGTATTAAATAGCCTTACAGAAGAATGCACTACATGCTTCTAAAACCAAACCATGCTGTCATTCTTTATATCTGCTTCAAAATGATCAAAATCAGGATGCTCTTTTTTTGCAGATTGTAAAGAATGAATACGTACCTGTAGAGAACTGTGACTGTTGGTTATTTGTCTCAACATCGCTGCCATATCATCCCCAGGAACAAAAAGCAGCTTGTCAGACCTTGAGACCAAGCTCTCCCTACATTCCTATGCAAAGCCAATTAGGCAAAGGCTATCACCACTGTCAGCTTATGCAAACGAAGATATCCCACACCTGGAAACAGAACAGGGGAGTAAAGGGACATTCCTCAAGGACAGCATTGGGCAATAAATAAATTTTAGGTTCCTGGGCAGCACAATAAGAGACCCAACAATGACCAATATCGCAGAAGAACGCATCCCCACCGCATCTGAAGACATCAGAAGAACCCTTCCCCACCACACCTGAAGACATCCAATAGTTACCACCACCGTGGTGGTAACTATCATTATCTCTCGCTCTCTCTCTCTCTCTGCCCCCCCTATTTTGCACACTTGTCATAGGCTAAATCAAGTGACTTGACACTTGACTCCGTTCTGAGTCTTAATTCCTGAGAATTGCAAAAACCTAGTCATGACAAAACACCTAATTGGACATCACTGAGGGGTTAAGCCCAGCCACACCCAACCACGCAGAGTGTTCTGAGGCCCAGTTGGAACGCAAGGGGGTTTAACCTCTGCCAAACTGGTCTACCTGGTTGTGGATCGTGACAGTACCATATCTTTTGTAGCTGAAGGATACAGATTTTTAAATATAAGAATGAAGGATTCACATAAAACTTTGTACTCAAAAAGCACGGTTTAGAGTAATGCAGTATTATAATAAAAACACTGAAATTGACACTGAGATATTACTGTATTCTGGGTAGCATTGTACCTGCTGTAATTTTCTGTATAATGAGTAGTAAATCCATAGAGTGCTTAGCTTACTGATTACTCTCTCCCTGCTATATATTGAAAGACTTTTTTTAATACTGATTTTAGAAAACCCTAAGAGCGATCTTTTGGTACTTAATCTTCAACTTTTCAAGTATTCTTTGTCTTGATGGACTCAGTTTGAAATCTCCATTTGTTTTCAATGCAATTTAATTGCTAGGTATCAGGTACTATATCTCTCTGCCCATGTGCCAGCAGCAGCAAAATAGGCACCTGAACATCTAAATAGGAGTATTTTCCCCTGCAGTTCACTGCATGCGCTAGGATCATATTTTCTTTTGACAGAAAAGAATTAAGAAAAGGATTAATTCTAGAGGCCTCACTGAGGTCTAACTAAAAGTTTTTTTGCCTAAGTGTTAGCTTTTAAGTGATAGCTTTTAAAGACAGCGGTAGGCAATTGCATTAAAATCAGAAAAAATAAAAAAACAACTCAAAACTCAACAAAACCAACCAACAAAAAATGTGACATGGAGATTGAAAAAAATCAAGCGGGATTTATTTTCTGTGATACATAGAAGTGAATATGGAACTGCATTTTTAACATTAATTTTCAGAACAGTTTTGGCAGTAAGACAGGACTCAGTTCCACATTTCTGTTCACTCACCCAGAGGAGCTTGGTGACATTTGTGATGTTGTGGTTACAGCCCCTAGGCAAAACAGTTGTGGATTCAGTGACCTCAGATCTCCCTTGTGCTTCATCTTCCCCTGTGTCTCCTCGTGATGTGCTTCACAAATTTACTGTGATGTCTGGGCCCTGAGTATTAATGTAGCGCTGCTGCTACCGATCCCTGCAGAGGGATGTCATGCAGACAGATGCCTGTGGTTTGACTGTGGTGCAGCCAGGTACAACTTAGGTGGTTCTTTGTCTTTATGAGGGAAGAATTTCAATACTCTTTTTCTGGGAAGTACCACTTGCAGAAGAATGCGTTTGGCACAGCAGAGCTGATGAATCTTTTGTTTCCCTGCAGGAAAGAAAAGGGATTTTGAAGATACCACGTACTGTTCAAACAGGATGTGCTGGCCTAGACTTCACTAAATTGCCTCTTTTGTTAGGTGTATCAGTCACAATGTGACTTACTATTTTAGAAGCCGGAGAGAGTGAAAAGGGTGAGGTGCAAAAAGTGCAGAGAAATTTCCGCATACAAATCATTGCTAGCTCATCTCAAAGGCTGGTATGTCCTCGCTTCACAGTAACCGGCTTATCGCATTTGCAACACCAATCACCTGTCATTCATGTTTTGTAAAAGAAAACTCTAAAATGCATATAGTTTCAAATAAATAACTTGTATATATAGATACACATACACAAAAATATTTTATATACACACAAAATTAATTTTTAAGTATGCAATTAAGGTTTCATACATGTATACACATACACATGAATGCATACACATAAATGTACATATAGGTATACATAAATATATGTATATATAAAGCCTATCAAGGTTTATTAATTTTACATATATAATGCAGATATATGTTATGTAAAACAAAGACATTTACATAGAGAGATAACAATAATTTGTGCATTATGTGTAACTTTATTACTACTATTATTATTATTATTCTAGACATGTATTTTGCAAAACTCCTTCCTGAGCTTTCACACTGCTTTCATCTTTTTTACCTAGTGAGCTATTGCTTTTGATGTTGGCATACTTAATATTTTTCGATGTGGTTGGATTTAAAGGTAATGTTGCTGCACACGATGAAACCATTTGCACTGCACTTTTAAAACAATGATATTGTTTCTAAAATTATTATTCACTGAACTTTTTTTTTTTTACCAGTAAAGGAAAATCTTTGCTGACCTTACACTAAGCAAGGCCAGGGTTATCTCTCGTTAAGCCATGAACTCCTAATTTGAATTTGTAATGTCTTGCACAGAGACACTTTAACAGAGAAATTATCTTTTTCTGCATGCTGTACAGTAACTGTAATGAAGTTAAATTGCACATGAAAACATATTGGGGCTGTAGGAAATAAGCAATGTTTGGGTTAGCATAACCAAAGCAGAACAAAGCCCTGGAGAGATGTAGACTGTACTGACAGCATGCTAAACACCGTGTGATGATTGATGATTGATGGATGATGGATGATGGATGATTGCCCATGGGAGAAAGCAGAGGATGAAAGGCAGATACATACACAGGCACAAAGCTGTACCATATGGCAGCACCCGGGAAGGGTGAACAAAGGATGGATCTTGTCTTGTTGCTTCCTCCCCTCTCTCCCACTCCAATGTACCTTTCTAGTGAAACCAAAGCAATGGTGGCATGAAATGGCCTCCATAGCTTCTGGCTGTCTTTGGAAAGAGACATTGGTTAGTTACGATATGCTTTTATTTCCAAGAACTTGCAAGTTTATTTGGATTATTATTTTAAGACTTGGGTTCTAGATGGAAGATCAAAGACTCAATTTTTAGACATTAAATACTTGCATGATGGGAAAGGAAAGGAATGTGAACTAGATATCCATGTGCTTTCATGGGAAATGGAAGCATGGAGGTTTTAATTTTTTTAGTTTTTAAGTTTACTATTTCTACCTTTGTAATTTTTTGAGATTTACAGCAGGGAACTGGGGAAAGAAAAGGGAATAATATGGTTGGTTGATTCTGTAAGTGTGAGCATATTCTGTAGTCATCCTGACTGAGCGTTGCATTAAAAGGTTTTACCAAATTTGTTGTTATGGGTCTGGTCATGCACTGCACTCAGAACTGTCATGACTCGGATGCACAAGTAGCGAAATATCATTTATCATTATAGGTCTGGTCGTGCCCCTTGATATGGGACTGACATGATCAGATGCACAATTCACAAATGGTACCTTCAGCCTAGCCGTGTTTATGGAACTACCACAGGCATCTCAACAGCATTTAGTCATGTTCAATAAGAATTAGCATGACTAGCTGGATAAAAAGCAGTTTATTGCAGCTACAGATTCACAGATTCTTTGGATTGCTGCTGATTAATCCACTGGCTCGAAGAACTCATAAATACAAAAGATCTTAACTAATAATGTGTCATAAAAGTATATGGTACCTAAGATATATAGTATCTCTATAGAGATTTCTAAGTTTCCCAAGAAGGCACTTGAGTAACTAAGTGATTGAATCTCACCCAAAGGCGTCTTGATGAGGCGAAGAGAGGCTCGGCTGGTCTCAGAGATTAGGATGGTATGTTATGCTGTTGTCTCCTATGTGATGGTATCTTCCCTAATGACCCCTCTCCCATACACCATTTTTATGTAACTGATTATCTCTAAGGTGGAGCTTGAGTGGCTCCAGTCATAAAGACCTTGAAGGTGATTGGTGTAAAATTCTCTCACTTCGCATCTAAAGGTACAAACTAACAAGAATTCAGAGCACATACTCAGTGAGGAGTGATCATACCTTGAAGGTCTGTAGCTTTTGGGACAGAGATCTGTTTTAGTATTAGAATGACATTATAATGAGCAACGCTCACTAGCGGACAGCAGTTTGTCAAATTCATGATGGGTTGTTGGCTCAGGGTGGCAAACATGCAGTTTGTTAGTTCCATTTAACCTCCATCATCACAGAGTTTAGTCACAATGTCTCCACTTTGCTCCATCTTCTGTGTGTGTTATCTTACAGAGAGACACATCAGACTCCTTTGACATTACTGACTTTTGAGCCAGCCTTGGAACTTTTCGCATAGAGGGTCATTTAGGAACTTTTGTGGCAATAAGGATGCTCTGCACAACAGTTGCTCATTCCTCTGGAATGCCTTTGCAAATGCTGAACTTCTCAGAAATGTGAGAATAGATTTGATTTTTAAATTACCCCTAGCAATTATGCCACACTGAGTAAGGATGACTAGACACCTTAGAGATTTTCTATAACATCATTGGAAGTTCTTTATGTATATAAAAAAATTAATAAATCCTTCCACAGATATGAGGATCAAAGAGTAAATCTCTTCACTTTTTTCATTATCCAGCCCAGGTAATCAAAAACTCTACTTTAGACAGCCTAATTACTTCTGTGCATTCTAAAACTGAAGTCAGATGTCCCCTTTGCAGATTTATGATGGTTAAATGTCTCAATGAGATATCTTTTATTTAAAAAAGCTGAATTAGGACTTTTAATTTTGAATAGTTACTGAATTGGATGCTGCTGAAGAAAAAAATTACCATTTATTTTTAAAGGACTGCCAAATACTGTTTGCTACATATTTTTATTCCATTCTATTAGAAATTTTAGATTACGGTGAAGGTCTGGGATTGATCAAGTGGTATCTGCAAATTCCTTATGTATATGATGGCCAGGAAAACCTGCAGTCCTGGAAACCTGAGAAGTTCCCTTAATAATCTGGAAGTGAGCTAAATTGAAGAGTTGCGCTTCAACTGATGATGTTGAGTCACATCACAGGGTTCCAGGTGCTGGTCTGCTGAGCTGTCTAAGTGAACCCAGAGAGAAGTATAATGATTTGCACATTCCCCAATTCACAAATCAGCACTGAAAGGGACAGCTCTCACCTGCCCAAGTCATTCCTAATACACGAGTCACAACCAGGAATATATGAAAAATATCTTTTAACTTTTAACTTTTAAAAAAGCTGATCCTGGTGATGCTTTTTCTGATGATTGTTTTTATTTGTTTTGTTTTGTTTTGTTTTATTTTGTTTTGTTTGTTTAGTTTTGTTTTTTGGAGTTTTTTGTTTGCTTGGTTTTGGTTTTGGTTTTGGTTTAATAGAGGAATGGTGTTTGTGGCATTCCCTGCATTGCAGGTTTTAAAAATTACTTACTTACATGTGAAGTCATTATATACCACCTATAGCATTTATCTGTAGGTCAGCAGACAGTGTTAAAGAGAGAAATCAGTTTAGATACATTGTTTTGGTTTGTAGGTTTTTATAACAATGTAATGTTGTGACTAAATTGTTTAGTAAGTTAGCAGGAAGTGCTGACAATTGTAATTTGCTTCTCAAAGATGCCGTTAAAATCCTTTTTGCATAATAGCAGGGTCCTACTTGTCTAAAAAAAAATAAAATATGCATTTTGTTGTGGCAGGCTTTGTAGTATGTTACTCCTGCTTATTTCCCACAAGAGAATATGTCTTCCTGTTTCTCCTCCCCAAATATCTATTAAAACAAACAAACAAACCAACACTCAGAGAAGGTATTGAAACCAGGACATTTGTCATAGATCCTGAGCCTTTGTGGCATGAATAAACAACCATTAGTGGTATAGATACACGGCACTAGAAATTTTCACCAGCATTTAATGGAAATTTTTATACACGGAAATACGTTCTTTTGCTCCTGAAAAAATATTGTCATAGGAAAATGTGGGGGGAAACACATGGAAGAAAGGGCTCTGGAGCCCTAGCGGGGTGGTGTTTTTCCCCTATTGTAGATGTTTAATGTGTGCCTTCATGAGTCTGAAATCCCTAAAGTCTTGCTGAACTTTTCCAAGGATAAGACAGAACTTAGTATTACATGATGCAACTCTGGCTCCTCTTCAGGTTCCGTGATAACTTTTTGAAATGTAAGCAATTTTTTAGCCTATCAGAAGAAAAATATCATAATTTTAGATTCATGCCTTTATCTGTCCTTCCACTCTGTGTGAGGAAGAATGCCACAAATCCTTTTCCATCAGATCCCTCCTGCTATCACAGATGTTTAAGTAACATCTTCCTTCCCTGCTTTTTCCTACAGTAATGCAGAAGAATGAGACAGGTGCAGCAGTAGGCATCATGTAGGTTAATGTTGTGTCAGTCTTCAAGGACTTGTGACTTTTTTGCATTTGGGACTCCAGTAAAAAAATGATTCCTGAATGGTCAGCTAATTCTAACCAACTGTGAGTATGTCCAAATATTCACTGGATAGTTGTACCTTGAAAATATCCAAATACGTGAGTCTGGGTAGATGGGAAGAAAATGCTGCATGAAATGACTGCAGCTTTGTGGCATGTCTTCAGGTAATCATGTTATACATGTTTCTGAAGTGTTACTATAACACCCCAAAACGTTGTCTGAGTTTTAAACATATACAAAAATGTAGATTCAGTAGTCAGCATACACAGATATATCTCTATCCTTCCAAAGCCAGCTCCAACAATGAAAATTATAGCTCAGCTGTTCAATCAACCCAGCAGTAGGGAAATATTGGTGTGAAATATATTCAAAGTAATTTTAATTAACAGCAATTAAATTGTACTTGGTTTAAAAATAGGATGCCAGGAGTGAGGAGTAAGATGCACAGCATCCCTACAGGTGATTAATGTAGATCTGGCCTGCTGCTCACCTGGGCTTTTCAGGTTTCTTCTAGGCAATTATAGTGTCAGTGGAACCAGGGAAATGAGCAGAACAGCAGTTAGTGGGAGGATATAATGTGAAGAGGCAAGGAAGAAGTAACTTGTTCTGCCTGATGGAAACAGAACAAACCCAACCTTTTCACAGCAGCTATTTTCCCTCTAGCCTGGTAGGAGGAGAAGAAAAGAGGAACAGTTGTCAGCCTGGATGAAGATATCACACAAGGGAACATCACAAGTTCCTAACTACTGCTGTTCTCAATTTACAGCAGAAAGTGTATTCATCAGCGCAGAGATATCATAGATTCAAACTTAATTCCGGCAGATGATTGTTACTCAAATGCACTAGCTTGGCAGAGGCCTAGAAAGTCCATTTTAATTTTTTTTCAGAAAAAATATTCTACTTGGTGTGAAGAACTAGCTGAGCAAATAATTTGATAGAGAAGCCCCTAATGTTTCCAGTGACATTCTTAGTAACAACTCCCTGTGTGCAGAGAGCATGGCAATTTGTATCCTCAGCAAAAGGAAAAAAAGAACTCACACTTTACCGAAAGTAGTGTTTCTCAGATGCAGAGAATGGCAGGATTTTTAAAAAGTAAGAGTGGTATTAATGAAAATACAACATACATAGAGACTAATGTCAGATCTTTCTTACTGTTCAATAGCTTTAATAATGCATCGTATGATCGACACACCATTAAGTCTAGATCCCTGTTATATCATCAGAATTGTATTGTGAATTAGTTATTTTTACTTATCTGGAACATTAAAATCAGACTTGCTCAGCATTTGAAATTGTTGTTCTCAAACTGATTTCTACCAAGCAGGGGCAAGTGACAACACCAGAGCTTTACCTATTAGCAGAGTATCCATTCATTTCCTATACTCACTGACTATCTCATTATCATTAAATTACATAAAATCAGTTCACCCAGATGAGTCGAGGAGAAGGTGAGCAAATAGGAATTGCGAGAAACTTGTCTGATTGCATGTTGTTCTTTGTTCAAAGGCAACTCTAAAGAATGGCCTTTTGCAGGAAATGCAATCTACTCCAAAATCTAAACCAAATGTACATCGAAATAAAGAATGATGGATAATGCCCAAAAAAAGTACTACCAGCAGGGCATGGAAAAACATGCTGAATTTCTGTTATGCGTACATTAATTTTGCTTGCTCATTTCACATTATGGTTTTATACTTTGAAAGTTGTAACAAATGTCAAAGTAAAACCAAATATTACTATTTATTTATACAAAAAAAAAAAGGAAAGTGTGAGTTTTGGTTTTGTATTTTTTATACTTGATGGTTGATAAAACTGTTTAAGGTGAACTGTGGTTTCAATATGAGATTGACAGGCTTATTCTTGCAATAACTGAGGTACCAGTAATCAGTAGCGTAAACCAAGGCTGAAGAAGCAGTGTGATTTTTCAAGTTTATTGTTAATCAGCTTTCTCAACCATTATGAAAATGAATGTACTCACCATTATGCGTTCTTTTTTCAAATTGAAAATATGTGCTTGGTGTTTTGTAGGCAGATTCCTTCGTATGTGTCATTTGCGGTTACGTGCTCAATGACACTTCCTAGTGCTTTAATATTCCTTTTAGACATGGCCACAGAATGGTTTTCAAGGTTGTTTGCTGTCGACCACTGTGAACCGCAAAAAGATCTTGCAAATGAAACAGGATAGTAAAAGTATAAAGATTATAATTTTTGGCAACGTGCAATTGTTGACATTGATAATACAGATAGGGAATGATGAGAGAGTATTCTGAAAATCTGGCCACAGTATCAGTCTGAATCCAAGTGAAGTAGCACTAAGGAAAGTAAAAACTTCTTTAGTATTCAAGTAACATGTTTTTATAATCTCACTTTCCCTTGGAGCAGTATTTCCTTGCTGACAGTCATGGAAAATTTGGTTGGGTTTTTTTCTATGGACTGCAAAGATCAAGTTGAATGTTATATAAATAATAAATCAAGTTACTTGGGGTTATATGTGTTGTTTACCCAGCTGACCAAATTGTTCCTGCTACACTGTCCTTCTCCATTTCAACTGCTATTAATACCCACAGCATGACTTGAGAAATAATTGCCTATTTAGTGCTGTTGTTCTGAGGAACAGTTGAAAACTTATGCTAATAAATTACTTGATTAGTGTCATTTGACACAATGCGAATAATTTGTCAGTGGCAAGTGTCTTTCCTCTTGGGAGAGCGAAGGTTAAACAGAGACAAAATAGAAAAGCAAATATGTGAACATCAGCGTCATTATTCCTGGAATAGAACATGAGTATCTTTCTCTCTTTCCAATATCACAGAGGTTCTTGTTTTCTATTTGATAACTTTTCCTGATGGCCAAACTTTTTTTGATGTCTGCTAATAACATTCAAAGGACTAAACACAGTGCTAAGAGTCTGAGGGAAAAAAAGATTTAAAAATTCCATATTACTGATTGTAGTAATTGTTGTCCTTAAAACATACAGTACAGACCACATATTTTTCATTGAACCAAGACTTTGATCTTTTGATTTAGGGTGAAAACAAAGGAAAGGTGGATCTTAAAAAGTGAAGTTTCAAATTAAAATCACTTTTTAGAAAGCTTTTCCCCTCATTTTAAATTGCTACTTCCAATGGTTGGTCTGCTGCACAATAAGTAGGATATGAGTTTTTTTGCATCTTAAAAGAATCCATTTGCAGATTTTACAGAGTTCCTGTCCTTTTGAAGCAATGGGATGTAACTGAGTGTGCAGCGAAGGGATGTAGGAAACCCCTCAGAAATGAAAGTACAGTTCTCTATATATTACCAAGATATTTTCCTACACTGTTTTATCAATTTGACCTCAAGATGTGAATTCAAACCTTAGTATACAGTCGATGGAGTCTTCCAAAGTTGACCTAACTTTTCTTCAATATTAAAATTAGATAATATGGGTTTTCCCTTATGTGTGCACTTTAGACAAATACTTTTCATTTGCCTTTTACCATGCAGTTAATGTGGTTTAATGATTTAAGGCTGAGTATGTAATAGAATAGTGTTTACCTTCTGTAACTCTGCCAAATCACAGTAACAGTTCTGTTTAAATTTGTTTCAACAAGTCTCTTTTGTGCAATATACAATATGCAAACCAAGCTGAAATATTTCCCTTCAAAGTAACTGATGACTCCATTAACTGTTGTTTTTACAGCTGTAATATTTATGCACCTTAACCTTGGAAGATGGCCTCATTGTTGCAGCCACTGTCCAAATGCAGGTCAAGCAAAGAGTGCATGGGAGTTTGTGCGTGAAATTTAGTACAAGAGAAAGATGAGTGCAGAATGGCTACTGATCATGAAGAGAAAGCAAAGTAAATTACAGACTAGGGGATATGACAGGTAGTCATTGCTGCACATTTTTAGCTTTATTACTGTTGCTTAGGCAGGCTTTATGAAATGGGAGGTTTGCTGAAAGTGGCACTGATTTTCCAAATGCTGTCAGTTTAAGGGAGAGAAGAGTGACCAATAAACAAACATGCCAAAAAACGTCGTTGACATCTGTCACCTTGAAGTAGTCAGAAGTAAAACTGGTGTTTCTCACTTACTCTAGGAAAAGTTTAAAAGGGAAGTGTGGATTGGAGTCAAGTTGTAGATATTTCATCTTACAGTATCACAGAATTGTAGGTGTTGGAAAGGACCTCCAGAGACCACCAAGTCCAACCCCCCTGACAAAGCAGGTTCCCTAGAGCAGGTCACACAAGTAGGCGTGCAAATGGGTCTTGAATGTCTCCAGAGAAGGAGACTACACAACACCGCTGAGCAGCCTGTTCCAGTGTTCCATCACCCTCACTGTGAAGAAGTTCTTTTGCACATCAGTGTGGAACCTCCTGTGGTCTAACTTGTGACCATTGACCCTTGTCCTGTCCCCACAGGCCACTGAAAAGAGGTTGGTCATCTACCTTTGTCTCCCACGCTTCAGATATTGATAAACGTTGATGAGATCCCCTCTCAGTCTTCTTCTCAAGTCTGAACAGCCCCAGCTCACTCAGCCTTTCCTCATAGGGGAGATGCTCCAGGCTCTTAATCATTTTTGTG
>VXBZ01009855.1:0-51047 GCA_013399135.1 Heliornis fulica | reverse complement strand
CTCGCTGAATGGCAGCCCAGCCCTCCTGCGTGTCCGCCACTACTCCCAGCTGTGTATCATCGGCTACTGGCTGAACGTGGACACTTTTCCCTCATCAAGGTCATCGATGAAGATGTTAAACAAAACTGTATCCAAAACCAACCCCTGGGGATCACCACTGGTCACAGGTCTCCAGAGGGACTCTGCTCCACTGTTTACCACCCTCTGGGCCCAGCCTGTCAGCCAGTTCTCAACCCACCTCACCATCCACTCATCTGTCCCACACTTTCTCAGCTTTGTTATCAAGATGTCGTGGGAGACAGTATCAAAAGCCTTGCTGAAGTCAAGGTAGATGACATCCACTGCTCTCCCTCTATCTACCCAGCTGGTGATGACAAGAAAAAGGATTACAGTAAAAAAAAAAATAAAAAAAATTATAAAAGCATCCAGAAATATGAATCATCTGGCCAAAGAGACAAATCTGGGATCTTATCTGTCTGACAAAATTCAGAATGGTTAGCAGTAGAACAACTCCAATCTTGTTCAGAGAAAAGCTTTTTGCATTAAAAAGAAAATAAAATGACAGCTGAGAGAGATTTTTAGTTTTGTGGATGGGAAGGAGAATGTATCTTAGACATTTTTGCTGAATGATTCTTAAAATATGATATCTTTCAGTGCTGTATCTCTTGTATCTTTTTGCAGGTGTTTTAGATGGCTTTACTCATGGCTACATTTGAGAATAGCCAGTTGTCATAAATCATTGCAAAGCATCCTCAGACCTCTGTAACACAGAAAAGAGGAGATCACTAAAAAGAAGTGTTACCTGGGTTTCAGGCTTGTTAGCTGTTTTATTAATCAAGGTTCATTTTCCAAAATAAGTTTCTATATTTCTAGAACTGCTGCTTGAACTTATATTCACAGAAGAGTGAAAAGTAATTGGAATGCTCTTCAGTTACATTGTCTTTCCTTCAGAGTAAAAGGAATTCTCCAGTTCTATCAGATGCACGGTACTTATAGATGGTTGTAGATTTTGTAATCCTGAGACTATCACCTTAAACAAAACAAAACCAAAACCAACAGAACACACACACAAAACAACCAAAAACACCAACATAATACATCTCAGCAAAAAGTTCAAGCATCTGAAGAAGACCTGGTGTCAGTCTTTTCACCAACAGTTTGGAAAAAAGTCTCTGGTAGAAATAAGGGAAGAAAATGACCCAAGAGACCATCTGTCTGAAGTTTGATGGAGCAGGAAACAAGGGAGTTGTTGAGCTTACAGCAGTAAACAAACAGGGTTGTGGGCCATGTCAGTAGGGAATTTGATGAAGATATAATGAGTAAAGATGTGTAGTACAAATAGAAATAGGAAAATGATCGCTTAGTCTAACAAGAAAAATACAGTCATCTCGAAGCTGGATGTCTGTGCATTTTTATGTTGGATTCTAGTTCAGAGATGCAAAACAAGAAGAGTCACGATGCGTTTACTAGGAAGATCAGAGATGATAACAATTAATTTTTTTTCATTTAGACTTCATTGTTCCAGACAAGTGAATTCTTGACATGCTTGGTAGACCAAAAGAGCTAGAAACCCAAACACCTACTGAGAGACCTGGATGCATCTGGGTGAAATGATATATTCCTCACACATTCACTGAAAGCCTGCTTGTACCACAAAGAATAGAAATGTTTAAATAATAGATAAGTTAAGGATGAAGAATTACTGAGGTGGTGAGCTATACCTCCAACGTAAACAGATTTGCTTAGCAAATGTCCTTAGGAATCAAGGGCATTGGAAGAAGAAATATTTAAGAATAAGACATTTAGAAAAGGGGAAAGAGGAGTTACGCTTAGCATTTACTTCTGAAAATCAGAGCAATCTGGACACAAATTATTTTTTTTCCGGACTTACCCTTGCTAGTCATCCACTGGTGCCAGCTGGTGAAACATCAAGCAGTAAGCAATATCATTTCACACTACTCTAGCATCGATGTGGTGGTCATTTGCACCATCTGTCACACAAATGTTATTGGACAGAAAAAGCACTTCCTGAGTTGTTGAAATAGCACGGAGAATCAGATAAAGAGTTCCCATGGCAAAAATCAAGGAAATCAAAGATACTGCTCAAGACAAAGCTTAAGAAGGAAACAGAGGATTTAAACATGATATTTCTGCTGAGTCTTGAAAGACTCTCTTGCTGTAGTCCTATTCCTGCCATTCAGAGTCAAAAAGATGAGGTCTATAAAAAGGATAGGATAGACCCATGTATTTTTAAGACAGAAATTATGCAGAACACATGAATATGTGTTGATATCATGATATCATGATATCAACATCTTGATATCATGATGCAGAGGGAAAGCATGCATTGCATATTGTTATATGCTTTGGATAGAGCCATGCTGATGAATGAGCTAGAACTGCTAGTAAACATGCCTCCTACTGAGATGATTGACTATATTCATAGCTTTGAAGCCTTGGTGATTTCTTTAATGCTGTACCTCCCTGCACTGTGAAGTTACTCAACATAACTTGAGAAAAAAAAAACAAAACCCACACCAGACAGGCTAACCATGCTAATGTGGAACTCGGGTTAAGGGAATTATCAAATCTTCTCAGAGAGGTAAATTAGTACGTGGTCGTGCAGCTGCAAGAACACTGCAGCTGCTGTAAGGCTGCTTCTGCTTCCTGAACTCAATCATTTAAACTGTCTAAGGTACCAGTGTGCTGCAAAGCTACCTGAAGTATGGATATAGCCTACCTCTGTAGCAGTAATGATATCTAAAGTTCGGTGCAATAACCGTGAAATCTCTGAAGCTCTCTGACTGGAATAATTGTCCTCCCTTAGAAATTTATGCTGCAATTGCAAACCTATAGCAAGGCAGTATTCACTAAAATCAACATTGGTGCACAGTTCCCCAAAGTCACTGCTTTATTTAAAAGGTAGAATAAAATGTAGTTGCCTGTGATACCACCACATACTAAGCATTTGTATATCTGGTTGTTTTAAGTGGCAATCAATGTAAAAGGAGATGTTTCTAGAGATTTTTTTCTCCTGCTGTTCTGACCTGTTCTAATTAAGCATGTTTGATTTTTAGATTTGGGAGATTAGCTCTGGTATTAGGCCACTATTTTTAAGGGTCTGCAAATAGAGAGGCTAAGGGTGTTTGGTGTTGGGGGCGGGGTGTGTGTGTCTTTTTTAAATAGTATGTTAACTCTCATATTCCAGTATATAGAGACTTTTACCCAAATCCCACAAACATATCTACTGGACCCAAACAGTTCCCATCAGGCCTAAATAGCTTTCTTCTTAGCCAATCTGAAAGCAGACAAAAGCATAAGCAACACATTTTCACTATACAAGTCAGACTGTTCTTGTATTATGAAGAAACCCCAAAGAAATAAACATTACTAAATGCCATTGCATATTACTGTCACACGGAATTCAATTTGAGATGGCTGCTTATTTGCCAGTGTAATTAGATAGCATTTCCTACAGTAGAAAGATGCTTAGCCTTAAGGAGCCAGGGATGCAATCTCTCTGAATGACTGCCTTATGGTTAGAAATTACCTCAGGAGAAAAAGAACGCCTGTATTTTATTGCTCAGTGGTGCGAGTAGAATATGGAAATCCATCCTATGCCTATTTAACACACTTTTTGAGGAAGTCTTGTACTTTGAAAATCTTTTATGACCCTTGTAAGTATTTCGTCAATATGGGACTTGGCAGGGAAACATAGATTACATATCAATGTGGTGAAGATAAGGTCTATTATTAACTTCCAGCTAATATAATTTTATATGAGTTTAAAGCCCCTTTCTTCTGTGTGCAATTTCGAAGCATGTATGTGCTTGTGTGTGTGAAAATGTGCTTGCACGCATTGCTTCAATTCTTCCAGAGTCAATATTGGTGTATTCTACAAAGGATATATAATGAGCAAACCCTTTAGAATAATCTGACTGGCTAGAATGTTGTACAACAGAAGGATCCTAAATTTTTTATCAAAGGTCCTTGATTTTGAACAGTATCATTTCTGGTGGCACAAAATACTTCAGGGCATCTTCAAATACTTAATTATTCAAACAATATTAATACTCAGCTTTCATAACTATTTGTATCAGCTAGCATAAAAGGATTCATGGTTTTATTTAAAAGTTCAAGGAAGTGTACTTTCTACCAAAATAAAAGTTTGAGTGGGCTATGATTTTGCTGAATATGTTTGTCCATGAACTTCCTTGAGGTTTAGTCTTAGGGACAGTATTTTTCTATTAATGACCTCGGTGCAAATGGCAGGATCATGCTAATGAAATTTGGAGATGACGCAAAGTTGAGAAACAAAATCAGCACAGAAGAGGATTGGAATATTTTACAAGATGAGAGCAGAGAGCTGTGGGTGTAAGGCGGATGGCAGAGCTGCATGTCCACTGTGACAGCCAGACATACAGACTATGCAAGACATGTTACGCCCTGTGTAATGAAGAGCTGAATATCCTTCTAAAGGAATAGGGGAACAGCAACAAAATCTGTGCAAAAAGAATCAATTTGTCAACTCTTTAGTGGAACTTTCTCATTTTATGAAAAATATAATGTAATATTGTTGCTAACGGTGGCGCAACACCATTCCTACATTCCCATGTTCAGGAAGTGTTGCTCTTGATAACAAAACCAGAAGTTGCAGACTCAAGCACAAATATAAAACTTGTTGTATCAAAACTCACTAATAAGAGCAGTCAGGGGGATTTTAATGTCATGATATAGCAGTAAGTCTAGGAACTGGTCATGTTTTCTTCTCTGAAGATATTTTTAAATTTCAAAATAAATTCAATTATTTATTTCTAATTCAATATACTAGTATTTGGAACCAAAATGAAAAACCTAGGAATAGGTTTTGAGTGGGTAAAATTGCTCCCATATCAACTGATCGCAGTGCTGCTTGGGTAAGAATAAATTTTCTCTAAGAAATCAATGAATTAAAAAAACTGTTGTATTGAGGATTATAGTAAAACAGGAAATGCTTTTCCTTAGACAGAGGAAAAAGCTTCATGACACAAAGCTATACTAGAACTATCTCTTTTTGGGTTGGGGGGGTGGGAGAGAGGGGAAGCATACCTTTTTATATGCTTGGATGTAGGCTGAAGGTGGAAACCCCAAAAAGTAGAATTAAGAAAATATTGTCTCCTAAATGAAGTTATTTTCTTTCTTTCCTTTCTTCAGTGATACCATCAATGCAATCTTTAAAGAGTAATGTTGCACTAGAGATAAATGTCTTTGGGATTATTTTTCAAAGCTAAACATAAGCTAAAGACTAAAGATTCCAGAAATTTGAGAACTTCTTGAAAATGCATTTGAGAATTGAAAAGAGTAAAAAATTTCAGCCATCTCAACATCAAAGTTGCTGTCCAGTGTTCTTTGTGAGTGAGATGATGAGTAAACAATATATATTAAGCACCACACACTGCTGTGACGGAAGTGATTATTACTCTAATTTATAACTTTGATGAGATGTTTTCTGTTCTTGTATTTACACTATTTTACGTGACTTAGTAAAGATTACTTAGATTGTTTCAAGTTTGTTGGCTTAAGTTGAAAATGTTATTATTGGTAGCTGAGGCCTGACATATTTAATCTTAAAGGAAACCATGAAACCAGTGTTATTTTAGCTGCAGGTGATGTTATTTATATCACATACTTTGCAACTTTGTAGGCCTACACCAAATATTTAAAAAGTGATTTAGCTGAATGGATAGTTCTGGTTTGCATCTGAATATAACATTTCAATAACTAGTTCTAAAACAAATCCAAAATTGTTGCTTTAGGATAAAAGTAAAACTTTATTTTAAATAATATCTTAACGTAGGCATTGTGTCTGCAAACATGACATATATTGATTGTGGATAGCTCCAATACACAACAGGCACACAAACAGCTAGTCTCACCTTTTTTTTCCTTTTTTCCCCTTCTTAATGTATTTTATATTACAATCCGCTACTGCTTTCATGTTTAATAAATTGGCCTAAACCAGTTTTAATTTTCATTGCATTGTTTTCTAAAGCCCGAATTGAGTATTGTAAAATTAGTTTATTATTTTAACTATGTGATATGCACATTTCTCAGACAAATGAGAGGCAATCACTTAATATACTAACACTGGCAGTGGTGAAGGAACTTCAAATGAGCAAAGTGTCTGAGCAGAGTGAAAGGCCCTGCTCACATAACGTAGATGTCTTCAAAATTATATAACCACTCAGTGGAGAGCGATTAAGATAATTTCTTCAAACAATGTGAGCTTTTATAAAGGACTTTTCTTCCCACTGCGATGTGAAGCTTTGGAGAGGGTTTCCACAGAGATATGAAGCTTTTTCTTGTGAAAGGAGTTGATCAGACTTCAAACATATTTCACAATAATGGGAAAAAAAAATAATTGCAGAAATTATAAGGTTGCTCCAAAGGCAAAATTCAGGACTAGAACATGTACATCAGACGAAAATCAGGGGAAAGAAAATGCTCAACTCATCAGACTGTATAAACATCTCTGTTACGAAAATATCTTCAGTAGAAACGCAACATCGGTTTGCAGATCTTACTGCAGACTTTACAGTATTACAGATTTTCCTTCAGGTAGCATATAAGATCATTTCTAAGATCTGTAGGGAGAAAAACCTCAAATCTTATTTGAGTCTTCAGTAGGCTATGTGCTGCCTACTGAAGCTGGTTTTACTTAGTAGCTATAGCAAGTTCACCCAGTTGTGGGAAATTTTTCCAGATAAAAATATGCTGATGAGTTTAAACTGCCTACAGCCCTCTTAGAAGTAATAGATAAAGGGGGAAAAGGCCAAAACTCTTTGAGTTTTGTCTCACAGTCCTCATTGCATGAAGTGTAAGGACAAGTCCTGTCACAGCACATCTCCTCCTGACCTGCTGCCCCTCAGACCTAGTGAAGGCTAATGCAAAAGAATTAGGACATACCTCTGCTGAAAGCCAGATAAGAAATCTGCTTCCTGACATTAAAAATATAATCGTTATTTAACCATCTAGACACTATCTTCCATCAGGGAGCAGTGAGAACAAGTTGATCCCTGAGGGATAGGAGGTCAAGACCTGAAGGTGGCCCAAAACAGGCTGTGTCCTCATTGGCAGGGTGCATCTGAATGCACACAGAGTCTGAACTTGTGATGGGGTTCACTGACAGCCCCAGGTGCAGTGTGACTCAGATTCAGGGTCCGAAGTTTATCACCTCAGGACGAAGCCAGACAAAGGGCTGGAAAAAAATGGCAGTGAATGTACAATCCAGGAGACAAGCTACCTATCATGACTTCAAACTCAGGACTGGAGATATGCACACTGATAGCATAGCTCAGTAAGGACTGACAGCCCCATCATGGAAATTCCTGATCAAACTGAGGTGAGACAGGGCCAACGCTTCAGCTATCTTTGATCCCGCTCTTCCATTTATCTTACTGGTATAATTACAAATAAAGGCCCACCATGAATTTTGACAGAACTCATAGAAACATAGAATCACAGAATTGTAGGGGTTTGGAAGGGACCATGAGAGATCATTGAGACAGGTCTTTAATATTTCCAGAGAAGGAGATCCTCCCTGGGCAGCCGGTTCCAGTGCTCCGTCACCCTCACTGTAAAGAAGTTCTTTCACATATCAGTGCAGAACCTCCTGTGACCATTGTCCCTTGTCCTGTCCCCACAGGCCACTGAAAAGAGGTTGGTCGTCTCCCTTTGTGTCCCGCACTTCAGATATTTATAAACATTGATGAGATGCCCTGTCAGTCTTCTCTTCTCAAGGCTGAACAGCCCCAGCTCACTCAGCCTTTCCTCACAGGGGAGATGCTCCAAGCCCTTAATCATTTTTGTGTCCTCCTCTGGACTCTCTCCAGGAGATCCCTGTCTGTTTTGTACCGGGGAACCCAGAAGTGGACACAGTGCTCCAGGTGAGGCCTGACTGGTGCAGAGTAGAGGGTGAGGATCACCTCCTTCGACTTGCTGGCTATGCTTCTTCTAATGCACTCTTCAATGATAGAATCACAGAATGGTTTGGGTTGAGGGAACCTCGAAGATCATCTAGTACCAACTCCCAGCCATGGGCAGGGACACCTTCCACTAGACCAGGTTGACCAAAGCCCCATACAGCCTGCCCTTGAACACACTTCCAGGCAGGGGAACTTCTTTACAACTTCCCTGGGCAACTTGTTGCAGTAATTTACTACCCTCATAGTGAAGAATTCCTTCTTTATATTTAATCTAAACCTACCCTCTTCTAGATTAAAACATTACACTTTGTCCTATCATGATATGCTCTTGATCCTCCAGATTTGTTGTAAGCCCCCTTTAGGTACTAGAAGGCTGCTATATGTTCACCCCAAAGACTTCAACTTCTAGATAAATTTCCTGCTTGAAACACCTGTACATTTGAGTACATTTGTCTGTCCTTGCCCAGCTTCTTTTTTATTTCTGATTCATCCCAGGGTAGATTTTGACCTCTGGTCAACATGAGTGATTCTCATATTCTGTAAACCTTCTCTTTCTGGTACAAAATGTTTAAGGCAATAAAAAGTCAGTTTCCATGTTTCACTCTACGCTTTTTTTTTGCTGTGATTAAATATTTCTTCACGTGGAACGATAAGGATTGAAGAAATTAAAGTTCAGATAAATGGCAATTATATTTGGGTTTCAATACAATTTTAAATTATTTTAGCTATAATCAAATATTCAAAACTTATGGATCATTTTGCCTAAAAAAAAAAAAAGAAGCAACAAACCACAACTTCATCTGGACGACAATTCTGACCTAGAATTTTTTTTATTTGGCTTTTGTTGTTTTTTTCAGAGGAGAGTACTTTGTATTTTATATAATGAAAAAAAAAAGACTGAAAATGAAAGAAATTTGAGATCTGAAGTAGGAAACATTCTGTCCCAGTTCATGCTGAAACTCAGAAAGTGCTTTCTGTGCCAGGCTTCTGAATCTGTCAGACTTAGAAGCGTGTGCATAATGCTGTTTTTCACAATTAGGTCTACAAACACATGACATTTCTAAATGCCATATGTATGTTGGAGACATAATAATGTGATACAATCTTTACTACTACTTAGAAAAACTAAGAAAGTTAGAGCCATGAAAAATTACTTTTAGAGGAGGACTGAACTAAGGCTACCAGCTTCCCATTGATGTCCTCCATCTGTAACATCAGAGGTACTTGATGTTTTTATGGCATACACCACTCCATCCTTTTTCCTGAGGACAAAAAGTAGGTCATACAAACTTTTCTGATACCCCACCCCATGACATCGTCTTTTCTGAGGACCCTGCCAACTTTTGCTGCTATGCTATCACATAACATCACAGAACACCACACCTTTGTGTGATTCTATGACCCCAGTACCCAAGTAGGAATGGGAGCATTGCACTGCATGTAGCAGAAGGATAGAACACTACAGCTTGTTCATTTACCCAGACAACTGGAACTGCACCCGGCAGGTGAGATGGCCACATCTCCATTATACTCATGTAAAGGATAAACTCCTGATCATACAACATGACAGATGAGAGCGCACAAGACCTAAAGAAATCTTCTATAAGTCTCCTTACTTCTGGTTTTTTTTTTTATATAAAACGATTAAAAACTTACTATATTTGAGCATTTGTGGCTTTCTAAGCTTGTTGAGCAAACTGATTCTAGCAAAAGAATGCTTCTCAAGAATCAAGTATTCAGCTATAGTTCAAGGTTGTGAGTTAATAACTTCCTGTCTGTTGCTTTTAATTAATTTTGTAAACATGTTCTCCAGTAAAGATATCTGCATTTCTAGGTGGGGGAAGAGGAAGTAAAAAGCTTCTAGTCTTTTTAACCGAGTGAAAATTTATACCTGAAACCATTATAAAATAAAATTGTACTTAATTTTCTATCCAGTGAGACTTTTTTAGAAGAAAAAAAAGTAAATGTATTGGATGTATCCTGGCAGACTTTTAAAAATACTTATATTTTATTATCATCTATCTTCTGTATACCTATCTTCTATATATCTATTAGTTATTTACAGAAAAATAATATATCTTTTCAATAATAAAATGTATTTTAAAAAGGAAGGTGATGTACATTTACATACTACTTTAAATGTGATGTCTACCTTCTACTTTAAAGAAAAAAAAATATTTGGTCTACCAGCTATGGCAAAATCCAGAACCTCCAATTACCCACAGGATTCAACACCTGTAGGTGAATTATTTTGTAGAATCAGATTATGGAAATAAATAAGATGAGAAATACTAGGCACTTCAGATGAAGCAGAGATTAGATTTGGAGTAGACAATACAATTATTTAGGTAAGATCATGTCTTCTAGATGCAACAGGAGAGAAAAAGAATGAATGATGTTAAAATGAAATATGAATAGTAGATTTTTAAAACACTATTTAAAGCAGGAAGTTCCAATATTGAAAAATGATTATTCCAGATTATCCAAACTCTTTTCAATAGGTTTTTAATTTTTTCTTTTGTTTTAAATATGAATCATGTCACAAAAAAAGGCACAAATTTTATAATTTTAATTAATAAAATAAATGCTTGAAAAAAAAAGGTGTATTTGATCACACAACCCACAAAACTGCGGCTGCTCTCTGTATAGTCTTAAAAAGCATCCATGATAGAATAGTGGACTCAGGAAAGCCAAAGTTACGGTTTTGAGAATTTGTAGATTCAATTGTTGTGATATATTTAGAAATTGTAAAAATAATGTCATGTATGGTACATGGAATATTTAAATAAGTTTTCACCTTCTTGCAAAATTGAAAATTCATCTTTACATTAAAATTCCAGATAAATCACATGAATTGGCTTGACTGAAAACATTGCCACAGCATAGGCAGTTGCTCGAAACCATGTCAGCTAGTTATGTAGGGCCATGTGCCAGGTGACGATGACTGCATTCTGGCTACATCCTCTCCTGTTGCCCTTTGCCAGAGCTAGTGTGGGACTGAGCAGCTGTCTACACTGACTCTACAGTGGCTTAGAGTCTTTCCAAGTCAGATGCCTTTTCAGGTAGTAGGGTTTCATATTTTCTTCTTCTTTCGTATCTTGGAGCAAACCAAGATGCCAGACTAGTTCTGAGATTGTAATTCAGTTGTTTTAGCCTTTCTTCACAGAGCATGACAAACAAAGCCCTGTTGCTTGTCTCTCTTTCCTTTATCAATCTTACTGGAAGACTGTCATCAGTTTATGTGCCAAAGAAGACAAGCAGAAGTGAGTTAAGAAAGATAAAAGTCAAGTCTGAAATGCCCAAACCCTTGTTGCCAGTATTTTTTAAATGGAAGACCAAAGCTCTGGGAAGCTGCCTGAAAATTGAGGGATCAAAAAACTGCACATGAAGACTTGGGATGTGTTTCAAGATGTGAGCTGTTGAGCCATTTCTTCTAAAAAGTGAGTTCTGTCATGTTAAGGAGAGTTTTTTGTTACTTTTTTAATATATATTATTACAAGATAAGTAGGTTTAAGAGTCTTTATAGTGACAGCGCTGCTGTAATCAGTGGAGGCAGTAGAAATTTGGAAATCAATGGAGATTTCCGATTCAATTTAATAAAATCTGAAGAGGGACTTAATTTTGTCAAATAGTCAGACTATTCCACATATTGTAGCAGTCTTCATGAAATCTATATATCAGAAACAAACATCACTGTAGTATCTAAAGAAAGCTGTGCCCTACAGCTTCATAATGAACAAAAAAATTAAATGGGGTTTTATTGACTTATTCCTGTGATGCATCACTAATTTGACTTTTTCCATGTACAGAAAAAGGAATCAGCAGTATGACTGTTGCTTTAAAATTAAATAGAATGGTGTTATACTATACTAAGTCTCCAGAATAACATATGACAGTGTGTTTGTGTGATTCAATTAGCTTGTGCTCTTGGCTTCAATAGATTATTTGCTCCACCTGCAAAAAAAGTTGAGCTATTGATTTTGTTTATTCTTTCATCCCTCACAGTAAGTTACCTTATGTATAGTGAAAAGTGCTGACAGTTCCAAAAGAAAATCACCAACTGGCAGACATATAGGATTTCACAGATAGCTGGTTAGGTTGTTGTTTCTATAATGGAATATTTACAGAGCTGTGCCAAGAAATTAATAACAAATGGAGCTAAAAAATGAACAGGATATGCTTCTCTGCTTCACTGTAGCTATTAGAATATTTTATTACTATTTTACCTCTTTGGTGCACTGACTTGTTCATCACAACATTTTAGTCAAATTGCTTTGTTTATATCCAGTAACTTTAAGAATACAAGTTGAAACACAAAGAACAAATATCAAATGATTCCTCTTTTACATCAGTATCAGTTCATTCTGAAAGTCAATCAATTAAAAATAATTTGTGTGCGTGAATACTCTTTGGATTAAAGATGCATAGAATACTAGGCTTTATTTCTTTTGAACATCTTTGCAACTAGTTCTAGATATTGACACAGGAACTCTCAGCATGCCTGTTCAGTTGCTAAAAGCATTTACCACCCTAAAACAAAAGTAATTTTATATTTAGTAATGAGACTAAATACTTTTCCATGAGTGGGAGAGAAAAATGGCTTCTGAATGCTATTATTCAAAATTAAAATTAATAATAACATGCCTATTCCTTAATTAGAGACATAACACTACAATGCATGCATTGAAAAATTAATCTTCACATTCATGTCTACAAGAAAGAAAATTATAAAAAAAGGCCAAACTTTAATCACTCACACAGGTGAATTATTGGAAAATTGGAACACTTGATCTTCACTCCTCTGTGTCTTGTAACATCTCAACATTGAAATTAACAACAAAAGCCCATATGTTGTCAAACTAACAGAACTGACTTAATTTCTATCTCTGCTTCTCACATAATGAAGATAATTGCTCCAACTTCTTCAGCATTATTGCCAGCAATTATTGCATAATCCCAATTAAGTGTATAATATCATTGCTTAAACAAAGGGAATTAATAAAATACTTATTTTTTCGGAAACTTCTTCAGTACACATGGAGGGATATACTGGTAATCCCTTTTTTCTATGCATTCATTATATTCAGCATAGACAGCCAATTTAAACTTTATGACATAAGGCCAGAATCGCAGCCAACACATTTTCGGGAGAGCTGTGATAGTGTTTGGTGGTAATTGTCTTCAGGCTATATTAAGATATATTCCTTACTAAGTATGTAAAAGTATTGATAATGGTATATTGAGAGGTGGCTGTTATCCTTCATCTCCAAATGAAGCAGAAAAAGAGAGTATGATCTTTTAAGACATTTGGCAAGTTTTAACTTTCTCCAAAATTTCCTAAACTAAAGTGCATCCTAGTTGGCTGGTCTCTAGCATAGTTTGTCTACTGATTGAGCTCGTTGCAGGTTCATCAAAACCTTTAAGTAACCAAACAGTGTTTGCAGCTGCCCTGATCAATATCTGATCAATTCTTCCCCCTGGTGTTTAGTTAAAAGCAACCCATAGATGACAGACGGGTACAGAAGTCCACAAGGCTCATTCTCCTTGCAGTACCTCAGAGGGAGTCTCCTGAGGGTACAGGACTATGGCAGGAGAAGTAAAGGAAAGCATTTTATGGAGTTATGACCCTCAAATTGTAGGGTTGGGTCTAAAAATTGAGATACAAAACACACTCAGAAGGTGCACCCAGCTCTGAAACTGTGATCCCAAAACTCCTTGCTAGTATTTGCTCATCCCTGGAAGCAGTTTCAGGTTCCCTAAGGAGGGCTGAATCACCCTGGTTACTGCTAATCTGGAACAGATGTACCCTGGGGTGATTTGTAAGGCCTCTCAAAAATGTTCAGTTCCCTTATCTGTGCATTTACATTTGTTTCCTATTAAAAATAAGAAGCCAAGGGATGTGTTGCCAGCATATATTTTTATAAAATACTAATGGAAACTTTGATAGAGGAGTGAGAGGTCAGTTTCCTCTGCAGTCTGAGAGGTCTCACACACCTTTCCTGACTGAATATCCAAATCAGTTACAGTTTGATAACAGTTTTAAGTGTCTGAGTGAAGGCTTATCCTATTGAAGTTGTGCAGCTGTCCTGAGTTGAATCTAGAAATGGTCCTACAGAACTAAAAATACTAAGAAGTTCTAGAAACAGAGTCCAGATGCCTTCTGGTTACAGTTTCACAGTTTCTGGCAAAAAGGATAGCAGTACATACAGTCCTTCAGCCCTCTGGTGTGGGAAGCAGGAATTTTAAGTCATTCAAAGTCCAAAAAACTGGCTCCAGGCTCCATTTCATATACAGGTGCAGTGGCCACACGGTTTTGCTGCGCAGGGCTGGTGCTTGTACCATAGTTAGGCTCTTTCTATAATGTATTGAAAGGAAACAGTGGGACTAGGTTATTTCTTAAAAAGTGATGTTTGAATCATCTACTCTGAAGAAAGGATCACTACCTTTCCAGAATAAATAGCATAGAAGTCCTTCTGCATCTCTAACTTAGGTGTCTAAACTGAAGGGAGAGTTAGGAATTCAGACTTAACTCTGTCACTATACAGACCAGTGCTTAATACTGGGTATTTTGGCTTATCCTTCTGAAGCCCCCAGTCAAGGAACCATTTTAAACTTTGTATTCCTGTCCAAGTATCTGACAAAGAAAGTGGTGGCAGATCAGCACTATTTGTAGGCCCCCATGCTTTTATTGCACTTGGTCGCCACTCCGATGGAATGATTTAGAGGCAATACAATAACTATAATTTATTGACATTGCACCTTTCTGGTTAGACTTTTGTGTGTTGATTTACAATAAGGTTATCGGTTTCATCATTTTAAGGACAGATTAAACTCCTTGCCCTTAGGTACTTTGGATTCTGCAAAGGACTGACAACTTGCTTTTCATATAGGTATTTTCCTGAAAGGAAAACATAGGGTTGGCAACTATCTTTGTTACTATTTTTTTTCATCTTCTCCACGAAAAAGGACAGTAGTCCTGCAAAAATGTTATAGTAGTAAAATTTTTTGATGAGTTTCTCTCTACCACTCAGCACTCTCTCTGGTATAGCAGGAAGGCAGTTTTCTCTTTCTGGCCAGAGAAACTCTTTCAAACAATAGTCTTGCAAATCATTAAAAGCTCATAAATACAACTGTCTCTTGAAACAATGTAAAAGTTGAAGAACAGTTAAAAAATTAAGCTATTTTAAAATTAATAACTTATTCCTAGTATAAAATATAACTTTGAAATATTGTGCAACAACTCTCTCGGATAAATTTCCTCTTTTCTTACCCATACAGTACATAAGTCATTTCTGAATTAAGAATTTCCAGCAGGTAAAGCACAGGTTTTAGACATAAAAGCACCATACTGAATTTAATGGGGAAAAGGCCAGAATAGAGACATGTGCATTGGGAAGCAATGCAGGTTTTCAGCTGGCATTTTATGCTAAACAGTTCAAGAATAAAAGAAAGAATCCTTGACAGAGAATATCACATAGTTTCGCAAGTGTCAGCAGATTTATTTCAGACTGCACCCTCACTGACTCAGATGTATTCAATCATAGATAAGGTGCTTCCTCAAATAAATTGACAAATTAGTAACATGCTTGTGGACTAGGCACTATTGCTTATACAAAAGTACATTTCAAGCTGAGGCATCACACCCTTAGTAGAACAATATCTCAGTGTCATACTAATTTTAAGCTATTACCAATATAAGTAACTAGGTTGATTAATTTACCCTGTGGGTTCCATCCAATACTGGTTATTGGACTCTTTCAACATAACATGAAGCAGAACCATCTCTTTTCTTCTCCCTCTTAGTTGTGTTTGTTACAGACACAAAGGAACACACATTATAGTTGGAGATAAAATGTATTTTAGCCTCTTTCATAATTTAATAACAATTAAAATACATTCAAGGTCATTGTAGTCATAGCTCAAATTATCTGATTAAGACAGAAGAGACTCATTAGGAATAGTTAAAAGTATGTTTATTGGTTGTAGGTGGAAATATGTTGTCTCTACTGCTTTCTGCTTGTCACAGACAGTTCCAACTGGTTCCAGTGGAACTACTGAAAGGCAAAGCAGAGCCCCTCAGCCACTGGTGGGGCACATTTGAAAAAACATTATTTAAGAAAGAGTGAAAGCACCAGAGGGTGAAGAGAGATGATTGAGAGTGAAAAAAACCCAAACCAAAAAAAAAACCCAACCCACACCTCAAAAAAAAAAAAAAAACAGTGTGGAAAATAGCCCTGCAGATGTCAAGGCCCAAGAGGGATGCAGAGGAGGTTCAGGTGACAGATTGTCCTGAAGCCTCTGGAGAAAACTGTGGTGAGGCAGATTATCACCTTGCAGTCCATAGAGGATCCCATGTATATTCCCTGAAATAAATTGCAGCCCAAATTGAAGCCAATTCATGCTGGAGCTGGTATATTCTGGAGGTCTGCAGACCATGGAAAAGACCCACCATGGAGCAGGAGGAAAATCTGGGAAGGAGAGAGCAGCAGAGAAGACCTGTTATGGACTGATCACAACCCTCATTCCCTAATTGGTCAGGGGGTGAGGTAAGGGAATTGGAAGTGAAAAACTGCAGTTAAGCATGGGAAGAAGGAAGGAGATGTGAAAGGGGTTTAGATTTGGGTTTTGTTTGTTTTTTTTTTTATTTTTAGCTCTGATTTTTTTAAGCTTGGAACTATGTGAGAAGGCCATTTTCAAACCTATTCAAGGACCACCATCACTGTAGGAAGCTGCTTTATAAGCGGAGCAGCAGCAAAAGTATTTTGCTGTTCTTCATTACAAAATTCTCTATGTTAACACCATTTTATCATCATATCAGAGGCTAATGTGTTTTTCATTTCTCATTTGTCAGATCAATGATTAGATTAAAGAGTCAGACACAGTAGCTCAGCACATCTTGTGATGCTGTTTGTTCCACAGACCAAACCAATCTGTATTCAGTTCATTTCTTGTGCTGAGATCATGAGTTAGAAGACATGATGTTGATTGACAGATGGTAGACAACATAGCTCACTGGAAATAATGTTCAGCATCAGAAATCATGGGGTCAAGCTTTGCTAGAACCTAACATTAAATATTTTCAGTGTAGGCTGGTCCTTGGCAGTCCCTTATGACTTGTTAATTTGCATACATCTCAAAATCACAAACAGGATCCATTTTCAAGGTCATTATTAAATCCTTTGATAAAATTCCCACTCACATGTCTTCTTTTTCTGTAACCTCCAATTTCAGTGAAGCTCTGGAATGACCATAAATAAAGAACAGAAAATTCTCGTGATGCAAATTCTGGCTTTAAAAAGCTGAGTTTACAGTATCTTATGATTACCCCCATTCAGACATCTTATTAATATACTGTATACAGATCTTTTAAGGCATGCTTATTGTTCAATGTAGCTACTATAATGTAATAAAATGTAATTCTTATTCTTACTTTAATTTCCACCGCAGACTATGGGGCATTTTTATCTCCAATTTGAAGAAAAGATCTCCAAATAAGCATCAGATATTATACCATGGTCTAGAAAAAAAAACAAAACAAACCACAATGCAGCATTAGAGCTAGGAGAGGACTGTCAGGAAAAGATTGCAGTCCCAATGTGGTTGAATGAACTTTCCACAGCAAATCGTATTTTCTAATTTCAGGAACCCAAGCCATATAGGACTAATACAACTTGCTCCACTTTTATAGCTCTTGTGTTTTCCCACAAAGTTTTGCAGTTCATCTTTACAACCTATCTTGCTTTTAAGAAATTAAGAAACTTAAAATTTACTTGGCTTACAGGGTATGATAGTGAGGTCATGTGCGCAGCCTATTAAGCTCACATGGGGAGGGATTTCATGCCTGAATACATTTAGTAACAAATTCCTCTCTTAGATTCATTTGGGCAACTGTTGTTGATTTTAATGCATGTATCAGCAGGTCACATTTGGCCCACAGTCAAGGTTAATTTTAACTGTAATTTTTATTCTTGTACTGTCCTTTTTAAGGGTATGGCAGAGAAAGCTGTCTTTATTCCAAAATAAATATATCCTTTTGACATTAGCTTGATTATACCCAGCCTGCTCCATTAAAAAACTTAAAAAATGTTCAGAGTACAATTTATTGCTTTCTTCTCACCAAGGTTAGAATGATTCATCTTTCAGCTTCCGAGAAACAACCATTTTAAAGACTGTTTGATACTTCTCTCAGCTTTCTGTGGTAATGTGTGTCAATTTCCATAGTTCTCCTATTTTGATTTTACTTAGAAAATAATGAGCTTCCTTGAAGACCTACTGTATTTAAAGAGATATTTAAAACTGTTAAACACTCTGAAAATATCCAAAGTTGAGGTAAATAAATAAATCAGATATGCTTAATAATGTGTTATTTCTTCAGTTAGTTCTTTTAAGATCTCTTTATTAAAAAAAAAAAAAAAGGTTTAGCATTTAAAATATTTCTGTATCTCAGAAGAATATTTTAAGTGTTCCCTGAATGTTCATAGATTGATGTATTATGGTGTTTATCACCCATACTACACTTTTAAAGACTATGGGTAAAATTGCCTATGTATATGTTATATGAACTCATTTCCCATTGCATTTACTTGGTAAATGAAGGATAGGATACCAACATTTTGAATCCAGGTTTATGCACTAGCTGTATAATCTTTCTCTCCTTTTTGTTCAGGATTTTTTTTCTTACCTCCACAGTGACACTGTAAACTAAAATTCAATAGTCATTTAATAGTCATTAAAATGCTGGGAAGATTAATAGTTACAATTGAGATTTATTTCAAGTATTGTTTGTGACCATGTGGTTTTATTGCTTAAATTGTACATAAAAAGGCTGAGATACATGTAAAAACAAGTATCCCTTCTTCTATCTTACCCCAAAATTAAGATAGACAGCAAGATTTGTCTTTGAAGGTGCTTATTTTTTATGACTGATTATTCAGGAATTCCAGTACACTTAGACATACAAAGTTATGGGGGATATACCGCCTAAAGATTTCTTTTCCATATGTTTTCTTTGTTACATCCTGCATCCTTCCTTAATTCTGCTTCTTTTCGTGGTTGAGGAAAAAGTCCTTTTATTTTTTTAAAGCAGTCTGGTCAGAACCCACCTTATTTCACATACGTGTAGAAACAGTAAATTTCTTCTCAAATATGCATAGTACAATTCAAACAAATTTATTAGAAGTGTTGAGATAGTCAAAAGCAAATAATGAAAATAAAATAACATTTTTAATATGCAAATGTGCTCAGACCATTTGCACTGCTAAACTCTAACTTGTACACCCAGATTACATAAAAGGCAGCAGTTGTACAATGAAGAAATTATTAGAAATATTGGTATGAATTTTATAAAGCATACCGAAGTACTAATTCAGTAAAAGCAATCCAACATTTTAAATATCCCATCCCAACCTTATTCTCCAGCATCAATTTACATTTTCAGAACATTACCCTCACCAAATCCAAAGGAGTAATTTTTCATTTGCTGACATTACTCTGAGGGATGTACAAGTTATTTGTCTAATAAATTCAATTTTACAATAAAATACTGATGTTCTAAAAATTCAGACAAAAAAAAAAAAAAAACAAACAAACTAACCAAAACCCAGACTTGTGTGTTTTGGATTTTGAAAAAATGCTTTTCTCAGGCTCTTGTGGGAAGAAAAGTTTCTTTGCTTTTATCTTCAAGACCTTTTAATTACTTTCAGCCACCATTCTGGTTGTTCTAAAATTTCTGATAACATAAAGTAAACATAATTATAGAATGATATGGGTTAGAAGAGACCTTAAAGACCATGTAGTTCCACCCCTGCTTCCATGGCAAGGGCACATCCCACTAGAGCATATTGCCCAAAGCCCCATCCAACCTGGCCAGGGAGGGGGCAGCCACAGCTTCTCTGGGCAGCCTGTGCCCGGGCCTCACCACTCTCATAAAAAATTTCTTCCTCATAGCTAATCTAATTCTACCCTCCCTCAGTTTAAACTCATTACTCCTTGTGTACTCCCTGATAAACAGGCATCCCTCTCCAGCTTTCCTGTATGCTACCTTTAGATACTGAAAGGGTGCAATAAGGTCTTTCTGAAGCCATCTTCTCTCCAGGCTGAACAAGCCCAACTTTGTCAGCCTGTCCTTATAGGAGCCATGCTCCAGATCTCTAATCTTCTTCTTGGCTATTCTCTGGACTCACTGCAACAGCTTCATATCTTTCTTTTGCTGAGAACCCCAGAGCTGGATACAGTACTCTAGCTGGGGTTTCACCAGAGAAGAGGGGCAGAGTCATGTCCCTTTAACTGCTGGTTAAAAATTGCTTGTACTATTGTTTCCTTCTACAAGCATACATACAAGCTTTCAAATATATCTAATGATTCATTTTGTTCTTAATCCTCAGGGCAATTAAAAAATTACATTTATTTTTTAAAATTCACTTATTTCTTTTCTAAGACAAGGGCATTAGTGCCATTTCTGAGGCATAGTCTTGTAATTAAAATAACACATTTTTCCCCCTTTATAACATTTTGAAAATATAAACATTTTCACTTTCCTGGTGGCCCAGGTATTCTGTTCCTATATTACATGGATAAGTGTAGTTTATAAACTCAGGATTTATGGGAAAATAACTTAGTGATAAGTGAGTGTTTCCTTTTCATTTGAGTTTTAATGTTCAGAGGAACATAGGGTGGATTTCCCCAAATGTTAGTGCAAAATGATGACTATATTTCACTCTTCCTTCATCCAGAGAAGGATTATTGTTTTGATGAGAGAGAAAAAAAAAAAAAAAACAACAAAACAAACCAAAAGAATCAGTTTAAAGGTAACTCTGTCAAAGATGGTAGAAATTATCTCTGTGAATTGAGAGTGCCCAATTAATTTGTTAATTAAAAAAAAATAGAAAATGGGTAAAAAATAGATATTGTTTTCACCACCTATTAAGTAGACATCCCTAGCAGGTAGCGAGTATGATTTGGTCAAACTTGACAAGCCTGCTTGAGAGAAATTATTCCCACTGTTCTTCTGCAAAGATATTTGCACTTCTACACCTTTCATTAAAGTATTTTTCTGGGCAATTTCCAAACTGTGTCAGTGAAATAAACCTTTCAGCAATGTTGTGAGATAGTGAAAGTTTTGAATCCACATTTTATGACTCAATATCTTAAAGTTTAACTCCTTAATCCATTAAATGACTGTCATGTCTGAGTAGCAGTTAAATGGAATTTTACGGAGCCCTCCTTCCTTCAACTACAGTCTAACCCTAGTGAAGCTTAAACTGTTTACCCACTTTAATTAATTTCTTGGAGATATTACAACTAAAGGCAAGAGTGTGAAGAATGGGTTTAATACATCACCACAGAATAAAAATACTAAGCAATTTGACCGGGGATTGGAAACCACATTTCCTTTGTCTCACACGAGAACATAATGAAGCATATATAGCATATATAGTGAAACTGATCGTTCCCTTTTTGCCCATTTTTTTTTTCTGTCCAACGAATTTTCAGCTCTTTGCAATGTGTACATCTTCAAAAATAGGTGATGACCTCCTACCATGTGAGCAAAAAATTCTCCAGGGATATGAGAGAACAGAACCAGATTCCAATATCACGACTGGGCTGTTCTGAGTTGTGGAACAAAGTATGGGCTGACATGTTTAAAAGATAGAATAAGAAGGCAAGGAATTCAGAAGATAAAAGAAAGAAGGGAAAGGAAAAAGGAAAAGAAGATGGGAAAGGAGGTGGGGCAGGGAAGAAGGGGAATGGAGGAATAGAGAGAGGTGTCCACATCAAGTCCAAGTGAAATATGTTACCACAGTCTCCATGACATGAAAGAAAGACAAATCAATAGCTATATTCTAAAAAGATCTGGCATGAAAGAAATGCTGCACTGAAGTTATGGTATAGCTTTTCTTCAAACCAGCATAAATGGGTAAAAATAAACACATGTCTTAAAAAAATCTGGAAAAGAAATTCTTTATTTCATAAATGACAATAAAATTCTAGTTTTGGATTGTTTGTCCTCTGGCCATCTTCCAAGAATTTACATTTTTTCCCATAAAACTAATGACTCAGTCTGGCTTCAATGCTTCTGATTCTGTTAATAAAATCCAAGCTGGAATTTAAAAAGGAATCACAAGTCATGAATTAAGAATAATGATGTGCATCTTAGCTCCTTCTGTTTCCACTGAAGAAATGAACACTTTCTCAGAACAGCTTTGGAAAAGTGAATTGTTCACGTTTTTTATCAGAGTAAACTAACACATGATACACATTTCCTTTTCTATATAGTTAACATATCTTTTAATCAAACTTTTCCACTTGCTTTTGCAAAGTCTTCTGTTCAGAAGAAACTGAATACATTTTCTATGAAATTTGCATTTCCTCTTTCCTTATTATTCCTTATTCTGGTTTTTTTTGCATTTCTTCATTTTTATGGTTAGATTTCTGATTTTCCACTATGCTGTAAACTTATTTTGAAGATTATTATTATTATTATTATTATTATTATTATTATTATTATTATTATTTGTTCTGTGAAAATGAATATTTATATACTGTTCCTATAGAGAGTTACTGAAACTCTAAAGGAATGGCTCCCACAGTAGTTTATAGTTCTTGGATGTATTATATCTTGTGCTCTGTGTTTTACATGTTCTCTATCATCTTGCACATCAGGTTTTTAAGAAAAGGTGAAAATGTTATTTTCATGAACACAAGATTTATATTGGTCATTATTTGTATGAAAAACATACTTCAAGAGTTATTAATTGTGAGAGGAATAAAGCAAATACATTATTAAAATGCTCACTGGAAAACTAACCTTCACATGTTCTAGTTCTCCACATTCCTTACACATTGTATTTTTTTTTGCTCTTTCCTCCTTTGTTGCCACTGTGTTTCTTTTCTTACTCCTCTCAGTCTTGCTCAGGCTCCTTCTCTCCACTTCTGCTTTTTTTTTTTTTTTTTCACAAGGACTATCCTTTCCAGTTCCTTCTGCCAAGTTTTATTGCCCCCGTTTACCTATGGAATAGCAGTCATCATAACTGATAAGGCTATAACATAAGTAAATGCTGTTGGCATTGTTTGGTCTGTCAGGTTGACACTAAATCCTTTAAATAAATGAGATCATTTCCTTTAAATATAAAAGTACTGGATAAGAAATGTACCTACTCTGGATTATCCATACTTCACAAATATTTTCCAAATCCTTTCTTTCTTGCTCTTCTAATCTTCTTTCTCACTACTGATGAAACCTATCATTCAATAGACCTGTGCTCTCTCAATCATCTAATAACAAATAGTCACGAATAGTAAAAATGTATAGCTCTGGCAAGTACCTGTACCATGGCAGTTGGAGGGACTTATTTACTTCCTACAGCATTATGTAAAACAATGTTAAAATTACCTTATATTATAAATAAATACTTTTTGGTTTATTTTTTTTTTATGTTGTAGAATTCAGAAATACTTCTTAGAAATTTTTGGTTGATGCATTTGTTGTTGTTGTTGTTGTTGTTGTTGTTGTTGTTGTTGTTGTTGTTGTTTCATATCCAAAGTTTATCTATATCTAAATACTAAACATTATATAGTAAAAGCTCAGAATTACATTTTTGGATCTGTATTCCCAAAGCCTGCCTGGAGTAGACTCAGGATTGTTTGGAATTCATGCAAAGATGCGTATGATAAATTTGCCTGATCACTGAAAATAAAGTGTAGTGGTTGCATTCTCTTGGAAATTTTCTATAGATGTTGTTAGTATTTTAAAAATATAAACTAGCTGTTGACTTCAGAAATAACGACCATTTTTCTCAAGGAACTTTTATTGCTTGTTGTAACAGTGCTCAAATTGTGTTGCCTTTGCATTGTGAGAAGGTCTGTGACAGATATATGAATTGCACTTCAAAAAAAATCCCGTGTCCTCTGGCCTTTTTTCATCTGACTATGCTATCACATCAGTCTCACTGATTGATTGATAGTATGCATGGGTCACTAACCTGGTGTATCCTTAAGTTTTAAAAAAGAAGTACACTGTTGAGCACAATCACAACTAGAGTCTGATTTCCTTCTTGAGTTACTAAGCTCCTGTATTACACGTATCTGTTTACCTATTGATAACAATGAAACTAGCTTACAAGACTGTATTATCATAGCCTATTTTTCATTTCCAGTATTTTTCTCATTCTTTCTACATATGCACTGAGTGACATAATTATTAGAACAGCATGGAAGAAAATGGCATAGAATGGTACACAGTAGACATTTCCCTGTATGTATTCAGTCACATAAATTGAATTTAGATATTCCAGCAGCTTCTCTGACCAGTTTATGTTTCCTTAGGTTTTATTCGCAACTGCTTTGTAGAAACTGTCCTACCAGATAAGACAGAGTTAATTATCTCTCTGGTAGCTAGTATAGCGCTGTGTTTTCACAGAATCACAGAACATTAGGACTTGGAAGGGATCTCAAAAGATCATCTAATACAGCCCCCGACTGAGCAGGATCACCTGGATTAAATCACACAGGAATGCATCCAGATTGGTCTTGAATGTTTCCAGAGAAGGAGACTCCACAACCTCTCTGGGCAGCCTGTTACAGTGCTCCATCAACTTCACAGTGAAAAAGTCTTTCCTTACATTCACATGGAACTTCCTGTGCTTCAGCTTGGACCCTTTGCCCCTTGTCCTATCACTGGCCATCATGGAGAAGAGCTCGGCTCAGTCATCCTGACACTCCTCTTTACATATTTATAAACATTAATAAGCTAATGGGACCCAGCTCCCTCAGCCTTTCTTCATTATGGGTGTTCCACTTCTTTAGTAATTTTTCTGGACCTGCGCTGGACTCTTTCAAGTACTCTATGACCTTCTTGAATTAAGGAGCCCAGCCCTGGACATTGCATTAGTATGATCATCATGTTGATAACACACTGATTGTTTTAGTTGTTGCTGGAGAGTTGTAGTGCTTACACAGAAGCCAAGGTTTTGTTGGCTTCCCACACCCAGTCAGGTGCACTAGAATCTGTGAGATCACAGCCAGGACAGTTGGGCCAAATGGCCAAATAGATATTCCCTACTGTATAACATCACAGTCCCTATAGAACTAGGGAAACCAGCTGGTAGGTGGGATCACTCCTTGGAGACACACTGTGCATGGGGATGGTTTTTTATGTTCTCCATGTGGTGAGCAATTGCATTTGTGCATAATTTTTAATATGTTGTTGTTGTTGTTGTCACTATTATTATTATCCACTTACTTTGTTATCCTTTTAAACTGTCTTTATCTCAACCCACCAGAATTTTTCCATTCTTCTCCCCATCCCTTTTGTATGGGAGGGGTGAGCAAGCAGCTGCATCATGCTCAGTCACCAACTGAGGTTAAACCATGACAGTCCTTTTTGGTGCCCAATGCTTGCCATGAAATGTTAATATAACAACAGAGCATGTTTAAACAAAAAAAGTATTATAATAATGTATTATAATAATTGTCACTGGTTTTCTGTTTGTGTTTTATTTATTATTAATTGATTATTTTATTTATTATGCTGTTTTATTTCTTCTCAGTGTTGTTCTCAGCATCGTGCCATGTGACACCTTACTTGCCATGTATACTGCTTATCAGTGTGTGTGGTATGTCACCTACGGGTGTTGGATTAAGGTTATCGCTCTAGTGTTTGATGTACTACTGGCTTATGGTGTGATAAAATCACTGATAGATCAGTTTTGTATTTTTGCTCGGTTGATGAATCTGTATTTGGCGGCAGCAATGACAACAATGGCTTCATCTCCATTGTTGGGGAGCCATCTGTTGGAAGCTATTAATAATTACACTTTCTATTTTTAATCCTTGGAGAGACAATATGTGGGGGAGACACCTTCCTTAACCTTCCTCTTCTCATCCAGGCTAACTGCAATGGCCCTTGAAAATGTTGAATATCCATGGCATGTTCAGACCAGCATGATTCTATTGTTGCCTCTCCTGAATGTGGATAATGTTTTGGTTAGGGTTAAACATCTATTTAAGAATATCACCCAGAGATCAACCCCTGTGACAAGAACTGTGGTTACTCAAACCCTGGCATTAAGCACTTCAGCTGAACCGGAGAACAAACCCATGCTTGTGCCAGTTTCCCCTGTGGAAGAGAAGAAATGGACATGAAAGTCAACTTATTTTTAAAGGATGCCAAAACAGGACCATCAGAAGAATAGGAAGAAGAAATAAAGCCAGAGGATATCACCCAATCCATGAGTGATCTGTGAGATATGTGAAAAGATTCCAGTTGTCAATTAGATAAGCAGCTTGTCAACTGGCTACTGCAATGTTGGGATAGCAGGTCCAGTAGCCTGGAATTGGAGATTAGGGATGTCAAGCAACTGGGATCCCTGTCCAGGGAAGTAATCATTGAGGTAATTGCAAAAGGAAAGCAAACCCTCAGTCTCTGGAGGTGATTCTTATCAGACATGAGGCACCCTTTCCCTACCCATTGAAACATATCATACATCAGCTAGGCACATGGACCACCATGGAGTGAGGTACCAAGTACTTCAGAGAATTAGCCGTGGTTGGGATGGTTTACTAAGCCCTGGACAATGTGCAGTTACCCACAGACACATATGAAGTCCAATGTACCCAACCCATGTATTGAAGGTTTGTACAGAGTGCACCCTTGTCATATTCTAAATCATTGGCGGTATTGGGCTGGAAAGACAAAGAAGCACCAAGAATGGCTGTCCAAATCTGGTAATAATAAATTTCTCTTCCTTCCTGTCACCTTCTGTCTTGGCGGTGAAAAACTGTTCAGAAAATCTGAAAAACTTTAGAGAAACTGTCCTGGAAGATCCCATTCCCTGCTTGTACGGACCAGTATCTCATCTATTAGGAGTAGGCATTCCTCCGCTCAGAAGAGAGGATATAGAGGGTGCACACCAAAAGGTGTGGTCTTCCCTGAATGACCATGGAGAGGACATAAGAACTTTTCTCAACCCTTGAGGTGCAGGTATATGAATTGCAAGGAAAAGCAATGTGAATGGGGGATCCCAGCAGCAAACTGTACAGAGGCCTAAGTAAGCAGAACTAGGAATGAGTGTCAAAAGCAGCCAGTTGTGACTGTCCCAGAGGCTCAATGCATCCTGGGTATAATCTACCGCTGGAGAGTGTCTTTCAGGAACCCAAAAGGGTGCAGGGGGAAACCTAGAATCAATTCCCCCAGGGACGGAAACACAGCTCCATCATTTGCCATGGATGGATTCAGTGAACTGTGACAAGGTGAGGCTCTAGAGCACCTGCTATACATTGTTGACATCTTTGTAGGGGCCAACACAGCAGCAGGATTTTTTTGAGAAAGGAAAAAAACTAGTCCAAATCCTTCTGAAAGCTGATTTGCCATAAAAATAAAGTAAGCTCAAGGGACCTGCACAGAATATTTATCTCCTAAGAATAAAATAGCAAGATGGATGCCATCAGATCCTAAAGGAAATTACCAATAAAGTTCCAGATATGTCTTTACCAAATAGCAGAAAATAAATACAAGGGTTTTTCTTGTATTATGGATTTTTGTAGAATGCATATTCCAAATTACATCTTACCCTCTTTATGAAGTAACACAGAATAAAAACCTTTGAACAAATGAAAGAGGAAATAGTCCATACAACAGCCATGTCTGGGCAGAACCAGATATGAAAAATGTGATCTACACCAGAGTTGGAGAAAAAGGCTCTACTTGGGAGTCTCTGGCAGAAAGCACCAGGGGTTTTGGAGTCAGGGATACAGAGGATCTGAGGCTCACTACACTCCAATGGAAAAATAGATACTGGCAGCATACGAAGGGGTTTGAGCCACTTCGTAGGTGACTGGTACCAAAGCCCCACTCCTCCTGGCACCCTGATCGTCAGTGCTGGGCTGGATGTTCAAAAGGGGTGTTCCCCGCTACACGCGATGCAACTGATGCGTTGTGGAGTAAATGGGTCACATTGATCACACATAGGGCTTGAATAGGAACCATCATACACCTATATGACAAGTTGCAGAAAATGCTGAAAAGGAGAAGGTGAGTCAAGCCAGTTTCTAGAAGGGAAAGCCATCAAGCTGGCTTTAGGCATTGCTGAAAGAGAAAAGTGTACAATGCTCAATCTCTATACTGACTCATGGATGGTGGCCAGTGCCTTGTGGGAGTGGGTTACAGAAATGGAAGCTCAGCAGCTGTCAGTACAGAGGCAAAACCATCTGGGCTGCTGAATTATGGCAAGGTATTGATGCCTGTCTGGAGAAGCCAGTTATAAAAGCATGTCACATAGGTACCCGAGAGCCAGGTGACCCAGCAATATCAAAGCAACCAGCAGGTGGATCAGTCTGCTAAAATTGAAGTGGCTCTGGTAGATCTAGACTATCAACATAAGGGTGGATTGTTTATAGCTCAGTGGGGCCATGACACCCAGATCATCAAGGAAGGAATGCAACATATAGATGGGCTTGTGATCAAATATTGGAGTTATCCATGGGTGCTTCTCACAGGTCATCCATGAATGTGAAACATGAACTGCAATCAAACAAGCCAAGCAGTTAAATCCTCTATGGTATGCAAAATGATGGGTGAAATATAAATATAAGGAGGTCTGGCAGATGAAATATACTATACTCATAAAAACCTGCCAAGGAAAGTACTTAGAATGGTAAAAGCAACTACCAGAATTCTGGAAAAAGAATATTAGGGAACACAGTCTGTATTACTCCTGCATTATCCTGTGGGTGATGCAGAAGGATGGGGCAATCCAATGTATATCACAAGGGGTGATATAATTTAAATTGCATGATGTTAGTTGTTACATGATATGTTGCATGTCTTCACTACTATGATAGCTGTATGCCATGACAATGATATTACAGCAGTAATCACCCAGACTAATGAAGAATGACTGAACTTTGATGAAACCAAGCAAGGTGCAGGGATAATCAAATCAAAATTGGTTGCAGCAATGGGCAATCAGTAACTTCGTCAAGACTGACATCTTCAAACGTGACATGGTTTAACTGAGAAGGCAGCTGAAGCAACCACAGGGCCATTTGCTCACTCCCACAGAGGGATGGGGGAGAGAAATGAAAAGGAAAAAAAATGGTAAAATGTGTGGGTTCCAATAAAGACAGAAAAGGAAGCGCTAGTATTACTACTACTACAAAAACAATATATAAAACAATTGATGCACAGAATAATCACTCACCCACTGAAGCTGATCCTCTGTTCTCAAGATGACCTGCCTTCTGGCCCACCCCCCATATATAAGCAAGCTATCATATGGTATGGAATATCCTTTTTGGCCAGTCTGAGTCAGCTACCCTACTATGTCCTCTCCCAGGTTCTTGTGTGCTTTCCACCTTTTCATTATCAGGGCAGTATGAGAAGCTGAGAAGTCCCCGACTGCTTGGCAACAACTAAAACCATCCATGTGTTATCAGCATTGTTCTCACCCTAAATCCAAAACACTGCACTGCGTCAGCTAGTAGATTGAAAATTAACTCCATCTCAGCTAAAACCAGGACAAGCCTGCAGACCGTGACATACATCATGCCAGATACATCAACTACTAGTGACAGAAACTTGGTAGAGGAGTGCTAAAAGAGGCGGGTCTGTGACTAGTATTTTGCTCTAGGGCAGGACAAAAGGATCCCATATTATATTTCTTTTCCCTTACCAGCTTTCACCAATGTTTGGTGCATGGAAATTTTGAAAGAAGTAGTAAAAAATTTTGTTTAAGCATTGTCTGAAAACCACGGTTGTCATGTCTTCACTCATAACTGCCTGTTTCTCCCTGGATTTGAGTGATGCAACATGGCTTTTGCCTGCCTCTGAACAATCCTGCTACAGCAAATATCCAAACCATAGGCTCCAAGCTATTCTCTTAGCAGCTCTTAAGAGCTTTATTTTACTCTTTTGTTCCTTGCCTGTGATTCTTCTGGCAGCGAAAGAAAGCATCAGCCTGCAATTTTTTATCTGGCCTGAATGATCTACCCCCTCATAAAATTTGGAATATGGGGAGGAAATTTTGTCTTCTAGAATTTTATTCTGGGCTCCTACTTTAACTTCAAAGATAAAAGAGTGATAACAGCCTGTTTCGGGGTTGTGTGTCCTCAATAATTAAGGAAACATATCTAAATGGCATTATAACAATGTGCCATAAATACTAATCTCCAGGAACAGGGGAACACAGGGACTCCAAGTCGCTTTTTTGTGATCTCGTGGCAATTAAAAAAGGTGTCAGAGCAGAACAGGTATTTTAGCTTCAGATCACTGGAATTATTGTGCCTCACCCTAGTGGAGAATTCTTATTATCTAGGCCCCACATTGCCATGTCAAATCTGAGAACTATTCCTGGGTGTTACAGTGGACAATGGAAGTCAGGTTAGCAATACATTTAACTTGTATTAGATGACAACAGGCTTAATTGCAGCAACATCTTGACTCAAAAAGCTGCAAAATACATCAAATGGGCACTATATATTATAAACACCATATATATTGTAAAATCTGGGGTTCCAGAGACACCAGTTCGTATCAGATCACCCACACGCATGTTTATTATGAGATTATTTCCATTCTGAAATGTCCGTGGACATGTAGCCTTGGTGAGTTTCAGGAAAACCCACCTTTTCTGAGTAAATGCAAAATGCTTCTTAGATACCATAATTGTTTTTAACACACTATTGCTACATTTTTGTTACATTGCTGATTATCCACTTCTGTGAAGGAAAACACGTTTAAGAAGAATGTGCTGAACAACTAGAAGTCACTCTTTTTTTGAGATTGCCCAGAGAACAACTTACAGTTTTGATAATCAAGCTCTTCAGGTCTTCAGTCCTGCTGCAACAGCAGCATTTTGTCGATACCAGTGGATCTTTAAAACTCTATAGCTGCTATTAGGATGTTTTTTGTTCCCTGTCATCCTTTTCAGTGCTTTCCAGCTTCGTAGGAGTTTACTCAGCACACTTGTGAGCATGACAGTTTGGAGGTCTTTAGGAAGTACCACGGCAAGAGGCTTAGTTCGCAGGAATGCTAAAGCAGACAGTGAGAAAGCTTGTTTGGTGTTGGTGGGAAAGATGGCATTTGCCACACAGTTAGGACTGATAGAACATTTTGACTTCTGCTGGCAGCTAAGCTGCTTTTGTAGTAAAAGGCTTATTTAAGGCCAGATGGCAGCATTTAAGGTGAGAAGGCACAATCTCTTTCCCTTTTAGTAATGTCCCATGATTTGCCTTGGATTCTGGTCAGAAAGCACAGAGCAACACCTGACCATGACTACACTCTCCTTTAAATTTATCTTTTTTTGCCGAACTATACATTAGAGATTAAGTATAGTTTTTATTTTCCTGTATTTTCTACATAATTTTTAGGACCTTTAATGCAATACTCATCTATTTAATATATTCCAAAGGTGCCACTCCATGCCAGACTCTCTGATATTTCTTTTTTCTGTAGTACCCTTTCTTTATATTAGTTAGTAAAATACAATATTTTGATACAGCAACACTGACTGTGCTCAAATATTGTAATTTGTGGGAAATCTATGGGCAATAATAGTGATCAATAAAAAAAGACATTCAGTAGAAGATATTTCAACAACAGATTGAAATATGTTTCATACAGTCACTGTTTTTTAAATTCTTGGTTGCTAACGGTGTTTTGCAAGGTGCAGAAATTTAGACAGAAATCTCATTCTTTAGAATACCGATCTTTCAAAAAGTTCTTATGTACCTGGAAATTAAAAATATTTCATACATATACTGAATTACTTCTTTGTATCAGTTATAATGGATTCAAATCACAATTTTATGCAATGTTACAGTGGGGCACTTTCCGTGCTGTTCAGGTTTCTGACTTCTTTGACTCAGACTAATATTAAGACCAAGAACTACATCCACTTAATATATGATGTAAAGAACACTATTTCTCTCTAATGCCTATCCTGACTTTAGAATGTCTTGTGTTTTTAACATCATTTGAAATGCTACATAGTTCTTTGTTTCTTTTCTGAAGTTTATCTTTCAAGTGCTGAGATTTTTTTAGAGACCTGCACTACATCAGTAGATCAATAAATAAGACAGTACATTTTTTTCCCAATGAAATCCTGAACAGCTTGATTCACTTATTTCTTCCCTGCCAACCGGTGTCTAGGGCGGCAGAGTACATGATTCCTCCTGCATCATTCATCCTGTCTTCACTTTCTGAATAATTAGGTGGTTGAAACATAAAATATCACAGGAAATTTGATCTCAATGTCATCGGTTTTCTGGTCTTCACTTGTCCTTGAAGGTATCTACATAATTACTGAGCTGGAACCAAACCCCTTTGAAAGTTTCCACTGTGAATGTTTTAAGTTTACCTCACCAGATCTCAGTGTTCAAAATACGTTCTTAGAAACATTAATGATTTACTGACAAGATTGTTCTTGGACTTTTTCAGAAGGCTTATTTCATGGGTACTGGTGACCTTATGTAATATTCACTTTAGAATTTAGTTTTGGGATCCTATCACTACTGCATTTTGATGTGCAGCATTTAAACAATGTAACAACAGACAAGTAGACTGTCCCTCTGCTTGAAGTTTGAGAGTACTTCTACAGTATTTGTGTGGCACTTTAACAATGTTTGGGGATTTTTTTGTGTAGGGGTCATAGCAGGAAAAAAAAGGATTTTTTTCTACTTTTGTTGTTGAAAAACGCTTTTAATATGCTTCGTTGATCAGTCTGGTATGCTATGAAAAGGTTTCATACAAAACTTTGTTACCGATGGGTATACATTTTAATTGATACCAGATCCAGACTCCCATGGTAAGGGAAAGGAAGGATGTAACAGAAACACTGAAATGCCTCTTTAAACTTCAAAGATTTTTTTCCAGCCACCTGTAAAATTCTTCCAGTCTGAGTTGGCTGCTTAGTATTGGCAAAAATTAAGCTACTTAGTTTTATCTTATAACACATCTTGTGTGTAACTAGCTTTCTGGACCTCTTTATTTTTATATGTACAACCTTCTTCCTGCACAGCTTCTGTTTATAACAAAATTTGTGCATGACATCTCATGTCTTTCTGATATGAAGGTTGTTTATATCTCTTTTGCATCCTCTTCCATATGTAAGTAATAGTGTTGGATAATGATGGTCTGATATGTCTTTGTGATTTTTCTCCACTCGGGAAGTTAATGACTTTCTGTTCTGGGATAGGCTGCAGACATTCACTTAGATACATAATTGTAGAATCACAGAATCAAAAGGTTGGAAAAGACCATATAACAAGGCATAAAAACAAGGTTTCATCCCAAATTATCTTTATTTTTCTCTAATAATTTATTGTGATAGAAAGCTTTTTAAATGGTCTTAACTTTAGTCATGAATAATGGATGGTGTAATTACACAGAAATAGCATTTAATTATGCTTTTTTTCTCTTTTCACAATGTGACCTATTAGCTACAGTTATTGAAGCTCATTAAACTGCAATAGACAATAGCACTCACACAGTATGTCTTGGTCATGCCAGAAACCTTTTTTTACTATTCTGTACTGCTTGGCATTGCTTTAGTATGTTTGAGTGACTGGAATGAAATATGATCTCTCTTGTGGCTAAAATTAAACATTCAAAACTAATTAATATTTGAAATAAATCTTACTTCATAATCCTAACATTGTTCCTGAATGCTAGCACTATGTGTTTTCAGTATAACTTTCTAGTGTATTGAACTAAAGTGAATGATTATTTATTAATGGAAAAGCATATGGAATGTTTAACTAGTCTCACTCAAGATCCATAAACCACCCTTTGCCCCAAATTCACACAATCCTTGAAAAATATATGGAATAGCAAATTGATACATATATCTGAAAATATGACTATGCAAATGAAGGGACAGTGCATTCAGAGTGAAAGGTATCTAATATGGAAAACAAAAAGGATTTTTATGAAGAGGAAATAACCTTCTTGTACTGGTTGTACCTTCTTGTATTGGTACACAAGAATTCATATCAGTGAAAGGGTTGAAGGACCAATAAAAAAAAAACAAACAACCTTCCCATGAACTGAGGTCCTTATAACCAGGGGTCTTGGTGAACAACAAGTTGGCCATGAACCAGCAGTGTGCCCTGGTGACCAAGAAGGTCAATGATCCAATGGGATCCTGGGGTGCATCAATAGGAGCATAGCCAGCAGATCAAAGGAGGTGATCCTTACCCTCTACCCCTCTACTCTGCCCTGGTGAGGCCTGCCCTGGAGTACTGTGTCCAGTTCTGGGCTCCCTGGTACATAAAAAGAAAGGGATCTCCTGGAGAGAGTCCAGCAGAGGGACACAAAGATGATTAAGGGCCTGGAGCATCTCTCCTATGAGGAAAGGCTGAGTTAACTGTGGCTGTTCAGCCTTGAGAAGACTGAGAGGGGATCTCATCAATGTTTAAAAATATCTGAAGTTTGGGAGACAAAGGGAGATGGCCAACCTCTTCTCAGTGGCTTATGGGGACGGGACAAGGGAAAACGGCCACAAGTTGGAACACAGGAGGTTCTGCACCAATATGCAAAATAACTTCATGGTGAGGGTGACAGAATACTGGAACAGGCTGCCCAGGCGGGTTGTGGAGTCTCCTTCTCTGGAGCCATTCAAGACCCATCTGGACGCCTACCTGTGTGACCTGCTCTAGGGAACGTGCTTTGGCAGGGGGTTGGACTTGATATTCTCTTGAGGTCCAATACCTACAGTTCTGTATGATTCTGTGTGTGATAATAAATGGCAAAACTATAGAAAGTCAATGCCAGTGAAATACTGTGAGTAATGCTCTTCACTGTCTGCCTGAGAGAATCTAATTTGGTTTCTGGATTTGTTCTTTTTCCTTATCAGGCCACCAAGTGACTACAGGATTCTAGCCAAAACTCCCTTTCACTAAAATAAGCCTATGTTTTCAGATATTGCCCAGCATTTCCTGAAAGCATAATGACTGCTTTATTTTTTTTTTCAGACAGTTGATGTCCCTTTTGGTGTCTAACTCATACTTGCTAAAATACATCTGAAAATCATAAGTGTGAAAAGAGCTACTTCGGAACCAAGTATTCCCCTTCATTTACCTATGGAAAAGGATGCTGCAAAAAATGTTATCATTCCAGTGCATGGCAACACAATAAAATTTACTCCAGGAAATCACATCCTGACTTTAATGAAAGCGGGAAAAGTCAAGTATAGACTTTTGAAGATTAAGAAACAAAGCTGTGAGATTGCTATCAGAAAGTGTACTTGTACTCTACAGTTGAGCTGTCTGCCAAGCATCAAAACTTTTTATTCACTTGGTACCAAATAGGTAATGCACATCCACAAAACAAGATCATACTATCCTTAGCACCTCATCTCATCCTACCTCTTTGAGGGTCTGATGCAATTCCAGCTCAGACAAACAGCCTTTGTAATTGTGGCTAACCTCCTTCTGTGAATCAGAGGTCAAAGAGATGAGGAACAATTGTTTCTGTGAATAGAGTACACAGAGGTTTAAATATCTCATTGAGAAATAGTTGCTCAAACTGAGGTGAAAAAGCATAGAAACATTTAGATGTGACCATTCAAATAGGTAAAACATACTTACACAGAGGTAAAGGAGTCAATTTGGAGAAAATCTTTGCAAGGTCTTGGCACTTTACTGAGTAGTTTAACTCCCCTGGGGATGATCCATCTCCATGAAGTGAAACAAACCAGTAGCTACAAATACACAGGGGTCTGCAGTATTTCAGCTATATTATTCCAGTCTTGTTTTACGTATATCAGACTCCTCATATATTATTTAATAAGCAAGAATTAACAAACTGAATTGCAATTTGATTAGAGCCTCAGTTAAGTTTTTGTCTAATTTATATTAGAAAAGTGTAAAAAGTATAAATATCTTTGAATCTAACCTTCAGATTAGACGATTGCAGACAGATGTCTTTCACTGAGCACTCAATTTGTTTGTCATGATGTTCCACAGTAGTGCTGGGGGTAAAACAGACTGCTTAGTAGGAAATGCCGTTTGCTCTAATATCAAACAGTGGTTTAGAGCTGCTTCTGCCAACACTGCATGTAGGTGTCTGGAGAGATACTGCTCTCCAATGTGGTGCTAAGGATACGAAGGTTGAACAAGAATACAAATTTCTTACAACTCCCCAAATTTGCAAGTATTGAATCAGAAAAATACCACAAATTATGACTTCAATATGTTCTTGAGAAATAATTGTTTAAGAGAGTAAGATAGTTGTACTTGCTAGTTAATTTTAGGGGGAAAAAAAACCCACTTTAAAAAGCCTAGGAGAGTCTCTCATCTGATTATCTTTTCATCTGAAGAGCAACAAACCAAAGTCACTTGTACAAATATTTGGCAGTGATATCGGCTAAGATCATTAGGAGCTTTAAAATCCCAATTAATTCCTGAGACTTGGCAGGCTGCCAATGTGACTTTCCAAACTCACAAGCCTAATGCAGGTTATGTAAGACAAGATACGGACAGAAGACTAGATAATTCCAACTGTTTGACACAATTTACTCATACAGTATCCAGCCACACTGTACAGGACAGCTACTATTTCGGATGCATTTAGCATGCTGCAGGTGCTTCAGTGCTAAAACACAAGCTTCAAGTAATGACAGATATGATGCAATCTAGGATGCAGCAGCTGCTAATGAGTATTAATACTGCATAGGAAAAGCAATTGTTTTTCTTGGCCTGTCAGGCTGGCTTTGATTAGACAAAACGCAGCAAAAATACTCAATTAAATAGTTGTTTCAGTAAAATGGCCTGTGCACTTTATTCTTTGAATGTTTCCAATGTGCAACTGGACATGTATAATTTCCTGTAGTCTTGCCAATTCCTGTCAAGTTTTAGCTTTTGTCTTGCTTTCTTTAAATATTTTTCTTTTGCAAGCTTTCTTTTTTCTTTTAAACAGAATTAATGCGCCACTGCAATCATTACTGAGTGATTAGCATGGCAACACCAAAAGGACCATGGCAGAAGGTAAGAAGACTGTACTAGTAGCTGTTGCAGTGATCTATGGCTTTTCAGTCCAATTAGTCTTGTCTATATAGTGTGTACTTGTCTTTAAATTCCATGTATTTTTATCAGCAGGGGTGGAAATACCTTGCTTTATTTAACATACAGCAATGATGATGTATAAATCTCCACTCATCAAACCTTCACTACATGACTAGATTGCATTCCTATAAAGTGAGAAGCTCTTTTCTAAAGGTCTGAAGCACGACTGACCTTAGGAGACCAGACTCTTCATCCAGCCACAGCAGCTGCTGTCAGGCACGTTAAGCAGTCCTTTGCCAGTCCCTGCTTGCCAGCTCTCTTGAGAAAAGATTTGAATGTGCCAGTGCAGAGCCACAATACTTCAGCAATTTCTGTTAACAGGGCTCACAAGTCTATGAGGAACCTATCATCTCCTCAGAGGGATTTTTGCATGTTTAATTCAGAGCTTAGTGTCATGGTTACAGAAATATTTTGTAACGAATGCAAAACAAAACTCAGACCCTTCCTTTGCTTTCAGGCCGGCTACATTTGGCATATTTCTCTTCAAATGTTAACTAGAGATAAAGACAAAGAGCTGCCATCTGGGATGTGAGATCAATCCCTCATTGCAATTTGGCCCTCCTTTGGAATGGATCTTATTAGAGGAAACACTGCAAGTGGACAAAGAATACAAATATCCCTCCTTCACCTTGAGGTGAAGTCCCTCTAGGCTAGAACTGTGTTCATTGACAGGCTGTCACTGAACCTACCTACTTTAAAGAAGCTGTGCAAATAGTTACCTCTTTTTCATCCCATCTTCTTGCCATCCCTGTGGTGAGTAAACACAATTCAGGAATGAACACAAGTGTGAGAGTTTTCACAGTCTATTTGCAATGGGTAGCACACGTGTTTCTCAAAATATTTATTTTGTTCCTTTTTCTTTGGTATTACCTTCTCATATCTGTCCTCTTTTAACTGTGATAACATTTATTTCAAATAATCTCTATGGAGAAGTATGATTTTTACAAGATAATAGATAGCAGCTGTCAAAACAGAAATAACTTTCATTTGTGAGAGTTTGAAGAAAATCCTCTGCCAGCTTGCATGGGTATTCTTTTCTGAGTCTGAATTTTGTATAATGTATGCATATAAATTGTTTATTTCTGAGATAATTATCAATAATCACATGTACAGTGGAAAACACTTAGATATGCTTTGTTCGGGTTTGCTAGCTTTGCTGAGCATGATGGTGTGAAGGTTGCTAATTTTAGCAAAGATCAGCTGATGATACACTGTTCTTCCTGGAGAAATTTGGTCGTGTGCCTAAGTCCTTTTGAAGTGCAAAGCATGCTAAGCGATGGCAAAAAACCCTCTTGTTCCTTGTGAATTTGTGGTACCAGTCTTATTCTTTTGCTTCAGAGCAGCCTGTGTCTTCCTGCTAAACATTTTTTCCAATTCCTTTACTTACATGTCTTCTGAGTCAAGGAGAAAAGAAATCTAAAAAAGATTTTAACAGTGTTTATATTTGTATTGTGTGTGTCCCCCCCAACATTCAGCTTACACGGAGGACTACCTTGTTAAAAGCACCACAGTATATATGTGCCAATGTGTGTATGGTCTGGGCAGAACTAACTAATGGTTCTCACTTCTTTTCCTTCACTTGTAATTAAAAAGTACCAAATAAAACTAAGATTTTTGGACACCAGTTGTTCATAACCTTATAGAAAATTGAAAAATGTTCCTTTTTTGGTTACCAAAGGGCTTGGTTACCTGTAGGAGGAGAAAGTAGCAATTTAGAGTGAATCATTTAGACAGGAGTGCATCCTAAAGGGACACAAAAATTTGGGACTTGATTTCTTGTTGTGAAATGGTGCCAAACCATTTTCTCTGAAAATTTTGTTCAGTACAAAGTCTAAGGCTTGTATTAAAAAAAAAAAACACCACCCATCCCCTCCTCCGAACAACAAAAAAATCCAGCAACACAAAGAACCCCAACCTGCTCTTCCTTAAACCTTTTAAACTCAGTTGCCTGTCATGAGATTAATTTGCTGCTAAAATCAGAATCACTTTGAGCCTGAGCAGATACTCAGGATGCTCTTTCTCTCAAATGGTCTCTGTAGAGTCCTTAACTGTAGATCAGTGTTTCTGAATTTTTATTCAGGCTTTTAAGGGAGTACTGAAGGGTAATGCTGTTTCCTCGAGCTAGTCATGGGCTGTTACATTTGGAGGGATTTTACAGTGCATTTTCCTTACTGGTTTGTCCGTGTTATTGCCTAAAGGACTAGTTCGGCTTAAGCTGATGTTCCTCATTCTTTCCCATCTGTCCACACTACCAGACAGTGACAATATCCCCAAATTCTTTGTATATATGAGAAGAACTCCTAGTTCTAGGAAGACTGCTGGACAGAGCAAGCAGAGCAGATAGAACTCACCAAAAACTAAGTCACTGCTGTTAATAACTAAGGACTGTTATGGAATAGGAAGAAGTGGTCTTATTGTTTAAGACCATGTTTGAAAGGCTTTTCTGAATCAAAGTTGAACATCATTAGGTGTGGAAATTCAAATCCTCATTTAAAGTGTCATCCTAATTTTGCTTTTCACCTGACAATTTCAGGCCAGCAATCTGAACAAATATAAGTGGACAAAACAATTTTTTAAAATGTTTAAAGAATTCCAAAAGTTCTCGTGTTCCTAATTCTTAATTATTCACAATCTCACAAACCTAGTTACCAAGATATTTATTTTTTTAAAAAATTTCCAGTCCCCCAAAATAAACTCTTATTTTTGTAATTCTTTTATTTTCTCTGAATACTATCATTCCAAAATGGTCATCAAGTAGTGTCCTGGTTTGGCTAGGCTAGAACTAATTTTCTTTCTAGTAGATGGTGGAATGCTGTGTTTGGGAGTTAGGATGAGAGCAGTGCTGATAACATCCTGACACAGCCAGGGCAGGTGACCCAAACTGGCTAAAGAGAGTATTCCATATTAATTACATCATGCTCAGCATAAAGGGGAGCTGGTGGGAGAGGGAGTGCTAGGCTCCACAACACATGGTTTTAGGGACAGTCTGGTTTCAGGATGGCTCTGAGCTGTACAGCCTAAGTTGTGTGGTTCAGTGAGAAACTGCCTTGTGTATCACCAGTTTTGTATATTTTACAACAAAATCCAATTATTGTTATCTCTCTCTCTCTCTCTCTGCTGTCCCAGTAAACTGTCCTTATCACAACCCACGAGGTTTGATTTTATTATTGGTTTTCTTTCCCTCCCCTTCCCCTCTTCCCTTCCCTAGTTACCCCCAAAACACTTTTGGAGCTGCAGTGTGGTGCTCAGCTCTCAGCTGGGGTAAAACCAACAAGTAGTACCTTGCATCTTATTGGTTCATAGAGTCAAATTGTTGTCACAGCTGTCAAATTGTTTCACTAGTTACCAAGGAACCTGACCAAATATAACAAAGAAAGAAATCTCATTAGTTACTACGGAGAAAGAGATTAACAGAAATGGCTAAAATGGAAAAGTTTGTGTCTGAGATTTCAGGAAGTTTAAAAAAAAATTGTTTTGCTTATTTTCCCACACAAAGAAGAACATAGAGATTCACTGTTTTGTTTCCAGGCTCAAATTTCCATTCTATCTGAGCCATACACAGAACTTCAAATCTGTTCTCCCAAATTATAACAAATATTCTAACTTCTACATTTTGGGGATATTTGGTTACGCTATCGCACAGAATCAAAGAACTTTAGGAGTTGGAAGGGACCTCAAAAGATTATCCAATCCAACTCTCCTGCTAGATTATGTATAAATAATTAGTCCTAAAAAATGGACGACTCACATCTCTTAGCCAAATGGATTCAGTTTAATGAATCAGCAATATGTCACTTCCATGTCTTGCCTTGTCAGCTTCCCTTAATTCTCTCCTGGGAGTATATGAAAGAACAATTTATTCCCCTTTTAGCTACACTGTTGACCTTTGCTAAGTGAGTTCACAAGGTACTTAATATTAACCCTGGTAATAATTTTTTCAGCCTTGATTTAACCTCTGGGTATATCAGTGAAACACTCCCACCAATATTTTCACTGAACTACCTTGATTTGTAATCAGTCTGGATAGACTTTGAACCAGTTTCTTGAAAAATATAACACTTATTACTTCGTGAGTCACCCAGTCCCTTCACAAACAGTATACAAAGATGTTCAAAAGTTACTGTGGATTAGCCTTTGAAGTAGAGTAATTAAATTACATTAAAACTCTGTGTGGTGATAGTTAATCAGAATTACAGGATTTTAGTTCAGTTCAGTTTAATGTATTTTTGAAGTGAATTGCACCAAATCTATTATTCCATTTAAATTTTGAATTACCATGTTCATATGAATAGTAGATTGGGCTAAGTAGTCTAAACTCACACCTTTAGTAAGCTTAATTAGCTTTTTGCCTGTGCCAATGTAGCTTCAGTTAATTTCAGCATTTAAACAGGCACAAGAACATTTAGCTGACACCTTTTTTTCAGCACGTTTTAGAAAAATTACAGAGAATGTAGAATTACTTTTTTCCTGAAAATACTTTCTCCCTCTGATGGCTTGATTAAATCAGATCAAAGAGTTATTGAACACATTTCACAAATTAAGAATTACAGTAATGATGTCTTAGTTTTGATCTCAAAATAACTAAAGAAATATATTTCTTACTTATGGAACTAGCATTCACCAAAGTTGATACTCATGGAAAAATAAAACTTCCTTAATGGTTTTGGTTCTCTCTGCAGAAAAATTAAGTGTTGAATCTTCTCCTTTAGTAGTTCTTAGCCAAAACCAGTTTTGAGTCAGGGAAATTTAATTTATTGCCAATTATCAAGCTTTCCATTAATGATTCTTGTGTTCAAAAATGACAAACAAAACAAAAAGAAAACAACAACAGCAACAAAAACTACCAACCCCATATAACATTGCTTGAGTTTTCACAGAATCACAGAATCACAGGACATTAGGAGTTGGAAGGGACCTTGAAACATCAACCCCCCTGCCCAAGGAGGATCACCTAGATTAGATCACACAGGAATTGTGTTTTGGCACACAGCATATCTGTGCCATCAGCTGCAGAGCTGGCTGGAAGGGCAGCTGCCAGTCCCCTGCTACACAGGCTTACTCACTCCCGCTTCACTATCAAAACCCTGACACTTATGTACAATATAGTAATTGGTTCCTAAATTTATTGTTTTATTAGACTCAGACAATGAACTTGTCAAGATTTTTCCTATGAAATACCTTTAGTGAGCCAAAAGGTGTACACTATAAATAACAGATTTTCTTTTATTATTCTGCAGCCATGTACACCTGAGGCTATTCTGCATCTGTCAGTGACCAATAACCCATTGACCACTTTTATGGTCATCATGCAGGCAAAACTTTCTTGGCTATTAGCACACTGATGTTTCCAAAGTGGCACAGAAATGTCTACCCATAAACAAATAATAAAGACTTTATCATGTTTTAGACTTTAGCTTGGAAAAAATGGTATCTGCTGGGAAACCCAGTCTGTTAAGAGACATTCAGAATGTTTTTCAGTTTTGAGTATCACTTAAACCTTGGCAGTCCCTTCCTAAACAAAGCCATCAAACATATCCCACATCAGACTTTAGCCATAAGTTGATAGTTAACTTGTGAACTAGAATTAGAAGAAAAATTAAAAAGAAAAAAAAGATCAGTTCTTACCTCTGGTTACATGTCTCACAAAGGCAGAAATAAGTTGCCAGGGGGAAGAAAGGCAACGCTCTTTCTTATGGAGACGATGACTCCTCAAGCTGTCTAACATTTTTATGAATTTCTGGGCTAAATCTTCCTCTTGCTTCTCCCTGATACTTTTTTTTTCTTTTTTTTTTTCTCTCTCTCTTTTTTTTTTTTTTTTTTTTTTTTTTTTTTGGTTGGNTTTTTTTTTTTGTTGGTTTTAATATTGGTTGGGTTAGGTTAGGGGGTTTTATGTTTTGGTTTGGTTTGGGGTTTTTTTTTTGGCATTACCAACGGTCACTTAAAACTCTGTAATGCTCTTCAAAGCAGTCCACTCACTGTGACAGGACAAAATTTAACTCAGCGTTTTCAGTGGGAAACATAGGACTGCCATATCTACCCATCACCAAGGACCATAATAATAACTCATGGGTTAAGAAGTTAGAAACAATAGCTTTGCTAAGACAATCTGGTCATAAATGTAGAGCAAGACATAGGGTAAAGGAAAAGGAGAGATGTGTTGGGAAAAATGAAACTTAAAGGTTTTCAGTGTAGTTTGAAAGCAGAAATCATGTATGCGTGTGACTGGATCTAAAATTAGGACTATGCAGTCAGAAATGAACCACTTACTGTCTAGTGGTGCTTGGATCCAGAATTAGCTTTTACATCTCACCCTTAATTTAAATCACCTGAAATTAGCATTTTCATATTTAGAGATGGAGGATTATAGAATTAAATATTGACCCACCAGTCACAGAATATCTGAGTGAAATTGTAGAGTAGCATGCCTCGATCTTTGCATGTCACTACTTGACAAACCATCTAAAATACGACAGATCAGTAACGTACTGGTTATTGGTTGATAAAAACTGTAAAGGATATCCTAGGTCACTTCTTTTTTAAGTAAAGCAATTCCAGAATCTCTAAATATTCTTTCTATATTATATAAACAATATTTCAACATCTTTTTGATGCTTTCTATAATAGATCGTATAGCTATGTAATTATGAATATTTTATTTCAAATTAAGGAACACGTTTTCTTAATTTAAGTATGTTTTCTACTTCACTTCATGAAAATCTACGCAATATAATAACAGCTAGGCTAACTGCACTATGTATTCAGGTTTTCACAGTTTTTAAAGACCTTTAAAAGACCAATTTTAAAAAGTTTTCCTGTCCTCCTCAGCAAGTGACTCTACTAGTTTGTAGGGAACCAGCCAAAGATGGTTTTGTAATGAAAGCTTACAGCATGTGAAGGTAACTTTAAGTATCATTATGCAGATCATCATTTAGCAGCCGCTCTTATCTGAACAGATGGTGAAATCAATTTAAATGAATATGTAAACATATTTTCAAAGATCACAGCACCCTAAAGGAGAGTGTTAGAATTTATTTATCATGAACAGTTTTTGATGTCTTAAAATAAGACAGCAATAGGACTACTGAAACAAAGATTTTTCATTAAAAAATTGTCATTTTAGATATCTAAATTCAAATTTTAGATCCTTAAAATGTCTTGATACCTACAGAGGATTCAGAATTTCCAAAGGGCCAAATTTAATGCTGTAATGACCCTTATAAGCCAAAATTTCTGAAATGGGGCATTTTTCTATCTGACTGAATTTGACTGCTCTCTGATGTTTAGTTTACCCAGTAACCTTCACAGATTGACAATTTAAATGTGTTTCCTGGTTCAAATGCTGTGACCAGCACTACTTTACCTCTCTAGCAAAAATATGAGAGGATGCATGCTTTTCTTATGAGCTACACTCCACCTAAAGTCTACCTACATAGCTCACCTGGAACATACGAGACCAAGAATTGTCTTGTTCTCTCTTGCACTTCCTTTCTCTTCTTTTCATTTCCTTCCCATAACCATCTTCAATGACTTTCTGTTTCCTAAATTCTGATTTAAAAATCAGTTATGGGCCAGTTATGACTGACTGAAATTATAAAAATACATTTTTCTTATGACAGTCTTTGAGTTGCACTGCATCATTTTGGAGCAAAACAAGACATTGGCCCAGTTAAGAATGCTTATTGTAGTTGTAGGCTGCCATATAATTCTACTTCAGAATAAACTTGTCAAAGGATACACTGAAAATCACATTTATTATTGCCAAGTACAGCCAGGGTGGAGTTTTATTTAAGGCAGTAGGTAAATCCTTTAAACATTGAATTACCTCTTGATGTGGTGTTAACAAATGATGCAAACCTAAGTTCCATTTCACTCTTACCCTCGCTCTTACCCTACTTCACTACTGTGGAACTACATATGTTATATCATAGTAAGGGCTTTGAAGGTTCCAACTGATGATAACAGAGACAGGTGAAAAGCTTATAGTTATGATGATGTCTTCTATACTAGGATATTAATTCTTACAGAATTAATGACAAAATAATTTATTTTTTTTTCAAAATCCTCTCCCTCTTACCATCAAGTATGGATGACCTTTATCTATTTTAAGGAATGTTCTGGTTGCTCACATTCAACTAAGAACTGAAAGAAACAATGAAAGAAACATGAATCTTAGTATTTTCACTGAGAACTCTTGTTATTCTTGAATAGTAAAGCAATGACTTTAATCTCAGCTAGCTTGCTACTTGCTGTTTTTACTGAATTATTACTTTGGCTATATGAGTATTCAAAGATACTTCAATTATGAGTGATGCCATTTATGGTGTGAAAACTAGCTCTTATGTTCTTTAAAGCCTCAAGGCCACTATATATTTTGCCAAAGAAATAAGGAGTCCACTCTCCTTCCCACTCTTCACTGCCTAATCCCCAGGACCTACCAGAGTGCCCTTGAGAAGAAAACAAGGATCCATTTTTTATATTTGTTTTGCAAAAAGAATATTAAATCATAACAATCCTTATGTGTGACACAAACAGTCAGAACAGACAATTTAGCCATCATGAAAACCTTTTGAAACGTACCTAACACCTCTTTTCATCTTTTCTATAATTTTAATTTCATCTGAAACATGTCTAGTTAGAAGAAACAAAGAGTATCCTTAAACCCATCTCGTCATATTCTTTTCAACTCTCACTGAACCAAGGATTCCCATGTCAATCAGATCATCTCTCTTTTTTTTTTTATATTCTATGATTTTTTTCCTTGCTACAGCAGGTCAGAAGTTGGTCACAGAGTTTACAGATGGAAAGACAATAAAAACTACTTGTGGCTTAAGTAGATCTTCCTTTTGACAGTGGTCCATCTGTACCTGTGTCTAAAAGCAGCTTTCATGTTCAAGAGGAAACCAGATGCTGGTTGGTTTCTGATGTCAATGACAAATTATTTAATTGTGAACATACACACAAACATATTTATAAAAATGGGTAGTAAATATAAAACCTACATTGAAATAATAAATATTAATTTATCAACAACTATAATTGAACATAATTTATGAGCCAAATTAAACAACTTACCTTTAAAATATAAGACACAATAATCAATTGTAAAAAAAATCAAGTATTTATTAAACAGAGAAATTTTTTTCCTATTATCCCAGTATAATCAAGATTTTAATAAAGCCATGCAGTTTTATTATTTCATTTGCCTCATCATTATGTGAATAATAATTCATTATATGAATAATAATTCATAATATGACGTAAAAATAATACATTATATGAAAAATAATTCATTATATTAAGTACTCACTGCAGAAAGAGAAGCTTTCAGGGATCCGCTGTGCACCATAGAACCAAATGAATTTAAGAAATCAATTGCATATATGATTGATATGATAAGACAGAAAGATTGTAAAGGCAAATTTTAGGATTCTACAAAAATAGTATTAATAATAAATGAAGAACTAACTCAAGAAGAACACATTAATTATTAAAATTTTCTAAATCTTGGAAAAAAAGTTAATATTTTTAAGTCCATTTTGCTGCCCACCTTCCTATATTTATTTTTCCCTTTCAAAAGGTTTCAGGTTTCTTTTGTAACTGAATGGAATGAAAAGATAAAAAACCCTCATATATCTCTCTTGTCTGCTGTAGCTCTAGAAAAGTGCTATTGAAGATTACTAAGAGCAGAAAAATATGAAAGAGGAAAAAAGTATGTATTGAATAAAGAGCACATTAATGTCTGGTATTGTGGGGAACTTATACTGAGCATCATGTGTTTATAATACAAAAAATTTTTCTTGGGAATGTGTTACAATCAGACAGGATAATTTAAAAAATCTGTTTACAAAAATAAATATAAGCAAATATTTTTTGTAAATAAGAAAACAGTGTTATTTAAAATTTAGTTTGATTTACACAGATCAAGGTGCAGAAATCACTCTCTAAGTTTACATTCATTGCCAAAGGTCTAAAGATACATAAGATCAGCAACAGCTGTGACATTCCTGTCAGTGTGTCTCTTTGTTAGATTTGTATTTAATATTTTTTTCTGATATCAGATTAATGCAAGATCTGGTGATATTTGTGCAGCAAAAGGTTATCATTTTGCACAAAAGTAAACATAACAACCCAAAACCCCAAAGTCATATAATCCTTGAGACAGACCCCCACTTACTGTCAGAATGAAACTAGCTACTACATTTACTTATGGAAAGAGGACAACATTTTGATGGCAAAACAACTACACACTAGTGTATGAACAACAGACATTAAAGGAATTCTGGTGTATTTCACCTCACTCTGTGCAATATAATGGAATTATTTTTGCAATTTCTACAATGCAGCTGGAAACAGAGTACTGATTTTTTACTAACAGAAAATCTGCTGAAATGTAATATATTGAAAATGTAGTGAAACTAAGCAATAAATTCGATGTATATTTGGGTAATTGAACTTTGAATGTGCATGGCAGATGATTTCTGCAGTTATTAGAAAACTGTATCACATTTTCTTACTTGTTTTTCCAGTCAAGAACTTTCTGCCTGGCTATGCTTTAATGAATTGACTTGTCTGATTCCTGTACTTAAGCATGCTTTATGGAAAACCTTAGCATATATTTTATTCATTTTATAAAGTGTGTGGCTCATTTTTCAGGTGGCAAATCTACAAGGATTTCTTAATGAGAAGACACCGCTTCTGCTTTTCTAAAAGCATTCAGGGATAAATTCGTCATCTCTAATTGGGAAACAGTAAGGACACAAAATACTTGTAGTTTTGAAGATCAGGGTGCTAACAATACCCAAGCTCTAAAAATTATATTCATATCAGAAAAGAAACGTTTTTGTTAATGTATCTTTATATATATTTTTTGTTGTTCTTTTAAGTACTTAATGCATTCATTTTTACTTATGCCCTTAAGATCTGTTGGTAAGTTGAGAAACCTGCTTTAATTGTCACTGAAAAATCACTGGGCATTGTCTTGGACATAATGTGGATTCATTCTTTCTGTCAGTCATCGGACAGAGAAAAGAAGATGGTTCAGTAATTTATATTATTTCCTTAAGTCCAGTACCTGAAACAATTTGTACCCTTCTGAAATTAGAAAAACTGCCATAAAGTTTTAAACACTTTCTAAGACTGTTTCTTCACTAGGATAAACATCTTCATCTGCCTTGATTTAATGATAATTTTCCTTAAGACAGCAATTATCCATCTGGCAAACACAGAATGGTCTCCTCAGCTTAAATTTACAAACTCATAGAATCATATAATGGTTTGGGTTGGAAGAGACCTCAAAGACCATCTAGTTCCAATCCCCTGCCATGGGTAGGGACACCCTCCACTAGCCCAGGTTGCCCAAAGCCCTGTCCAACCTGGTTTTGAGCACTGCCAGGGAGGGGGCAGACACAGCTTCTCTGGACAGCTTGTGCCAGGGCCTCACAGGNATCTAATCTAATCTAATCTAATCTAATCTAATCTAATCTAATCTAATCTAATCTAATCTAATCTAAATATACCCTCTTTTATTTTAAAATCATTACCCCTTGTCCATGTAAACAGCCCCTTTCCATCTTTTTTGTAGGTCCTACAGAAGGGAAGAACAATCTTTCTTGACCTGATGATCACACTTTTTGCTGCTGCAGCCCATGAAGCTTTCTGGGTTGCAAGCATGCATTGCTGGCTCAATTCAGTCCATAAAAAAGATATGTTATGATCCTAGAAACAGAGCTATATGATCTGTTACTCTTTATGTTCTCAAAATACTTTTTGAAACATTTATGATCATACATGCTTGTGATTAGGAAAGTATCCTGCATGTACAGTTAATGTCATTGAATTTAATGATCTCAGAAGTTCTTCTCAGGAGCTCAAACCACTAAGCAATGTCACACACCCAGCTTGCATTACTCCATGGACTGGAACTTCCATTTCACTCATAAGTGAATTACTGCCTATGGATGCAGTTCTATTTTGTGACACATTGTGAATCATGGGTAGAAATATTAAGTAGTATCTCCTCCTTGATATTCCAAAGCAGCTTCATGTTCATGTTTCAGTTGCTAGATAAGAAAGGAAGTAGAAAAGTTAAGGAACATCTAGGAGGCTGAGATAGAAATAGACTGGTGGAACAAAGCTCTGCCCTCCCTGAGACAAAGATGACCAAATGGCTGATCACCTCCCCTATAAAGACAGGCTGAGACAACTAGGTTTGTTCAGCCTGGATAAGAGAAGGCCCCAGGAAGACCAGATTGCAGCTTTCCAGTATCAGAAGGGGCCTACAGGAAAGATGGAGAGGCGTTGTTTACAAGGGCTTGTAGTGACAGGACAAAAGGTAATGGGTTCAAACTAATACAGGAGAGATTTATATTAGAGATTAGGAAAACATTATTCCCTGTGAAGGAGGTGAGACCCTGGCGCAGACTGCCCAGTGAGGCTATGGCTGCCCTCTCCCTGGCATTGTTCAAGGCCAGGTTGGATGGGGCTTTGGGCAACCTGGGCTAGTGGAGGGTGTCCATGCCCATGGCAGGGGGTTGGAATTAGATGAACTTTGAGGTCCCTTCCAATCCAAACTATTATGTGATTCTATGATTCTGTGATTCTTGATTAATTAAAATTTAAATTAATGGAAGTATACCACCCTACTGACAGTAAATCAGATCAGATTTGTTTCTCTCTAGACTATTAAACCATATGACAGAGAACTGTTATTTTACTGTATTTGAAAGAAAAAAATATTCTTGGCATGAAGGTTATACTGGCTGCAGATCTATGATTCTGTGAGAAAGTGTTTTGTTAAAAAATAGATCAGAGTGGAGACTCTGAGACAAAAATGTGCTCAGGAAGAAGTAATTGTGACCTCATCTTATGTCAGAACACTTTTTGTTGTATTGCATTGTTTCCTTGTGTAGGTCAAAATGTTATTTTAGGCTGATTACTCAAGGTCCTGACCTGTAGATATGTAAGATATTTTGAGTAAGCTCTTTTTGGTGCAGACCAAAACTTGTTTTGAATCTTAGCATCCAAGTTAATACTCTAACCTTTACATTTAAAAAGCACACATTCAAAAGCTTCTATTTTATTTTAAGTAGATTAAAAAAATCATAAGAAGAATGTGATTGTCTTCTGCTGTGTTCTATTCACAGATCTTACAGCTTAAGGCAATGATCTATATCAGCTTTACACAGGATTACGGCAGTCACTTGGTAGTTCATAAGTCACCAGAAATTCAAGTGGTTGCTTATTTTCAACTTGTAGCAAAAAACAAGGCCCAGGGACCTGCTATTAGTATCACTTTATCATTCATGTCATCCCTATTACACCGCCTTTAACAACATTCTAAGTGGTATTTACCCATGAACTGGAACTTGAACAGCTTGTATAATAAAAAATAAATCACTATTGAAACTTCCATATTCACAGACACGTGATTATACCATCAGCATCTATTTTCCTGCATATATTTAGAAATGTATTATTATTATTGACACTACCAGCATTTGACACCATGTGAAAGATTTCAAAATGAGCATCTGCAGGTGTAATTGCTAAATGAAATCCTGTCTGACTTATCTCCTGGAAGAGCTACATTCTCCTTTTTTGCAATGGCTATTCTGTAGAAACGGTAGAATACACTGCTCAGGGGTATTTTGCAGACAGAAAGGCATTTTCTGCACAGAGTGTTTTTACATTATGGAATATCCCGATGATTGTGAAAATCTAACATTATGTCAATATCTCTGACAACGTAAGACACTCTTGCAACCACATGAACATTACTCGCAAACCTAGGTATGTCTTATCATCTCATTTTTCAAGCTACTAAAGAATGCAGAGTTAAATTTCCACACATTTCTTCCCCCAGGGACGGTGAACTGTAGGTATCAAAGCAGAGAAGACTAATTAGTCACCTTTCACAACCTAAAGGTTAATGGAACAGGTTTCTTTGTAGCTTGCATGACGTGATCATCTGTGCTCTCTGATGGTCTCCATTTTTCCCCTGTGTACCAGTGCCGGGGTCTTTTAGTC
>VXBZ01009854.1:82947-96682 GCA_013399135.1 Heliornis fulica | reverse complement strand
TCCAGCTTTGGTTGCCTTGGCTCGCTGGGGAGCAGCTTTCTCATGTGCAGCTGGGGGGGTTTGTGGTGTTAGTCATGGAGGGGCTCTCTTTTTTTATATATTTTTTTTTCTTGCCCATGCTAAAACTTTCTAAATACCCTGTAAAATAGAGGAACTTATTGGAAACAAGGACTCCCTGCACTGGACAACTGCTCATGTTGAAACTCAGAGCTGAATTTTGGCCAGATCGGCCTTTTTCCTGTAACTTAAGCCCGTCGTTGCCATGTGCTGGCGGTGGCCCATGATCCTGGTCATGTTTCCCAGCCCCTGGGAGGTCTGTGGCTGAGGTGATGCAGCAAGCTCCTTATTTCTACAACATCCCAGCCTGTTTGTACCCGTTCAGGGTAGGGGCAGAGCAGAACACATGCTGGTGGACAGATAACGGTGTTGCTGCCCAGCACAGAACACCCCGTCCTTGTCGTGCTCCTGGCTCCAGCGCCGGTGTGACTTGGAGAGGTTGCCCTCTGTGTCTGATAGAGATAGAGCTGTTTATCTAGCAATGAAACCTCTTTCAAGAGCTTCCAGGCTGGTAAGCACACTTAATTTAATCCTTGACCCTAAAAGATCCTAAAGGATCCTAAAAAGACCTTGATCACAGGCTGGGGCGCAGAGCGTGTGAGGCTGCTGGGTGTCAGACTCGTGCTGCTACAGATGCATGGAAAAAGCACATTCCCTCTCACTTTTCTGCCCTCTCTTTGTATCTGGCCATAAGTGCATCAGATTCACATCTCTGTGCATCAGATTCACATCTCTCTGCATCTGTGACTGCACCAGCAAAGAAGCAGCTTGCAGGGTTGAGGAGGAGGAGGAGGAGGACCCATCCGTTTAACCCCGTGGGTGATGTGGCCAGCTCAGCAGAGCATCTGGTCACCTGGATCTTCTTCACTTTCTCTGAGATCTGCCCCTTTGCCTCTTTCAGAGGCTCAGGCCACATCTTGTGCAAGGAGACGCTGGCTCCTTACTGGCAGGAGGAAGTTGGATGGTTGCTCTTGAGTAATGTGTAACCATCCTCTCCCAGCAGCGGCTGAGCTGAGCGCTGTGACTTCCAGAGCAACGACCTCTTTTTTGGTTGGTGGTGGGAAGGGAGGAGAACTGGGATTTAGGTCAGTCTGGTGGCATGGCATCCACCATGACCTCACCAATTCGTGTCACCCTGCCACTCCTCACCTGCCCCCCCTGTCTCTTCAGCTGGGCTGTGCTCGTGTAACCTCGGTGCAGGCTCCTGGTGCTGCAACGTGTCCCCCGTGTCCTTTCCCTGGGTGTGGCTTTAACCTTTGCATCGGGTTTGAATGCCGTGGGGGTGTCACCCAGCCCTGTCACTTGTGAGCACTGGCCTGGCCTGAACTCCAGTGCCCAGGTCAGTGTTTGAGTGGTCTGTGTGGTGGGGATCCCCTCAGAGAAATGGACCCCGCTGTGGGTAGGAGAGAGCCAAGGAAAGATGGTGTGTGCTTGAAGAGCTGGTGGCAGGGGTGGGGATTCTTCTGGAAAGCAGATGCTGGGAGCTGCTGACAAGCCAGAATGGGTGCTTGCTTCCCACCCTGGGTGACAGGGATGCTTCCCAGGCTGATGGTGCTGCACAGGACCCTGTGCTGGGGGAGAAGCTGAGGCTGTCCTTTGGTCTCTCCTGGCAGGAGAGAAGGTGACCCTGCTTGGGAGGGTGTTCAGGTGCTTGCTGGAGGACAGGCCAGCTTCTGAATCTGTTCAAGGGGAGAGCAGAGCTGCTGGCACCCCCTCAGCACCCTGAGGTCTTTGTTCATGTGCTCCTCCGCCCTCTGTCCTGACAAATGTCTGCTCCCTGCCCAAAATAGCCCCCTGAGTGCTGCCAGCTTCTGGACGTGTCCTTTGGCCCAGTTGGAGGGTCCTCAGCTCCCAGCTGTCTGGGGGTGGCATAGATGCCACCCCCAGCTCCTCTGGGCTGGCAGGGGCTCACTGGTGAGCCTGGGCTGGGCACACTCAGCAAGGACATGGCAGCTGCCTCACAGCGTTGGCAGGGCTGAGGGGAGCTGCTGCTGTCCCCTGCCAGCTGGGCCCTGGCCCTAGGGTGCAGGGGAAGGGAACTGGGAGCCTTGTGGACAGACCTGCAGATCACTGGGGAGGTGAACTGGCAAGGAGATGCTGTTTGCTTCAAGGTGGGTCTGCTGGGGGGAGCCAGTCTCCTGCAGGGGAGTGTTCCTCACCTTCCTTCTCCTCTCCTGGACTCCCCTGAGGTAACAACACCCCACCTTGTGTGGCTCAGCAGCACCTTCCAGCGCTGCAAGGAGCAGAATTGGCAGAGCCTGCCTTGGGTGAGGGGTGCTGGGGAGTGGCAGCTCCTGGGAGAGCTGTTTGAACAGCGTGTGGGGCTCTGCTGATAGCAGGAGGAAAGTACTGGCAGCACCCGGTGGAAGCAAACAGCACTAAGTGCACAGGGCTGGCAGCTGGGGGAGTTGTCCTTGATCCAGTGTTGAAACCAGTATATCTCCTAACTGGATTTTAGGGGTGCTCCCAGCTCCTGCAGATACTCTAGGCTGGACTCTTCCAAAGAGCTCGTAGTGAGCCTGGTTGTGAGCTGATGCTGTCAGGTGGAGGAGGTGAGGACCACTGAGTCTGGCTGTACTGGCCTCAGGGTTACAGTCAGCTTCTCCCAGGCATCCAGTGAAATTCTGACACTGGGAGGGATTCATGCAACTGGAGCACATGGGTCCATGCAGGACAGGCACCTGGGTGGACAAAGGGAAATAGTGGTGGGACAAGGGGGATGGATTGAAGCTGGAGGAGGGAAGGGTCAGGTTGGAGATCAGGGGAAGTTCTTCATGGAGAGAGTGGTGAGGGGCTGGAAGGGGCTGCCCAGAGAGGTGGGGGCTGCCCCAAGCCTGGAGGGGTTCAAGGGCAGGTTGGATGGGGCCCTGGGCACCCTTGTCTAGCTCCAGGCCTGGAGGTTGGTGGCCCTGCCTGTGGCAGGGAGGTTGGAACCTGATGATTCCTGTGGTCCCTTCCAACACAGACCAGTCTGTGACAGCAGGGCAAATGAGCTCTTCTCTCCTCCCACCCACCCTGGGTATAGCAGACCCTGTCACCTCTCTACCCTGCTGCTGACTGCTCTTCTCTTCTGCAGAATCATCAAAACTATTGTCAAGACCTTCAAATATTTCTTCGGCCTGAGGTTTGAGGTGAAAGGACTGGAGAACTTTGAGGTGGAGGGTCCTGCTATCATTGTGTCCAACCACCAGAGCATGCTCGACATGATGGGTGAGGAGCTGGTGGGAGGGAGCAGTTGTCTTGGTTACCACCAGAGGAACCCTGCTCACACCTCCTGGCCAAGCAGCCCCTGCCCCAGCCGGTCTGTGCTGCCCATCCAGCTGTCTCCAGCAGTGCTGGATGCAGGAGGGGTGTCCCCTCACCCTGAGCAGTGGCACCCCTGTGCAGCACCCCAGGTACTGCTCAGCTTCAGGGGCTCCTCAGCTCCCTTTTACCCCTCTGCCATGCTGACAGCTGGCATAGCACGCGTGGCAGGGTGCTGGGTGACCCTGGGGACAAGCTGCCTCTTGAGGGGCCTTGCTACAGCCTGTAGCCACCCTGTCCCTGCAGTTCTGCTCTATCCAAGTCTTTTTTGCTCTGTTGATGGCAGCAGAAGGCAGCAGAGAAACGGGGCACTGGTCTGTCCCTGCTACTCCCCTCCTCGCCTGGGATCCTGTCCCTCGTCCCGTCTGGGTGCAGGCAGGGGGGTGGCTGCTGGGTCTCACCCTCTGCCATCATGTTAGGGCTGATGGAGGTCCTGCCTGACAACTGTGTCCAGGTGGCCAAGAAAGAGCTGATGTATGCTGGCTCTGTGGGGCTCATCATCTACCTCGGTGGCGTCATCTTCATCAACAGGAAGAGCACCACCAGTGCCAAGATGGTGATGGCGGATGTGGCCAAGACTATGACAGCTGAAAACGTGAGTGTGACCAGCACTTGGCAGGGCCAGCATGTGTCTGGGTTTCCTGGGGATGGTGTGGAGGGTTGTGGCTCTCCTGGTGCTGGCTCACCTGGGGTTACAGCTGCCTGGAGCTCCTGGCAAGGCTGACTGGTGGCTTGGCCAGCAAGAAGGGTGCATTGCCAGTGGATTGCTGGAGCAGAGCCTTATCTCCCCATGTGCAGGTGAAGGTGTGGGTGTACCCAGAGGGCACGAGGAACTGCACTGGAGATTTGCTGCCATTCAAGAAAGGAGCATTTCACCTTGCTGTCCAGGCACAGGTAACAGCACCTCGTTCCTGCAGGAGGACCCAGAATGCTTTCACAGACTGGCCTGTGGTGCTGTGGTTGATTTGCTCTCGAGTGAGCTGTGTTCTCAGGTCACAGCAGAGCTCCTCAGCCAAAGCACCATTAGGTGTCACAAGTGATGCCCAGCAAGAGCCTCTTCCATCACCTGCCAGAGTGACTCTGCTCAGAGTGACGGGTGGCTGCGGACAGCGGAGAAGCTGCCCTCTCCTCTCTCCTGTCTGCCCCAACGCTGCTTTCCCTGTGTCCCACCTGTCAGGAGGAGCCTGGGGGACAGGCACACTCGACCCCCTCGCTGCAGGCAGCTGCCTGGCAGTGCAGTCCATGCCCTGCTCCTGGGCCCACGGCTGCAGCACAGTTTGCTGCTGACAGGAACCCCAGCGGGCACCGTGCCCTCAGCCGGCCTGGGGAACCCCAGGGCTGGTGCTGTGTTTCTCAATCCCCCAGGTTGCAGTAGTGTTGTGTTGCTTCAGGGTTGTTAATGCTCGTGCTTCAGAGCAACATCTGGGCTTGCTCTGTGTGGAAATGGTTGCTCCCTCCAATACAGAGTGATATGGCACTTCTTGGTATGTCCTGAATGTCTCTCTCCAAAATGATGAAAGATCCATGAGCACTTAGTTGGGGAGCAGTCAAAGAGGTGTTTGGCTCTGGAGAGCTAGACCTGTGGGTGCTCCTGAAGGAGCAGTGGTGCTTGCTGGGGCAGAGCTCTGGGGCTGTGTGCCAGGGATGCCCAAGACCTGGCTGTGTTACCAGGGCCCAGGCGGTTGGTGGAAGCTGGGCCACCCTGCTCTGCTCCTGGGTGCTGGGGACCAAGTGCTGGAGAGGTGTCTGGGAGGAGAAGGGTGCCTGGCCTTCCCCTGCATGCTCTCCCTCCCACCTCTGGGATGACTCAAGGCCTGAGGGGAAAGTCCATTCCAGGGCTCCTGGAGAGGGGAGTAGGTGCCAGATCTCCTGCTGGGTTGGATTGGCCAAGGGGAGGGTGTAGCCTCTGCTGCACCATCCCCATTCCTGCCAGGGTGATGCAACAACCCAAGGCAGGTGCTGGCAGCTGCTGGAAGGAAAAGATGCCAGTGGAAGTGGTACCCACCTCTGTGTTATCAGCACTGAGGGAATGCCTCTGTGCCTGCCCTCCTGCCTCTGTCTCTGCCTGTCTGAACCTTCCCTGGGAGCAGTGATGTGCAGCTGGGGACTCCTTGGCTTAGAAGCTGAAGGTCCATCAGCTGGCCTGCCCCAAACATGTGCTGGGACAGCAGGGGGAGGCCTGTCCAAACAGACCTCAGTGTCCCCAGGCCAGAAGACACGTGGGGTTTGGAACCTGGCTTGGGACAAGTAGCTCCAGGAGCCAGAGCTGAGCTGAGGCTGAAGTGTAACTTGGCTCTGGTGCTTTGAGTGCCCTTGGCCCTTTGGTTGCTGGGGGGTGGTTTTGATTGCATTTGACTCCTGACAGTCCCAGCCTTTGGAATTGGGTCTTGCTTGTGGGGCTGTGTGTGCCTGAGAGCTGGGCCAGGCCACCTCTGCCCCATGGGATTTCCTGCTTATTTGCTGCCCTGAGACAATGCAGTGCAAATAACTCCTCTATTTCTTCTTCCCCAAGGTCCCAGTGATCCCAGTGGTGTATTCCTCCTACACCACCTTCTATAACCCAAAGAAGAATCTGTTTACCTCAGGTACGGGAGAGCCCGCGGGTCTCTCAGTCACTCCGAGATGGGGCTGGTGCCACAGCGATGGGGAGATCTGGTTCAGGAGGGTGTGGGAGGGAAGCAGAGCTGGAGAGAGCAGGAGGAATTCCTCTGGGAGATGTGTGGAGTCACTTCAAAACACTTGGCACCAAAAGCCTGGGCTGGGTTAACTCAGGAAAGTGTAATTAAATAAGGTGAGGGATGTTCTCATTAAACACTGGGCACCACCTCTCTTCCTGCTAACTGGCACAGCCCAGGTCACTCGGTGAGGGACTTGGGGGGAGGAAGAAAACGTGCTCCACTTCTTGACCTTTCAAAGCAGGGACCCTTCTGTGAGAGAACTAAGGAAGCTGGTCCCCTGGAACCCCTGAAGGGTGTCAGTACAAGTGCTGGGCAGAAGCAGGCTCTTCATCCAGGCAGTAGCTCTCACTTGCAGGGGGAGTGCCATGACCCCTGCGGTGGGCAGGAGCCTGGACAGAAGAGGAAGGGGGTGGCAGCTGGTGCAGGCTGTGCCTGGCACAGTCCTGGAGCTGAGCAGGGGCTCTCAGCAACACCAGCCTCAGAAAGGGTCTGGCTTTGGCTGGGGGGGTCAGTTTGGGGACAGGGGAGATGCTCTGCTTGGTGCAACTGTTAGAGGGCTGGGCTGGATCCCCGGAGCAGTCAGAGACCAGGGCAGCTCCAGGGGTGGGTGCCTGAAGCTCTGGAGGGGACGAGGGCTGAGCTGGGGCTGTTGAGCACGGGAGGAGCAGGAGTTTGTTTTGTTTTGGGAGGGCAGAGAACGATGCTCTGATGGTGTGGGGGTTTCTCACAGGCTTTTCTTTTGTTCCCAGGCAAAATCAAGGTTGAGATTCTGCCTCCAATAGACACCAAAGGCCTGACATCAGACGATGTCGCTGACCTCACGGACAGGTGCTTCCACACCATGAGGGAAGTGCTTTTCAGGCTGTCTGGCCGTCCAGGCGAGGCGAAGGACTCGTCCTAGATGTTTCTCCAGTGGCGTCACCACGTGGTGGTGGCTGAAGGGACCTTTCTGTTGCCAAATACCGAAGGAACTTCTCTCCCTCTGCAATGACTTCTAGCTCTGGGAACACCGTGGACTGGCAGGGACGGGGTGTCAAGCCAGCGCTGAGGTTCCCCGTTGAGTGGATTTCTCTTACGGGTTCGCTGTCTCACAATGAATCGTCTCCTTTCTCTGAATTTCTCAGGCATCAAACTTGTGCTGCCAAAGGGCTCAATGACCACAGAGGTGAGTTGCCCCAGTTCAGGCAGCAGGTGTGGGGTGACAGAAAAAAAACCAACCTGGCTGGAGGCTGGGCTCTGCCTCATGAGAGTGTCCCTGCAGGCTCACCTGGCCCTGTGCTGTCCCAGGTGGAAGCCACCAGGCAGCAGTTTGTGTCTGCACAACCTTGATGCTGCTTAGATAGGGCTGAGAATCGGGTGGAAATCTAGTCTCTGGTTCTTAAATAGCACTGGGAGTGTCGTGTCCTCCCTGGGCAGCCCCGAGTGCTGCCATCCAGCACGGTGGAGCTCAGGGGTGGTCTCTGGAGCAGGGCCCATCTGCATGAGAGAGGCCCTTGTGTCACAGCAGCGTCTTCTGCTGGGGCTCTGTGTTGCCCAGGTACTCCTGAGACAAGGCTTTCCCTTTTGGAAGGAGCACATTGGGCAGATAATCTCAGGTGGGGTGCAGAGGGGAGTGCCTGGGCAGCATTAGAGCATCTCTTCTGGCTCAGTTGCCTTGTCTGAACAAGTGCCCTTGCTCGTGGAGCAGTGGAAAGACAAGCTGCAGACTGGCCAAGCCAGTACATAACAGGCTGGGCAGAGCTGAGCTGGATGCTGTCCAGTCTTGCCAGTTTAATCTTCTGAACAAAGCCCCATGCTTGTTTCTACCAGTCACAGCCACCAGCTTGATTTTAACAACTCCACCTGTCAGCCCTGAGCAAGCCTGTCCTCGCGTGTGACCGGTGGGTGGCACATCCCAGGACACTGTGCCATGCCCCTGGGTTGGCTCAGAGCTTCCTTGGTCTTGGCAAACCGTGTCCCACTGTGGTGGTGGTTTGGCCTGGTCTCAGGAGACATCCCAGTGGCTCCAGCACTTGGGGATGTGAAGGGCTCACTTGTCATGGTCAGCAGTGGCCGAGAGATGGTGCCTCCCCTGCGTGTCTGCGCAGGTCGGGGGGAACTGCTGCTCTGCAAGGCTTGTGAAACTCCCAGAGCCTGGGTGAGCTGCAGCTGGAATGGAGCTCAGGAGGCTTCAGCTCTCTCCCTTGGGGGGAGTGGGCTCCTTCCACCGTTGGGATAACAGGGTTTTCCCCATGCTTTGGGGTGTCGGAGCAGCAGGGCTCCTGGATCCTGGGTTCTGCAGCTCAATGGGAGCTGCAGAAGTGTTGATGCCCTCTGAGAAGAGCAGGGCTGGCTCAGGCCGTGGTTCTGGGGTGTACCTTCCACCTCACTCTGGTTCAGGGAGGCTTCAGCTCTCCGTGGTGCAGCGTGTGTAACTTCGGTGTAAGCTGCCTGGGGCTCCTCGGGTAACCAGCACAGCCGGTTTCTGCAGCCTCTCCGGGGGGGTGTTGGTGGGATCCTGGTCATAGGGCATTCAGGGGTTAAAGCCTCGACTGGCAAAGGCAGGGAGCTCCCTGGAGCCAGTGGTCTCCGAGGGAGGGAGCCCTTGGGCTGAGCTGCTGCTGGCAGGAGCCGGAGGGGCTTTATAGGAGGGGCCTTACAGTACAGACTCAGGGGTCTGACCCGCTGTGGGACGGGTCGGGATGGGAACCGAACCAGCACTTTGTAAGAGCAGCAGATAAAGGGCTGTCATGGAGGTTAAACCCAGGAGGGGTCCTGGGTATGGTGGTGGGGGTGGGGGTGACCATGTCCAGAGCGTGGCTCCTGCAGTGTCCTCCCCTGGGAGGAGGGAGTGGTGGGTGCCTCTGTGTGCAGTTGTCTGCTGTTCACTTTTAATTGGGTTGCAAATAATGCTGTGTGCTTTAAGAAAATACACCTTTGGTTATTTAAATCACAGTGGCTCCTGGTCTTGTGTGGGAGCTGGGGGAGGAGGGGCTGCTGTGGGAGGAGGAAGGGTGCTGACCCTTCAGCTCTTGGAGGGCTGGGTTTGGTGATCAAGGAGGAAGAGCAGGTCCTTGTCCCCAGCCGACGTCCCTGGGGAGAAGGGCTGAGCTTCTGGACCCCAGGCCCACACAGAGCCACAGCCTGGCCTCAACTAGGAGGACAAACTCACCCAGGGACCTCTTGTAGGGGCAGAGGAACGTGCTGCCTGCAGGATGGGAGCACAAGGCAGGCAGCAAAGTGTCACACCGGGTCAGTCACGTCTGCTCTGCTGTACCCGTGTCCTTGGCCTTGAGCAAACTGTGCCAGGGGACGTAGGTGTGTGCACAGTGGCTGTTGGATCTGAGAGACACCAGCCCCTGGGTGTGCCAGACCTCTGTGCCCAGTCCAGGCTTGCAGAGGACTGTCCCTCCCTCCTTGGCCTCACCCTGCTGGCACTAGCAAGTGGCACAGGTCTGTCCCTGTCCGCTCTGTGCTGATGGAAGCGCTGCAGGACGGGGTTTTCTGTTAAAGCAAATAAAAACCAGTTTCTGCACCTTTAGGCCCATGTAAAGGTTCATCCTTGTTACTGCTCTGCAGGGCCCAGAGGACTGTGAGCATGGGCAGGTAATTTTGGAGCGAGCTGCCACAGCCACCACGCTCTGAAGCAGTGGGACACCAGCCAACCTCAGAGCTCATGGAGGGACAGTGGTCCCAGCAAACAGAAGCTATGGGGATGGGCACCTGCTCCTTGTACCCAGCCAGCACAGGACTCTGCTGGGCTGAGTTGCACCCAGCTCCTGCAGTGATGTCTTAGGGCTGCCTCCTCTGCTGCCTTCTTTAGGGGGGAGCATGGTGGAAGGACATCTGTCCTGCCTGGGCCAAGCCTGTGCTGCGTGGGGCAGGCAGCACAACCAGCCCATGGCCCTGGGAGAGGATGTCCCAGGGTGATGTGAAGTGAAAGCCAGGCAAAGCAAAGCACCACACAGCTTCACATACAGCCAGGCTCTGGCACTGCCAGGCACCCATGGCACGAGGTAAGGCATTTATTTCCTGCCCCTCCAGCAGGAGGGGGGGAGATGCTCAGGGCTCAGAGTCCAGTTTGGAAGTAACGGTGTGACCTTTGATAAGGTCAGTTGGAGAAAGTGGAGATGCTGATGGGAAACCAGCCTTCCCCTGCTGTCCTGTGCCTTCCTGTAGATGATGTGGCTTCATCTCCAGATGCCCTCAGCTTGCTCCAGTTCCTCAGGCGTTCGCTAGAGTTCATTCTTGCATGAGCCTGGGAAGAGTCAAGAAAAAAACAAAAATAACCAAACAAAATTAAATCCAGCACTGTTGTTAGCCTGGGTTTGGTGCAACTACCTGTGCTTGCTGCATTCCTGTTACTAAAAACCCAGGCCAGCTCTGTCTCACCACACCCTGAGTACCCCTCTCACCTCCCTGCCAGTCTTGCCTGGGCCTGCCAAATCCTGTGCCCCAAGTGGTGGGAGAAGCTGGTGACAATGCTGGTTGCCCCAGGATGGGTGGCTGGGACCACCAGCCCATCCCCAGTACAGGTGGAGGCTCTGTGTGATGCTACTGGAAGGTGTCACTGCTGGCACCAAGTACCCCAGGAGCTCGGTCAGCTGGGCAAGGGCTGTGTGGGGCAGCTGCTGCTGAGACACGGGGGGGCTGTGAGCCTGTGGTGCCACTAACAGTCCATGTGGCACAGTATTGAGGGGGAATTCAGACTTAAGAGGGGCTCAAATGGTTGCAGCTTAGAGCTCTGGCCTTGTGCTTTCACTGAAGGGTTAAGGAAAATGATTTTCATTCCTTGCACACATCCCCCTGGGCAGATAATTGGAGGGTGTTGTTCCATCCCAGCATTCAGTTGTGAAACGCTTCCCAGGCACAGAAAGCGGATGGCTACTGAATGCTCCATGGGATGCACTGGAGTAGGAACAGCCTTATCTCCTCCAGGGACTTCCAAAACCCCAAGAAGGACAAAAAAAACAATTTTTGCTTGCAGGAACAGGCTTGGCAGAATTTAATTTTGGGACTTGGGAGTCAGCCCTTGGAATAAACCCATGTTACCTTGTGATACTGCTCACATTCCTGGGTGCTGCCACAGTGTACTGGGCAGTACTAGGAAACTGCTGGAGCACTCCCTGGTTCTGGTGACTAACCTTTCCTGAGATGTCTTTTAAGGGTCTATTTGCAGCTACTTAGTCTTCAAACAAGTCCTTTGAAGTCTTTCATACCTAAGCCATTACTGCAAGCAGTGAACTGGGACTGGATATGCCCTGAAAGGGTTTTCCCTTAAGCACACACAGCAGCTCCTGAGCTGGCTCAGCCATGCCTCGGTTCTGGATGTGTTTGACTGGAATTATTTAATGGAAAACGATCTGTAAAGCACTGTCTATAAACCCAAGGTGTTCCTATGGCTTTGTGCTCCACTCTGAGTCAGGCTGGGATGCTCCAGAGAGCTCTGCACAGACCTGAGAGGATGCTGCCCCACTCTGTGGTGCTGTGGGGACCACACCAGGCAGGACACACAGCCCCACCACCCTCCCCTGACACCTCCCCCTTCAGCCATTTCACTCGTGACTGCTTTCACCAGTGGCCCTTGTTCAGAGCTTGCTACTCCAGGAGAACTTCTCCAGTCTGCTGCTTGTTGGAGGAGCAGGCTGTAGACTTCAAAGAATAAATGCCTCAAACTTCCCAGGCTCGTAAATCTGCCAAACCCTGCACGCTCCCTAAACTTTCCTGATTAACTTTTTGGGCTGTTAATTCCCTAAGAGTTGGGGGTTTCTCTTCTGAGGTCTAATGGTACAGGAAGGGGACACAGCCAGCGAGGATGAGACATGACCCTCTGCTCCTGCCCCAGAGCCACGTTTCCACGTGCAGATCTTATGACTTGTGGCTGCTACAAGGGCAGTCAGATGGTGCAGCCCCAGAACCAGCTTTGAAACAAAGCTAATGGGCTGCCTGTGATCATCTTTTATTAATTACAGGCGGCTCAATTAGAGGGAGATACAGATTAATAGTGGCAGAGGTGTTACTGAGCTCGCTGGCTACTCCAAAGCTGCTTTTTTCTAGGCACTTACATGTCTCCAACCGTTCCTCGAGGAAGGAGATCTGCTCACTCAGGGACTCGATCCTGTCCAGTTGCTGGAGGGAGTGGGACAGCCGGCTGATGGGGTCTGCACCAACGTCCTCCGGCGCGGATGGCATGAGGTTGTGGAAGGGGGCCAGCACCAGCTGGAGTTTCTGCAGGGAGGGGAGGAGCCGTGAGCGTGTCCGCCCCGCTCACCAGCACCACCCGGTGGGACGCAGCACCTCGCCTGCTGGGGTGCATCCCACCGGGGCGGCACGGCTGGCCGGTGCTCACAGGGCTTTGGTTGCATTCAGAGAGCTGCAGGGCTGGAAGAGCTGCAGCAGTGGGTGCTGTGGCAGCTGGGACCGGCGTGAGGCCAGCAGGATGTTAAAAATAGAGCCGGGGCGGAGGGAAACCCTGGCTGCGAACAGCCCTGGGTGGGAGCTGGCGGAGCGCAGCCTTGAGCTGCGGCAGGGCCGTGAGGGCAGGGCAGAGGTGGGTGCTGGGTGCTCACCTGCTCCAGCGCTTCCACTCTGCTCCTCAGGTCTTTAATTTCTTCCTTCATTTCGCTGGGAGGACCTAAAAAAAGTGACCAAGACAAAGGTCAGTGAGTAAAACAGCCCCATCGCCTGCGGTGAAGAGGAAGGTGCCGGCGAGTGATGCTGCTGCAGGGCTCAGGCCAAGCTCTGCTGCTTTCCACTCCTTTCCTAGTGAGTCCCTGGGATCTGCCCCGCTGGGACCAGCCCCTGGAGCATCAACTGGATCCAACACCTGCGGCAAGCACTGGCATTAGTCCTCCTGCTAATGCACACAAGCCTCTCCTTGCTGCTGGAGTACCTGCAGGGAACTTTTCAGGCAGTGGTGTGATGCTTAAAGGGTTAAGATGTCCGGTGAAGCCTGACCTTTGGTGCCCACGTTGTCAGATCAGTGAGCACCCAGGGCAGCCCTCTCCCAGGTGGGCACAAAGGATTGTCCCTGCTGAGGGTCCTGGGCAGGGGAGAAAGGTGCTTGTGGGGCAGGTGCCGACAGCATCCCGCTCTCCCGGGCGTTTCCCGTGTGATGCCTGTGCGGGTCACAGCGCATTATTACTCACGGTACGAGTTTGAAGTGTCACAGCGCGTACCAAAAGTAATAATGGGCCGTCACCAGCGGCGACCAGCGCTCCTTGTGGCTCCAGACTCGCCCTGTGGGGTGATGGAGAGAACAGCCGCGTCCCAGCCACCTCACACCGTGGATGATGGGCTCTGTCTCGCCTGCAGAGGGACAGGTGGCTGGATCTGGGAGGTTGTTCGGGTGGCAGAGGGACTCCTGGGTCACTGGGAATAAGGCTCAGAGGTTCTGGCTGTCACCCCCTCGCCTGTCTCTTGCCAGTCCTGCTCCAGCCACCCTGTGCTGATGTGTTAATCGCAGCTTTCAACCAACACCCTGAGCAACCTGCGCCAGGGGACGGGTTACCTGCTTGGCTGAAGGTTTCTGGCTCGGGGGCTGGCACCAGGGGCTGGCACGTCTTGTCATCGTCAGCGAGGCTGAAGCCATCCCGGCATGTGCAGCGGTAGGTCCCGGCGGTGTTGAGGCAGAGCTGAGCGCATCCGTGGCTCTGGCCGGCACATTCATCCACGTCTGAAACCACAGGTACGGCTCGGTGAGGAGGCGCTTCCCGGGG